>JARHVA010006562.1:0-212500 GCA_037957365.1 Torreya grandis | reverse complement strand
TCCCACATTAGATTTTCATTGAAAACTAGGGACCCCCTTTATTTTTAGAAGACTTATATATCACTTGTGTGTGTGTGTAAGCTCTCTTTTCATTATCTATAAAAACTTAATGTTTTGGACATTGAATCATGATTGGTGTACCTATTTTCCATTAGGAAGGACTTATTGTAATTGATATATTCATTAAAATTTTGGAACAATTATTATGTATGATAGGTATTCAAAGTTTTCTTATTTAGGTTATTTTATTTGGAGTTGCCTATTTAGGTTCTTTTTATTAGGTATTTCAGATATATTCATGAAAACTTTTTACTCATAAAATATTTGGTCAGGAAATTTATCTTTAATTATGTTCTATTTAATAACTTAGTCTTTGACAAATTTTCTTCAGATCATTTTATTCAACACTTATTATGCAGTAACTTTACTTTGGAAACTTTGATCTTTGAAATATTTGTCTTCAAGAACTTTATCTTCACTAGATTTCATTCAAAAGGTTTTAATTTGGGGAATTTTTATGTAAAAACATCATCCCATATGAAAGCATTTTTGAAGATAGTCTATGGGAACTATTCATTTGGCAACTTCTTTTTAGAGCCTTTAGTTCAAAAACTTTCCCTTAGATGACTTTTGGACAAATATTTATGAATTAATCTCTCCAAAGAGCATTTTTATCTTCGGTCTCTTTCACTTAGAATATTTGACTCACCAAATTATATCATTAGTACTAAAGGTGAAGGTCTACCCCCTGACTAAACCTAATAGTGATAAGTGTCAAAAGTAATAAATAACATTATGGCACCCTGAATAAGCAAACGTCTTACATGTCATGCCCACTAGGCCTAGGTGGTAAAGTTTGAATTAAAATAAGGTGAAAATATCATAGACATTGGTGATTAATGGTGAATAAAATAAAATAAATGTATAAATATATAACATCAAGCCCCCAACTAATTTCACCTCATTTGATTTTTAATAACTCAAGTGCACATAGCTAAATGTAATTTCAAAATCCCTAGATATGTTTAAAATGACTTGAAATTTGTGTAACAGAGTTATGAGACCACCAATTTGGAAAGCTTGCATCACACTAGCATCAACCAATGCTATTGGTATCTTTATCTAGGGAATACAAGAGATATGCACCACCATCTAGGTTTTCCATCAAACACTCCATAGAGTACCTAGATACAATCTTTGATGTAACTATTTTTTATGGCCTCAATGCCAATTACTTGACTCTATAGGAGGCCATAAAGAACATTGATCCATTTATATTGGAGAGTACATATTAGCATAAGATAATTAGCTTGTATCTAAATTTATACCATTCAAATGCTAGGCACTTCACTATGTATCCACCAAAATAGAAGTCATGCCATGCATCAAATTTATATGAGACTTATTTTTCAAAGGCAAAATTGTAGAAGGTGGTTATCTACACTATGTCAAAAATAACATAGTTATTTCCTAAATCTCTAGAGATGTGTTTATGATTTATTTAAGTCTACCCATTCTATATGTAGCATTCAATTTACATAGTGTATTCACTTGGAGGAAAAATAACAATGCAGAGCAAGCAATAGGGAAGTGGCTTCTCCCAAGAAAAAAATTTCAATGTTAATTAACATACCAAGAATCCCATTCCCATCACCTATTTTAGGATGGGGATTCATAATGGTATGTAGTTTTTTAACTGACTCTTTGGCCACCTTATCATTCCTTTATTACATCTATAATGGGTACCCCTAATGGACTTGTTCATTACTTCAAAGTGAACTTATGCATTAAGGGGAGTCATCAATGCCCACCTACATGAATAAATTTTACACAAAGATAAGAGGCCCCAAGGGGGAAATTTTTATATGACATCATACCTCCTAGATGTAGTTATAGGGACTATTTATTGACATAATGGGGTTTTGTAGAGTCTAAATCCTAATTATATCAAGAACATAATAAATGATTTATATTCATTCATTCATGTATATGCATATGCAAGGAACATTGAAAATATTCTAGAGGACCTCTATCATCAGATTTGGATGGATATTCATAGCCACCTCTGGCCAAGATTTAAAAGAGAATTACAAATACACTCACAAAATTAGGAAATTATTAGCATTACCCAGATTATATAGTCATCATGATTGTTAGTCATAGGGTAGACCCTCTTTATCTCCCAAATTTGATCCCTAATAAAGTTTTTAAAAAATATATTGACTTTTAAATATATAATGGTATATATGAATACATGACAAATAGTAATAAATACACTTTCCATGATTCCTATATCACTATTGATAGGATTAGTACACATTTAGGAGACAGTTAAGAGAAGTCATGAATGTAAGGAGGGCTATGAATTGAATAATTTAATCCACAAGGATTGGGACCCTCATGAGATATTATATCTAAATATTCACAACCATAACATCTCATAAAAACATGATTCATTTGACCATGACTTCCCATTCTTTAATGCTAAAAATGATGAGTAAGTAAAGGAAAATGATCAAACTATGGGCTTAAGCTAAGACTTATTGAGGTTGATACAAGAAGATCCCTACTTTACAGTCATTCAAGCCAAATTTAGGATCTCACCACCAAGGGGATGGATATCCACTAACTTTTAGAGTGGAAGACCTTACCAAAAGCTAGTAGACTAGATTCAAGACCCTCAACATCCACCTATTATGATGATATCTTAGAAAGATCAAGATCAAGTGGTAGGGGAAACATCAAATTTAGGATAATATGAGGAATATCAAGAGATATAAGAGGCACTATATACTATAAAGGAAGAAGAAGAACCAAATACTCTATTTCAAGCATCTATTATAGAACTAAGGAGAGTTACTTAGAAACTAGTGGAAGATCTTATGTAAGAGAAGGATAAAAAAATTGGGGAGGAGGTGGAGATAATTTTCTTGGACTCTTATAATTAGGAAGATATGGCACCTATTATGGAGGCTTCAATAGCCATGACATCTAGTATGAATCTTACCCCTCTTACCTAATAAGTGACTACTCCAGAAGCCAAGAAGATAAACCTATGTTATCAAAGAAATCCTAGGGTAGAGAGACATCAGAGTCCATTCATAGGGGTAACTAGTGAAGAGGTAAAACCTTTAGTTGAAGGTGATCTAAGTTAAGAGGTATATGAAGAAGAGATATAACAAGCCAATATATTGATATTTTAAAGATTAAAATCAAAAGCACCCCTTAACAGTGATTAATCTGGTAAGGGTGCTCTCTTCACTACTCACTTAGGCATTATCTCTATAATGTCCTTACTAGTTGATTATACTATTCGTTTTCTAGTTGATTTTACATTCATTCCTATTTAATTACTCTCTATTAGGATTTTTTTCATTTATCTAACCACTACTCCCCTAATTTCCATTTTTACTTCTCTAAGCACCACCCCTATAGTCTCCATCCATTCAACAATAATTAATTACTTCCCTACCACCTCTAATCCCACTCATGTAGTCTCCACCTCTACCACCACAATCGCAAATTAACATATCATCCAAATGTATACCTCTTCTACTTAGTTGGGTTCACCAATACCTTCTTCAAAACTAGTTCAAACCATAAAATTGATGAAAACAAAAAGGGCCACCAAGAAGAAACTTATCTATGTTGTGCACCCCATGCCAAAATTCAAGAAGGTAGACTAGTCCAAGATAATTTGGCCCTCAATATCTAAGCTATCCACTAAGCTTGAACCTGATATTAAAGAGGATGCATAGATAGAATCCCAACCATTGGATCTATCAAAGTTGACTCTTCCAAATTAGGAAAAGAAGTTAGGAGAATTAGCTTTTAATAGGCCCAATCTAAATATCACTAAGATTTCCACTATAAGTTCACTTTTTCATAGAGCCACAACCTTAATGAAGGTGTTTAAGAAGAGGATTATTGAAGATAATAGTGGCAAGAGTCTAATTTTTGAGGAAAGAGAAGAATTTTACTCTCTTTCAAAGAGGTAGGATAGGAAGAAGGGTCAATACCCATACATTTAGGACCTCAATTCCTATATGGAGACCCATAATGAAGTAGCATTCACCATCCATGAGGGAATGAAGCTAGACAAAAAATAATTAGAAGAAGAGATAGAGTCTCTTATAAGGTATTATTAGGTGATATTAGTTCCCTCTAACATAAAGCAGGATGTACAAAATGTAGTAGTTAGGTTATACAAAATTTTGGATATAATTCATTCTTTTGTTAGAAATATTGTCATTGATGTCAAAGGTTTAGCATTAGTGATAAAGTAACCATAGTATTTATTATATAAATGTGTTTTTAATGTTCATATTTTGGCTAATACGCATTTATATTTATTTAATATTAATTAATATAGTTTTGGTTGCATAAAAATCAAAAGAGGGCCCATGGAGAAGTGAAAGAGTCACAGGACAAAGACAAAAGAGGAATGAGATGAATTTTCCCATGAAGAGTCATATTAAGGAATTAAAAGAGTCACAAAGTGAATACAAAAGAGGGTATGGCACATTTTTCCATGAAGAGTCACCTTAAGGAATTATAAAGGTCACCAAGATAAATAAAAAAGAGGAAAGGATGCATTTGCTTATGAAAGGTCACAATATGACTTTTCAAATACAAGGATTCAAAGGGTCATATAAGTTTGGTACAATTTTCCATGAGGGTTGATGGGTCACAAAAGTTGAATGTCAAAGGTCATTTATAAAGCTATAAATAAAGGTTTGAGAAGCCATTTGTAATATGCAAGAGAGTGTATGGTTTGTAATTGTTTTATATAAGAAAAGAGGAGAGAATAGAAAGAGATATTGTAGAGTTCTATCACTTGTTTAGAAAAAAATATTGAGAGATAGTTGTGTTTTATACATAAGATGGGTTGGTGGTCCTTTGGGTTGGTGTTAAAAAATATTTTCAAGCGGTTGGTGCTCCTATGGGTTGGTACTCACAAATAGTTTTTGTGTTGGTGCTTAACAAAGGGGTTGGTGATCCTACAAGTTGGTGCTTGTGAACTTTGTAACTTGAGTTGGTGCTCTTTCATATACTTGAGATTTTTCTCTATGGTTTTTCCCACTTTGGGTTTCCACATAAAAATATAGTCTCTCTCTCTCTCTCTCTCTCTCTCTCTCTCTCATGTGGTGCATATTATAGTTTTATTTCATATCTTGAATGTATGGTTAAGTGGAGTTTGATTAAGTAAAACATTTATAAGATATATTATATATTGATTCATCCCCCTTAGTATATCCCATGCTTAATAATTGGTATCAGCGTAGGTTCCTTTGGAAAGAGTTTTACATCTTGAAGGTATATCATGGAGAGCATGATAGCTAGATCAAATGAAGGTTTTTCTATAAATAAGGCACCTTTGTTTGATGGGACAAATTATGCTTTTTGGAACATAAGAATGAGGACTTATTTTATATCTCTTGGATTTGAAATTTAGAAAATAGTTTTGGAGGAATATGAAGAGCCACAGACACTTATGATTACTCTGATAGAAAAGAAAGTGAAAACAATCCTAAAGCTTTAAATGTTATTTTATGTGGTTTATGTGAATCAAATTTTTTTTAAGTTATGCAATGTAAATATGCTCATGAGACATGGGTAAATCTTGAAAATATTTACAAATGTGATGGAAAGGTTAAACAAGCTAAGCTATAAACTTTTAGAAGACAACTTGAGAGTTTGAAAATGGAAGAAGAAGAAAATATAGTGAATTATCTTTTATAAGATGATCAAATAGTTAATCATATTCAAGGTCTTGGAGAAAAGTTAGAATAATTAGTGATGGTGCAAAAGGTTTTGATATTTCTACCAAGGAGATATGATGCAAAGGTTTTGGCAATCGAGGAGATGAAGGATCTAGCTAAGCTAAAGATGTATGAACTACATGGTATTTTTACAGCATATGAGGTGTGGACTGAATAAGAGAAACCCTCAAAAAAGGGAAGTTGCTTTCAAGACATCAAATAAATACAAGGCTAATATTCAAGAATCAAGTGACATCTCTAGTGATGATGAAGGTTACAATATAACTCTTTTCATTCATAAGTAAAAAAAGGGCACAAGTAAATATCAAAGAAAATTGCCTTTCAATTATTTTAATTATGAAAAGATTAGACATTTTTTAGGTAAATGCCTAGATAAGGGTAATGGTGACAATGAAGAAGGAAATTATACATACAAAAAAAAAATCAAAAGAAAAGTCAAGAAGGTATTTGAGAAAAAGAGTTTATATTCTAAAGATCCTAGCTCAATCGAAGATAGTAGAGTCAGTGATTCAAAAGAAGAGATTCTATTCATGTCCATATATGAAGATGCCTTTGTAAGAAAAAGTATAGATGATCAAGAAAAAGAACATGATGAACCCAAAGTGGATCTATAAAGATAAATCATTTGTGATTTAGAATAATAAAAAAATATTGAAAAGGAGAATCGAAGATTGAAGCTCTAGATCAAGAAAAATGAAAAAGAGTCAAAATAAATAATTGAAGATCTAAAAGCACATATTGAAGAAGCTAAAAAGACTGAAAAAGATCTAACAACTCAGTTACAAAAAGTAAGTGAATAATGTGAAAGGTATTTTTTTTAAATTACATCTTTAAAATCATATCTTGAGAAACAAATATTGCAGTTAATGATAGAGAAACCAATGATTCAAAATTTGAGAATAGCACTAATATGATGAAAAAGATATTATAAAGTCAAGGATAAATGTTAGATAAGATAGGTATTAGATTTGAAAAAGAGAAAGAGAAATCCACTACTTTCATAGATAAGGATAAATTAGAAAAGGAAAGACCTATGTTTAAGCTCTTACAAAAGAGGAAATGAAAAGAGAAGAAGTTAAGAATACAGAGGACATCTCAAACAAAGAAGGCTAGAAGGAGTAGATATACAAAAGGTAATTAGGTAAAAGATACACAAATAGGTTATATTTTTATGGTTACTATTTTTAATGTAATGGATATGGTCATAAAAAATTAAAATGTCAAAAAAGGGCTAACAATTTCAGAAACAAGGAGAAGGAAACTCATGCAAAGTTAAGTATAAGCCACAACTCTTTTGCTCCTCTATCAGGATTTAATGAAGAAGCCATTATATCTTACAAGTAAAATAAATTTGAACACATATCCTATTACTATAGAAGCATATTTGTGTCAATCAAGAAGGACCATAGTTTTAAGGCTCCATTTATCAAGAATAAAGTTCAGACAGGTTTATGGCAAAAGAAACAACTTAAAATATTTATGTTGGTCTAGACAGCTTTGCATGCAGGAAATGAATAAAAGCCATGGTTCATTGATATCAGATGTTCAAGGCACATGACAAGAGATAAGATCAAGTTCATAAACTTGAATAAGATCAATGGTGGCATAGTGAAATTTGGAGACAATACTACTTCTAGAATTGCTAGAAAAGGTACACTAAGTTTAGATAATGGTATAACTAAGACTAAAAATGTTCTATATGTAGAAGGTATTAAGCATAATATTTTGAGTGTAAGTCAAATATATGATCAAGGACACACACTAAAGTTTTATGTAAAAGTTTTTGAAATTAGGAGAAAATATTTAGATGTGTTGATTGTAGATGCTCATAGGACAGGGAACAATTTGTATATGGTATCAGATATCAAAGGTCAAAATTTTTGTTTGAGTCAAGTTGAGGAAAGTTGGCTATGACATAGGATAATGGAACATATAAATTTTTACAATATTTTTAACATTAGAAAAAATAAATTAGTTAGAGATATTCTAAAGATTACAAAGTCTTCCAACATGCTTTATGAACCTTGTCATCATGGGAAGTAGGCTAGAATATGGTTCCAGACAAAAGAATACTTGACTACTCAGATGTTAGAGGTTGTTCATAGTAATCTGTCTAGGCCTATGTGAACTCAAATTAATCAAGGTGAGAAATATTTCATGTTGCTTATTGATGATTTTACACATATGACTTGGGTGATGTTTTTAAATAAAAAATTAGAAGCTTTAAGACATTTTAAAGCATTCAAAGCTTTGGTTGAGAATGAAATTGCATTAAAAATTAAGTGCTTGAGATCAAATCAAGGAGGAGAATTCATGTCATATTAGTTTATTGATTATTATGAAGACCATGGGATAAAGAGACATTATTCAACAGCCAGAACTCCACAACAAAATGGAGTAGTTGAGTGGAGAAATAGAATCGTTTAAGAAATCATGACGACAATGCTAAATGAATCCAAGATACTCGATAAATATTGGAGAGAGTTAGTAGGTACATCAATGCATATCTATAATAGATAATTTGTGAGAGTCAACAATGACAAGAATCCCTATGAGCTATGGAAAGATAAACCAACTATAGTTGATTATTTTAAAAAAATTGGTAGCAAATGCTTCATAAAGAGAACTGATGAAAAACTTGGTAAGTTTAAATCTAGAGAAGATGAAGGTATATTTATTAGATATTATTTTAAAGTTAAAGCTTATAAATTTTATAAAAAATGAACCAAGAATATTTTTGAAAGTGCAAGTATTAGGATAAATGAAGATGTAACACAAAGAGAAAGTGATCCAGTAGACACTCTAAAAATCATTAAAGAAGAAGATTTTGAAGAATCAGATGAAGATGAGATGAAGGAGAAAAATAACACCAAAATCCCATCCAAATATGTCCAAATAAATCATAATAAAAGTGACATCATTATTAACATAAATGGAGTTCACACTAGAAGAATGATGGTAGGTAAATCTAAGTAAGTTAATTTCTCTTTATTATCCAAAATTCAGCCTAGAACTTTTTCAAAAGCTAGACATGATGAGCATTGGGTTAAGTCAATGGATGGAGAATTAAATATGATATAAAAGAATGATACTTAGGAATTAGTGCCTAGACCAATAGACCACAATGTGATAGGAATAAAATTGGTATATAGAAATAAGTTGAATGAAAATGATGAAGTTATCAGGAATAATTCAAGGTTGGTATGTAAATTATATGTTCAGATTGAGGGTATAGATTTTGAAGAAAATTTTGAACTAGTAGTAAGGATAGAGGCTATTATAATGTTTCTTGCATATGCAGTGTTTAAAAATTTCAGTATTTTAGATGGATGTCAAATCTGCCTTCTTGAATGGGAATTTAGAAAAGGAGGTCTACATTGAGCATCCTAAGGGATTTATTATCTCAAATGATAGTATCCATGTATGTATATTGAAGAAAGCACTATATGGATTGAAAAAATCTCCTAGAGCTTGGTATGGAAGACTTGATAAGTACTTACAAGATCAAGGTGTTAAGAGAGGTTTTGTTGATAGTAATCTCTACATCAAAATAGAAGGTGAGAATCAATTTATTATTGTGGTATATGTTTATGACATAATTTTTTGGGGAAACATTGAAAAGATGACAAAATAATTTTTTGATAATATGCAAAAAAAATTTGAGATGTCTATGCTTGGAGAATTGTCATTTTTCTTAGGGTTGCAAATATTTCAGTCAGATAAAGGAATTCTCATATCTCAAAGTAAATATACCAAGGAAATGTTGAAAAAAATTATTTTTTAGGGTTTTGAACTAGTTGGCACACCAATTGGTACATGGAAAAAGGTGAGTAAGGATGAAGATTCACCTATTATAGATCAATCTTTATATAGATCTATGATTGGTAGTATATTATATTTGACAGCATTGAGGCCAGACATCATGCATGTATTAGGCATGGTTGTGAGATATTAGGTATCCCCAAAGGAGAGTCATGTTTAGTTGGTGAAGAGAATATTAAAATATGTCAAGGGGATATTGTATTATGGATTATGGTATCACACAGGTAGAGATTTCACTTTGGTTGCTTATACAGATTTAGATTAGTTAGGTTACTTGGATGACAAAAAGAGTATTGGAGGATTTTTCTTCCTCAATGATAGCTTAGTATCATGGATAAGAAAAAAGAAAAATTTAGTATCACTTTCTATAGCTAAAGTAGAATATATTTTAGCAGTATTATGTTGTACTCAAGTGATTTCAATGAAGCAAAATTTGGAAGATATCAAGGTAAAATATGATAAACCTATTTCTATTTTTTGTGACAACACAAGTTCTATTAATATTTCTAAGAATCCAGTGATGTATTCAAGAAGTAAACACATTCTTATTAGATATCACTTTTTGAGAGAGAAGGTTGCAAATCGGTATGTTAAAATGGAATATATCAGTACTATAGAATAGATTATAGATATTTTCACAAAGGCACTACCAAAATACACATCAAAGTATTTACGAGAGAAGTTGGGAGTAATCTATTTTACTTCCTACTATTGAGGATCATCATCAATTGAGGGGGAGCTAAGTGTTAGCTTTAGGATAGGCCCTTTGCCATTGATGTCAATGGGGGAGAAGAACATAAATAGTTATAAGGAACATGTGTAAAAAAAGGTACAAGTAATTGGTACAAGATGCTATAGTAAGGGGGAGTTATTATATGATTTAAAATTTGGCTATATATGTAGATTGGCATGTGAAGTATAGGTTTTATGATGTGGTAGTTTTATTTTGAGGTTTCCATTAATGACAAAGGGGGAAATTATTGGAAATATTATCATTGATTTCAAAGGTCTAGCATTGGTGATAAAGGCCCCATAGCATTTATTATATAAAGGTGTTTTTAATGTTCATATTTTGGCTAAAATGTGTTGATATTTATTTAATATTAATGAATATATTTTTGATTGCATCAAAGTCAAAACAAGGCCCATGGAGAATTCAAAGAGTCATAGGGTAAACACAAAAGAGGAATAGGATGCATTTTCCCATGAAGAGTCATCTTGAGGAATTCCAAGAGTCACCAAGTGAAGACAAAAGAGGGTATGGTGCATTTTTTCATGAAGAGTCACCTTAAAGAATTAAAAAGGTCACCAAGATAAAGAAAAAAGAGGAAACGATGCATTTTATTATGAAGGGTCACCATATGACTTTTTAAATATAAGGATTTGAAGGGTCATGCATGTTTGGTGTCATTTTCCATGAGTAATGAAGGGTCACAAAGGGTGAATTCCAAAGGTAATTTGGAAAGATATAAATAGAAGCTTGAGAAGCCATTTATAATATGTAAGAGAGTGAATGGTTTGTAATTATTTTATATAAGAAAATAAGAGAGAATAGAAAGAGATATTGTAGAGTTATATCATTTGTTGAGAAAGTAACATTGATAGATAGTTGTGTTTTATACATAAAAGGGGTTGGGGCTCCTGTGGGTTGGTGCTCACAAATCTTTGAAAGGGGTTGGTGCTCCTATGGGTTGGTACTCACAAATAGTTGTTATGTTGGTGCTTAGAAAAGGGGTTGGTACTCCTACAAGTTGGTGCTTGAAAACTTTGCAATTTGAGTTGGTTCTCTTTCATATACTTGAGATTGTTCTCTATGGTTTTTCTCACTTTGGGTTTCAACATAAAATTTTGGTCTCTCTCTCTCTCTCTCTCTCTCTCTCTCTCTCATGTGGTGCATATTATTTTAGTTTTATTTCATATCTTTAATGCATGGTTAAGTGGATTTTGATTAAGTAAAATATTTATAAGATATATGATATACTGATCACCTCCCCTCTTAGTATATCATGTGCTTAACATCTTTGAGATTTCAATTGGCTCCATGTAAATTCAATAATAAAATTTATCAAAATTCTTAGAGAAGATGAAAATAAATTGAATTTATTGGTGTTGGATACCCTTAATAAGGCATTCATCAACTTAAATCTGATGACCCCTTTAGAGGAAGCTATTAAATTTATCTATCATCCAAAATCAGGAGGCTCAATATTAGTTGAATGCTTTTGAAGCTTTAGTAAATAATTTTGCATAAGAGGAAAATAAATAAAAACAAATTTTAGATGAGATAGAGTTAATGGGAGCTTGAGATAGCATGGGAAAGTTGGTAGCTTGAGTTATTTTTTATAAAATCATTCAAAAAGATCGAAATAGTTTTGAACAAACTCTATAAGGATTGAGTTTTTAAGACATTAAATCAAAGATGATTACAACAAGGAAGAAGGAAATAAAAGTAGAGGTCTTTTGGGTTAGATTGTGAGCCATCAAGATAGAGCATGCAAGGTTGTTAAAATAGACAAATAAGGTAAGCAAATTGATATGATAATAATTTATTCACAACATGACAAATCATACAAATATTATCAAGAGTCACAAGCCAAGAATAAATTATCCCTATCACCACCTTTTAGTTCCACTACTTATACCCCACCTATAATGCCAACTAAAACATTGTCATCAACTTCAATCCCTCCTAGCTCAGTGAGTGCCTAAACATCACCTCTTAGTTAAGCTCTACTTGTAACTCCATTCCAAGCTATGAGTGCATTCCAAGATATAAATCCTATCACAAAGTCTACCACAACAACAAATTCAACTCCAATTACCAACATAGATCCAATTACAACTATAGTTCCAACAACAACTTTCAAAAGTGTCAAGCAAGAATTGAGTTAACCTTAGTCTAAGGCTATTTTTGTATAATTTTGAACATAACACTTACAAACATATAGTTAACTCTTATTATGTCTGTGTTGTAATGAAATAAATTATTTTTTATAGCATGCACATGTCGCATGTTTAAGGTTATCTATAAGTTATAACATGCATTTTCATACCAAACTAGAACTTATGGTCTATTTATCATGATGTAATAAAAAAATTTCTATACTTGGAGGATGAGGCAATCCCTTCCCCAAGTTTTCTATATATATGTAGAACCCTCCCTTTAATAGGTCAAAGTTTTGGATCAATATACAAGAAGAGATAAAGAGATTTATTTTCATGAAATTGTGTTTTTTCTTTCTTCTTACTTTTCTACATTAATAAAATTTAAGTTTCTTTGTCTATATCAATTCAATAATTCTAAAGTGTTTTAATGCTACAGATCAATCTAATTATTTTAATTAATGAATATTTATCTTAGATTTGAAAAAATAATTAAGGATTTGTATATTTCATTAGTTTAAGTAGTTATTACAACTTGAAATTATAATATAAGGTGTGAATATTTATCTCTTTTGGTATAATCATCTAGGCATGATCTATCACTACCCTAGACAACTTTCTAGTTTGAGCTGTAATCTCTTAGATAAGGGAGTGAAACATCATCCCTAAGGAGGGAAACATTTAGTTGAGATCATTGAGTACCCTATAATTATTTTCTTAGACTAATAACCATGATTTTTCATGAGTGTGAAATAGATACAAATGGTAAAAACTAGTCTTGGAGATACTTATCCACCAAAGAAATAGTCTTAGAAGTGAACTTTCAGAAACATAGAACCGTATTTTAAACATTACCCTTATTTCCAATTTTTGGTGTTATTTGAGATCTAACCCCCTTAGAATAATTTTTCACCCATCTAACTCACATATTTATTAATTTATATTAGATTCCATGCATCTGTCTAAAAAACCTAGTTAAAAAACCCATGAGCTCAATCTATTATTCCATCACCTAGTTATTTTAACTTCATACTTACGACTCATTCCCTAGAGTGGAATATTGTTTAATAAATATCCTAAAATTTTATAGGTTACCTTTTTTAACTTTCCATGGCATGCATAAAACCCATATCAATATAAAATAGTTGTCACTAGAAGGAGGGTACACTTGTGTGTTTTCTCATAAGTAGAGGTTATAGACTATGTATAGTTACACTGGAGACACATGGGAGATTAAAATGGTATAGGACCAAAAATATCCTTTTTATTTCACCATTATTAAATCCTAGGAGGCCTAAACCAATACATATCATCCTTGAGGTACACTATGCTAGCTCAACCTTATTCAAATCCTCTATTTCCATCCATAGGGACTAACATGAGCTACCAAGGAATCCAAAAAAGTATTTTCCTAACTTCTCCCCTTAAAATGAGAGAATGATGGAAGAACATATTAAATATTTCAAGGCTACTTTGAAATTAATTAATGTTACCCATGAGGATGTTGCATATAGGCTTTTCCCATTTACTTTGAAAGATTATTGTTACGATTCGTATTAAATTGATAGGAAAATTCTATTACCTCATGGAATGAGTGTCAAAATACATTTATTAAATAATTTGGGCAAGTGACTAATCAAATTCTAGTGTATCATTATTTTATGAGCATGAAGAGGTAACAAAACAAGTCTTTTTGGGCCTTCAATGTAATATTCTAGAAGATGTAAACTCGATTAAATGCATCATATAAGCTAGATGTGGATTAAACACTTGAGATATACAAGAATGCTCTATATCCCATTACTAAATTGTTATTATGAAGAGTTTTCAATACTAATACCTTAGTTTTGGCCTTCCAAGAAGCTATTAAAATATCTCAATCTATATATCATTCCTCATAATTTAGGAGACTAAAAATTCAACAATGGACTACCATACTTGAATCCAATTCCACATGCTAATCAGAATGCCCCTATATTCAAAGGCACTTTTTATGTCTTCCATATCACTATTGGGAGGATGTAGTACACATTTAGGAGATAATTTAGAGAAACTAGGAATTTAAGGAGGGCTTATGAATTGGCTACTCTTCTCCACATCGATTGGGACCCTCATGAGAGAGTACAACTAAAGATTCACAACCTTGGCATCTCATAAAATCATGAGCCATTTGACCATGACTTCCTATTCCTTAATGACAAATATGATGAGTAAATAAAGGAAAGGGATCAAAATATGGGTTTAATCTAATAATTTTTTAGGTTGATACAAGAAAATTATTCACTTACACTCATTCAAGTCAAATTTAATATCCCACCAATAGGGGATGGAGATCCTCTAACTTCTTGAGTGGAAGGCCTTACCAATAGATAGTAGATCAAAGTAAAGACCATCAATAACC
Organism: Torreya grandis; assembly: GCA_037957365.1. NCBI lineage: Eukaryota > Viridiplantae > Streptophyta > Pinopsida > Cupressales > Taxaceae > Torreya > Torreya grandis. The sequence goes on along the minus strand of JARHVA010006562.1, from coordinate 197,611 downwards.
ACCTATTGTTATGATATCTCAAAAATATAAATATCAAGTGGTATGGGAAACATTATCTACTAGAGAACACGAGGAATAATAAGAGCTAGAATAAGCACCATCTATTACAAAGGAAGAATAACAATCTCTTATACTTCAAGTATTTACTATGGAATTAAGGAGAGTCAAACAAGAACTAGTGGAGGAGATTAAAAAAATAAAGATAAAAAAATTGAGGAAGAGGTAGAGATAATTTTATTGGACTCTTATGATGAGGAAGAGATGACACCTATTATGGAGGCTTCAATAGCCATGATGTCTAGTATAACTCTTCCCCCTCTTACCCAACAAGTGATTTCTCTAAAAGCTGAGAAGACAACATTACGTAATCAAATAAATACAAAGGTAGAGAGACCTCATACCTAATACATAAAGATAACCAATAGATACGCACAACCTTTAGTTGAAGGTGATACAAGTTAAGAGGTGGATGATGAAGAACTATATCAAGTAAAGGTCTTCATCTTACAAGGATTAATATCAAAGGCACCCATCAATAGTGATTAATATATTAAGGGTGATATATTCACTAATGTCTTTACCAATTTATTCTACTATTCCTTTTATATTTGTTTCTACATTCATTCCTATCTAGTCACTCTCTATTAGGATTCTTTTCATTTCTCTAACTATTACTCCCCTAATTTCCATTTTTGCTTCTCCAAACACCACCTTTATAGTATCCATCTCTTCAAACATTATTCCTTCCATCCTAGACATCTCTAATCCAAATATTACAATATTCACCTCTACCACCATAGTCACAAACTAACCCATCATCCAAATGGCTACCTCCTTTACTCAATTGGCTTCACCACTACCTTCTTTAGGACTAGTTCAAACCATAATAGTGGTGGCAACAAAAAGGGCCCCAAGAAAAAAATTGATTATGTTGCATACCCAATTACACAATTTAATAACATATATTAGTACAAGATAATTTTTACCTCAATTCCAAATCCATCCACTAAGCCTCTGAACTTGAGCTTGAGAAGGATGCATAAATAGAAGCCCAATCATTGGATCTATCAAAGTTGACTCTTCCAGATTGGGCCAAGGAGTTAGGAGTGATAGTTTACAATATGACCAATATAAATATCAATATATTCCCACTATAATATTATTTATAAGTGTTCTCATTGATGTAAAGGTTGATGACATTGATGTCAAGGTACATCTTGTGAAGACGCATGGTGAATGGTTTGTGAGACATGAGCTTGTGTGCTTGATGTGATTAGGGATCCATGTGGCAAGAAGGAAACCTGATGTATTTATTTTGAGAGAGAATTTTAATGCAAAATAATTATTATTATTTTGGTTTGTTTCAAGGATAACATCATTTAGGTAAGCATGTTTGATTACTAGTCTTTGAATATAAGGTTTCTTGAGAAGTCTAGTCATAACAAACATTGACATATCATGAGCATGTGCATTATGAGCATGAAGAGGTATGTATAGAGGCATAACATTATTTAAGGAGCATAAAGGGAATTTTATAAAGGTGTAAAATCATAAAGTAGTGTTTTAAGGTAAGTTATCAAGTTTCAAATGCTTGAAAAGCCAAGTTATGACACTAGTCATAGCTTACAAATTCCTAATGAGAAGGTTTGAGCATGGTGGCTTGGTGAGATGGATGCACATAATAATAAGAGGATGTATAGTGTAGACACCAATATCATGTCAACCCCACCCTTGGTCCCCTTATAAATGTTAAAATTCCTAACCCACACTTGCACACCTTATTAATTTAAAATAACTACTTATTTTAAATTAATTACCTCACCTTGGACACCTCACCTAGACACCTCACCCTAAGACTATTTCTTAGCCTATGAGTCAACCTGAGACTAGGTCCTTCAAATCCTAACTACCCATGACCTATTCCCACTCCATCTTAACTCCCTAACCAACTCCCGTGCCTCATAAGCCCATATTTTGACCATTTTCCAATGGAAAAGGCACTTGGTGGGTGGAGAAATGGGCAAAGAGCTAAAAATAGCCCTTTTACTTATTCTCTCTCCACCGACATCGGTCAACCCTTGGCTGATGCTAGTGGTATTGCCGATGTCAGTTACATAAGCCAAGCTCTAAACATTGAGCTTGCCCCCCACCTTCTCAGACATTCACACACACACTCTGAGATTTCAAGCACCAGAAATTGACTATCATTCTCCTAGCTACCAAAGCTCTACACAAATCATTCCAAAGACTAGACTGATAGATTGTACGAAGACCTTAAGCTACTAAATTGAAGCAATCCATGTTCACTTCATTGGCTCACAACACTAGTCATATCAGCCACAATAGGAATCATCATTCTGACACCTCTGGGTCTTCACCCTATAAAGCTAAGTACTCTGGTATTCATTTCAAAGTTTTAGAATATATTATTAATTAGTTTTCATTAATATTTCTAAATACTATTGAGAGGCTCGACTTCTTTTATGGAGGGGCTGAAAGGCCTTCCCCTTATTCTTACCCTCTTTTCACACCTATCCTCTACCTTTACCCTTCCTCAGACCTCATTCACCTTCCCGTAACCCTACACCAACCTCAAAAATCCCAAAAACTCTTATGTCCATCACAAAAATATTCTAAAAGCCATCCAAGGCCAATAGCCCTGACCGACATCAGCAACACGATCGACATCGGCACCATTTTCCCAATCAACCTTGGCATACCAATCGACATCGGTGACTGTGTTCTCAACCAACCAACTAGAAACCTATCCAAATAGCCCATCTAGACTAGACAAAAACTTTAGCCAACCTTATATAGCATTCTGAGACACACAGACTGTAGGGAACATGTGTTTCCTCCATAGCCAAAGAGGAGCTCCCACAAAGCTTGGATACGGTGCACACTAAATCCAGGTAACATCAAACCCATAATGTCTTAACCTTAGTTTCTTCCTCATTTGAATGCAATTAGTGAAAATTTAGAGAAACATTTTGGCATGCCTGGTGGGACCCTTGGATTTTTCCTTCGGTTCATTCTTCTTCTTTTAAAAATCAAAATTTCATGTAGATGCATTAGAAAAATAATTGCTTCTTGCATCCCTTCTTCTATATTTTTGTTTCAAAAGGAAATAATTAGCAAAGGTTAAAAATAACATCTCTTTTTCTTCTTGTTACTTCTTGCATGCATCATAGAGTAGTGAAAAACTCATACTCTTTACATCTTCTCCATTTGTGTGCATTTGAATAACATATTTTGATTTAGGTTAAAAACTACTAAATTTCATTCTTGCTTGGATGCACACTTAGCCCACTTAGTAATTAAATCATTATGAATGAATCATAGTGCACAAATGTGACACAACCAAACCATAATCACTTCAAATTAAACACATAAACTTACTTGAGACAAGGCCCATCTAGGATTTCATCACCTAGCAGATACCTTACCCCACCCAACAATCCTACTTGGATTTCACCACCAAGAGGAGGACCCACTCTGTTTTCTGGAAGAGTATAAACTATAGGGAAGGTATATTCTGGCTAAGTGGCCTAGCTTGGCTCTGGGTTCGTGAAGTGAAGGGAGTAAGCCCCATCACCAAGCCACGTACTAACCCCAACATAGATATCTTTGAGCACCATAACACAACCTGAAACCAGCCATAGACTTCCTCTCTAGGACCTTTTCTACAAGCCCAACTCCCAACACACTCTCTTAAGGCATAAGCCACCATGACTTTAAAACTCATTTCTAGGAATCTAATGTTTTAGAGGTTGCTTGCCTAATCATCTATTCTGCTAGTTTTATCTGAGTGTTTGAGTTGGTAAGGTCATACCATTCTAAAGTCCAAAACAACTCAAAATATCTTCTTCTTCCAAAAATTATCAATCTTCTGTGTTTTTAGAATTACATAGAAACTGACATTGGTTTCTCCACCGATGTTGTCAACCAAAGCTTCACCGACATTGGTTAACTTACCGACGTCGGTAACATTTTCTAATCAATATCGATTAAACAACTGACATCAGTCACTATAAAAAAATAAGTAAAAAAAATCTAAATAGTAAGCTTAAAACCCAAATTTCTTGCTGTTTAACACAAATTTTGGTATTTTGAAACTAAAACACATATTTTTTGGAACCTGAACCCCTTTCACCTTGGATGATCCTAAGATGCAATCAAGCCAAATTCCTTGTTGACCATGCAAGTCAACAACCACTCCCACCTTTTCCCTTCATGCCAAGTCATCTAATGGAGTATACTTCAGACACTAAGCATACTCCTATCCAACCTACCCCTGATCAACCTCTTATTGTTCCCAAAGGGGATCAAGATTTTGAGAGATTCCTTGACCACAACATCAAGGCTCTCCAACATTATCTCACTAGAAGCCAAACACAAGATCCTTTAGGTAACCCTCTTTATGGGATGCCAACTTCTTTGGTTGAAGTGGGAATGATATCAACAACATCCACTACCCAACCTATGGTCACTCAGGCCACTACCTCGACTAGTAACCCAACCATGGCCAATGTTTAAGATTTGGCCTCCCCTTCTATCCTTTCTTGCCCTACCTCCATCGGGGTTTATGTACCCCCTCAACCACAAACAATTCAACTAAGTTCGACACCTTTTCAAAACTTGATTGTCTCTATCCCATCCACTCTTATACCTATAAACACGAGAGTGACCACTTATCCTTTAACTAGTGTCACTGCCATTCAACCACCCTTAGCAGAATCTATTTAAGTTATGCCCTCCAACTTCATAGCACAAGCCCCCGTGGCCTCAACATCGGCCCCTATGATGAACTATCAGTATGTTGCACCTACACAAATGCAACCAAGTATGTCATACACCCCTGCCAATGCCTTCCAGGTACCCTATAACTTAGGGGATGCCTCTCATGCCAATCCATCTACCGATCTAATTAAGATGCTTATGGATAAGATGTCCAACCTTGAGACATCTATTTCAATTTCGAGGAGTGTTCTTTCATATGAACAAATCTCCAATGAACCTATCCACCCTTTAGTTCCTATTCAACCATACCCTAGCTAGTGGGAACTCCCAAAATTTACTCACTTTCAGAGTAAAGAGGACCCACAACAACATCTGTGAGCATTTAGACACGCTTTCTACCTCATAGCACACGCTGATGCATTATTACTTCGCACATTCCCTATGTCACTTTCTAGTGCCACCCTTAACTGGTATAGCTCCATTACCAGTCATTCTCTCTTCACCTTCATTCAACTCACTCAGCTATTCCTCAATCATTTCTCAATCAATATTACCAAGAAGATCTCCATCACAGACCTTTATTCCATTAGACAATTTGAGGATGAGTCAATAGCAGACTTCGTTGCCCATTGGAGAGGTTTGATCAACCAACTCTCCTTCTCACTACCTCAACCTGAGCTCATTGAGCTCTTTTTAAGAGCATGTGCCAAGCACATCTCATCCACTCTATGGGTTCAAAATTTACGCACATTTGATGAATCTTTCACTATGGCCTGAAAGCTTAAACTCCATGCAATCGAAGAAGATAGGGTTAAATTGCATAACAAAAACACCAATGCAAAATCCAATGACCCTTCTTCTTCCCACCCCAAGTCCAATGGATTGGTGAATGTTATGGTCCTTAGGTCACCATCTTCTACCACAACCAACCAATCTGAACCTTCTAATTTGCAAAGCATCACTAGAAAATTCCAACAATGGTATGAACAACAACTATACACTCTAATAGGAGAATCATATGCTTCTGTATTAGATAAATTAGTGAATTAGAGAGTCTTCAACCTCCCTCAAATTTGATCACCTATCCAATTTGACCCCTCATGATCCATCCCTGCATGGTATATGAAAATGACTTTTGTAACTATCATTGTGTCAAGGGTCGTGACATAGATAACTGCAAAACCTTAAAAAACATTGTTCAAGACATGTTAGACAAAAGGGACCTTTTTTTGGATAACCCTAATGTGCCAGCCAACCAAAACATGGATGTCTTTAGGCAACCATTTCCTAGCTATCCCCCAAGTCAGAACAATGTTCAGACTATGGTTGATGACCCTCAAGAACACAACATACGCACAGTCAACATAGTCTTTCCTTTCACTCCTATCCAACCTATCCCACAATCTAAAGAGGTTGATTAACCCATTTCTCCACCACGAGTAGAAGAGCCTATTTTACCCATAGCACCCCCACGTAATGAAGAGCTCCCTTTGCCTCGCCCTCTTCCTCATGTGGATGAACATGTTTCACCTGTATTACCCCCATGACATCAAGCACCTCCTCTACCCATTCTTCTACCTCATGAGGATCCCATATTACCTTTTCCTCTTGCCCCCACCTTCCCTCTTCTTTTACTATTGGAAGAATTTACCATCCATACCCCACACACTCATGTAGAAGGGGCCATCATCCCTCTACTTTACCCTTTATAGGAGCATTCCTCTCCTATTTTTCCTCCACCGATGGAGGATAGTCCTCCATCCACCCCCCCCCCCTTCACACATAAGAGAGTCTACTTTGACCTCTCCCATATTAGAGGATGCTTTGATGGTACCAACGCCAGTGGCCCTGCCCTTATCCTTCTTATTACTAATGGAGAATCATACTTTCCATGCTCCTAGACCACATGTGGAAGGCATGATCATCCCTACACTCTATCCGCTTGAAGATCCAAATTCTCCAATCCATTCTCCATCAAGAGAAGAACTTGCCACCTCACCCACTTTAGCTGAGGAAGATCTGTTGATGGTTCTATCTCACCTTTGTCTAGTGATCACTACATCCAACACATTTCCACTCTCACAATCACCCAAATCCTTTGAAGGACCAACTGTAAGGCCTCACACAATGTCATCTAAACCCTTCTCTCGATTGGTAAAAAACTTAGGATTCCTCCATTCTAGGAACCTAGAGTATGAGGTGTTATGGGAGCGACTTAAGGCTCCTTATCTTACACATCCAGCTTCATCTTATACTACCAACCCTTCCATAATTATTTTCCCCAAAGTCTCTGATGAGGAATAGGTTTCAACTTATAAATCATCAGAAGTTTAGCCTTCCACATCTGAATCTAAACCCTCACAGACATCCACCATGCTAAAATAGATTATATCTCTTTGTGTTTGCCCTATATCAAACCTAACTCACCCACAAGTGAAGTTAGATTCGAACCTCACCTTGCACAGTAGTGGTCCTCACACCATACTAAATAAGGATGCTAAACCACGTCGGTCTAGTCCTCCCCCACCTTCACCATTGCCCTCTATTTTGGTCCACATCCTTCCACTTTAATAGGAGTGCTCCCTATTCCAACACCTTGTCAAAACAAACTGCCTCCATTACTCCCTCTACCCATCAAAAACATATTTCCTATAATAAAATCAACACCTCTCATCAAGAAAGTTCCATCTACGCATGTGGCCACACCACCAACCAAAAAGGTGGTACAAAAGACTCCTCCTACAACTCCTAAACAGAAGTTGTTAACCCCTACTACAACAAGTGTAGACCTATTAGTGGGTTCCTATGCTTCAGTGTTACACCAATTGTTATAGTCATACTGACCTCTTAGATCAAAACTATCTTGGTTCGATGACACTCAAATCTGTTTGTATCATCACACACCTAGGCATGATACTAAAATTTGTAACACCCTTAAGGTTATCATTCACCAAAACCTAGAAGAGGACACCCTTCTCATTGAGGATTATTTTGACCATCTTTTTGACAAACCACCGACACCATCTCATTCCTCCCAAACCTCCTCACTTGAATCAAGATCCCAACATGAGATTATGATCCCTCTACCACCGTCACCCTCTTTATTTGAACACTATTAATGTGGCCACCAGGTCCCAAACCCTAAAAGATAAAGGAAAAGAACAAGTTTCTACCCCTTGGACATATCCATTCACCAAACCCTCTCCACAACCAAAGCCTAAGATTTATATCTTGGGCACATCTCAACCAACATCTTCGGGGGAAATTCCTCCTGACCTCTCTAACCAACATGATGTTTGGTATAAACAATTTGTTGACTACTTGACTTATTCTATCATTCCTCTTAACCTCTCTAGCAATGGACAATAGCCTTTTATCAATATTACTACTTGATACACCATGCTAGGGGGTCTTCTCTACAAATGAGGTTTTAACAGCCTCCTTCTCTAATGCCTAACCACCACTGAGATAGCCCATGCCATCAAATAAGTCCATGATGGGATTTGTGGAGGACATTTCAGTGGTAACTCAATTGTAAAGCACATCCTCTACCTGGGCTATTATTGGCCCACTTTTAACCAAGACTACAGTGATTATGTTCGGTGTGGTATCAAATGCTAGCAACATGCTAACCTACTTCACATCCCTAGCCATGCCACTCTTAATCATCTTCATATCTACAAAGATCGCATCAAGCGTGCCTACAACAAAAATATGAAAGAGTAAGATTTCAAAATTGAAGATCTCATCCTTAAAGAAAACCAACACATGACCAATATGAAAAGAATTAAATGAGGTAAGTTTGCTCCTAATTGGCTTGGACCTTATTTAATAATGCACAAGTATGGATCAGGCACTTATCATTTGTCTTCTCTTGAAGGCCGGCTAGAACTTGAGCCCCTTAATGCCTTGCATCTGTGACCATTTTACTGTTAACCAAGTAATCATTCACTTGATGTTTAACTTGAGCTCATCCCTTGAGTAACCCCTACCATTCTCATTCCTATTCCTTTCAACACTTTTTCCTTACAAAAAATTAGTTAACCCTTTTTTAAGCATTAATGCTTTGTCCTAATAAAAGGGAAACCCCTAAACCTCTATAGTCTAGTCCATGACTAAAAGTTTAGTTAACAAAAAAAAACTAGGATGCCTAACAAAATATTAAAAGGTCATAAACTATAAATGTAGACTGCTCCCTCGAAGGACAACTACATTATTGCTATAATTAATAGACTTCTCCCTTAAAGGATAGCTATTCAAATAACTCAAAACATACAAATCAAAATATAGACCACTCCCTCGAAGGATGGCTATACCCAAATTTTGCTACAAACACATCACCCTCTCAAAATCTTCTCGCATCGATCAGCTTCACATGACCACAAAATAAAGAAACATCCCCAAGTAGACTTCCCGCATTGATCAGTATACCAAAAAAAACAACTAACTGACAAATTAAAAATGTCATGGACTTGCCTATAGTCATTCTCAAGGTCACCTATAAAAGGGGAAAAGTTATCCCTACTAAAAGGGTTACACTATCTTGACATATCACATAATCACACCTATTACCCCAAAATACCCAATGGATTTTGAGCTCACTTAACATCAAGTGATTAGGGTACTTCTCTAACAAAAACCAATAGTCAACGACATAATGCATGAACGGGGATTTTATTTGCAAAAACCCTATCTATGCTATCATTATGGTCCTTGTCAATGAAAAATCAATGCACCTTTCACTTCTTACACACCTTCATCACATGCCATTTTATCTTTTAGGACGCAGTGTCTTAACATTATATGCTCACATATTGTCATCTCATTCAACTCAATTTTATCATAAATAACATCACATGTTTCTGATAAAATAAAACTAAAACATTTTCTAACCACTATCATAACATCATGATTTATTTAATGAAAATACCAATTTGTGTTATATAAATTATCATAGCCCATTCACATTAGTTTCTATGGAAAACAATATACATGGAGACTATCAACCAAACACAATTTATGTCAAGCATATACCATCACCAATATGGAAACCTAATAAAGCATAAATAAACTCATTTCATTTTTAGCATACACCATCACCAATATGGAAAATTTATAAGGATGAAAAACCACATAACCTATGTTACAACATACACCATCACACAATATGGAAAAGGCTATAACAACATCATACACTCATCATTTCAAGCATGTACCTCTTTGACACTTCTTCCCTTTTGGGAGAACTACATTGGCCTAAGGCCCTTAAAATAGGGGCTATATAGGTAACACTCAGTTGACATGGGGTCTTATGAGGTTAGCTCAGCCATTCGTTCATTCGTCTACCTAATGGACCAACTATCTGACCTCAAAACATAGGTCTTCTCTAAAACTGCCCAAAATCATGACCAAATAACCAGCCCTGACACTTAGAAGTCACTTTAGACTTCTCATGGAGCATATTATAGATCACATACATCTCCATAACCACAACAAACAACACTTGAGATCACTTATATCTCAACTCGACTCAACAAATGACCTCAGAGATTGTGACTATCTCCTTAGACCATGACCACTTTCAAGACAACTTTGCCTTGGTTGTTTTGATTGCATATGCTACCTCAAGAATAGTTAGCAAATTGTACGTGCCCCTCACACCTATTTTTGGATCATGACCAAGTTGATCCCTAATATCTATGACATTTTCATGTTTTCCAGGAGCACTTCATAACCCAGATACTTCAAACATGATGACCATTGGAGCTATAGGTTTGATCATTTTAACCCAATCAGCTACCACTAATAAGTTGGGGACTGGTTACTTCAATTTTAGTCCTCCTCAACCTTGCCTATGATAATTTGACCTACCTATCAAGTGAAGTGGTATACGTGCAATCTCAACTATTACACCATTCACACTTCAACCTCACCCTAGCCATCTACTACCTATCAAATTATCACCTAATTTAGACTACCTTCTCTCGATTCCTACTTTGAGGGGGAATACCTCATCCCATACGTAGGGCAACTTACATCTATTTTTGTCTTGCAATTCATTAGAAAAAACCACAAGACAAAAAAGGGAAAATGTAGACACCAATATCATGTCAACCCCTCCTTGGTCCCCTTCTAAACATTAACATTCCTAACCCACACTTGCACACCTTAATAATTTAAAATAACTACTTATTTTAAATTAATTACCTCACCTTGGACACCTCACCTAGACACCTCACCCTAAGACCATTTCTTAGCCTATGAGTCAGCTTGAGACTAGGTCCTTCAAATCCTAACTACCCATGACCTATTCTCACTCCATCTTAACTCCCTCACCAACTCCCATGCCTCATAAGCCCTTGTTTTGACCGTTCTCTAATGGAAAAGGCACTTGGTGAGTGGAGAAATGAGCAAAGAGCTAAAAATAGCCCTTTTACCTATTCTCTATCCACCGACATCGGTCAACCCTCAGTCGATGCTACTGGTATCATTGATGTCAGTTATATAAGCCAAGCTCTAAAAATTGAGCTGGCCCCCCTCGCCTTCTCAGACATTCACATGCACACTTTGAGATTTCAAGCACCAAAACTTGACTATCATTATCCTAGCTACCAAAGCTCTACACAAATCATTCCAGAGACTAGATTGAGATATTGTACAAGGACCTTGAGCTACTGAATTGAATCAATCCATGTTTAATTCATTGGCTCACAACACCGGTCATATCAGCCACAATAGGAATCACCATTTTGACACCTCTGGGTCTTCACCCTATAAAGCTAAGTACTCTGGTATTCATTTCAAAGTTTTATAATATATTGTTAATTAGTTTTCATTAATATTTCTAAATACTATTGAGAGGCCTGACTTCTTTCGTGGAGGGGCTGAAAGGCCTTCCCCTTATTCTTACCCTCTTTTCACACCTATCCTCTACCTTTACCCTTCCTTAGACCTCATTCACCTTCTTGCAACCCTGCACCAACCTCTGAATTCCTAGAAACTCTTTTGTCCATCACAAAAATATTCTAAAAGCCATCTAAGGCCAATAGCCCTGACCAACATCAGCAACACGACTAACGTCGACACCATTTTCCCAACTGACCTCGATAGACAAATCGATGTCAGTGACTATGTTCTTGACTAGAAAACTAGAAACCTATCCAAACATCCCATCTAGACTAGATAGAACCTTCAACCAGCCTTTTGTAGCATTCTGAGACACACAGACTACAGGGAATAGATATTTCCTCCACAGCCAAAGAGGAGCTCCCACAAAGCTTGGTTATGGTGCGCACTAAATCTGGGTAACATCAAACCCATAACCTCTTAACCTTAGTTCTTCCTCATTTGAATGCAATTAGTGAAAAATTAGAGAAACATATAGGGTTGTTTGATCATGGATATGAGGCATTTGATAATTCAAAAGAGTTTTAAGGTAATCCTATATGGGTAAGACCTTAATCTCAAGTCTTCACCTAGACCATTTTTAAACCTGCATATACTAATAAGGCATCATGAGGTGATGTCAAAGCCCATGAAGGATTTAAAGTAGTTTTTTATCATGTGAAATTTTATGGGAGCATGTAAGTGAAGTGGAGAGCACATGGAAAGATGAATGAAGGTTAATTTCAAGTCCTAATGTGATTTGTAGGTTAAGGTATAAGCAAGTAAAGAGAGAGATGGTGGCCAAATAAAGTATGAGACTTAGATATGAAGATAATAATGAGCATGTGAGAATTTTTAGTGGTCTGATAGATTGTCCTAGGTGTGTTCACCAAGTATGAGGTCAAATTTTTTAAGGTTTAAAATTGAAAAAGTTTTTTAAGGTTTCTCAAGTACACAAAATGAAGGGCTTTCAAAAAGAGAAAGAATTTCAAGTTTTCATTGGAATGTGTAACCTATACATGATAAAAAAATTATTAATGGTGTATGGGTAAGGTTCCTAGCTCTAAATTATTAGCAATAGTTTATGGAATGAGGGGATATGCTTTATGAATGATCATTAATACTAGAAGATGATTTAAAACCTCAAAGAACCCTAATAGTGGCATGATATGAAATAATTTGTTATAAAGTGATAAAAATGGATTGGTATGGATATTTAAGTGATTAGAAGTTATAGTAAACTTTCATAGGAACCTACAAGTGTTATTGGTTTGTCAGGTGAGTGAGTGGACCTTATAGGAAAGGCATTATTTCTTAGGGATTTATTGTAGCTGTCAAAGTTCACAAAGTCAAATTTGATAAATGAATGAAAGACATATATTTATACTTTTATTTTATGTAAATTGTGGGTTTTGATAATTTTATATCCCTTAGGTATTCTGAATTGGTCATCTAAGACAACCTATCACTAACAAGCCTAATGATGGAAATAATAAGAAACCCACGTAGAAATGAAAAGGTGATTAGGGATGTGTTATCATGGAATAGGAATGAATAAAAATTAATGGATACATGGTTTAATACCTTTAATAAATTCTCATGTTTGTTATAAGTTTTTTAAGTCAATGGTTATAGTGAAAAAGTTGTTCACAAATTGACTTGTCTATTTCAGTAAGGTCTGTGTATAATGAAGTTATAAGATTAATCTGCAAGACCAATATTTCCATTTTAACATGGTATATTTTTATATAATATTTTAATAATTATCTAATAATATAATTTAAATTAATTTTTAGTCTTTTTAAATGGTCATATAGGTGATTGAAGGTCATTATCACCATGACTATGCTTAAAGGCAAACTGACAATTTTGGGTAAGCAAGTTGCAGTGATGAGTTTGAGAATTTATGAACTAAGTTGAATAATATAATGTACATGGTGTTTATATTTATTAATTTTATGTTATATCCATTTTTTATAATTTTTGGTAGTTATTAAATGTGATTTAAATATTGAATCCAAAATGTGTTGACTAGTTCATGTTTGACTATGTGTACATAAGATAACAAATTTATCTGCAAGATGAATAATTTCCATTATATTTTATGATTTTATTAATTTAGGTTATTATGAGTATGTTTTAGGATAATTTTAATTCATTTTAATTAATTTATTATGTTATTTTTATAGTCAAAAGTTCAAGTTTCCATGATTGTGTTTTGAGGCTAGTTGGCAGTTCTGAGTGGGTTATTTGTAGAAAAGGTTTCAGTCCTTTTTCCCTAAGTTGAAAAGTATAAATCATATGGATATGATGATAAATTAATTTATATTATATATGTGTGTGTGTGTGTGTTTGTGATTTTTTCCATGGTTTTTTTCCAAAATTATGTTTATGCTTTAGTTGTTCAAGATGGACTTTCTATGTATGATAAGTCCTAATTGTGAACAATAAAAATGGTGTGATTCAAGTAGTGGTTAGAGATAAAATGTGTTATGGAGCCTAGATGATATTATAATAGGTATATTTGAGAGTAATATGATATTATAATACCATCTAATGTGTTTTAATGTGTTTCAAGGAAGGTAAAGTGTAATGTGTCCTAAAATAGACCTAAAGATGAAATAAGGCCTAATTGAGGTATGTTAGACATAAAAGAAATAAAATAACATTTTAATAATGTTTATTAGGTTTCCTAATATTTTTTCCATGCTATAAATAAGATGTTAAGGGTGTTTGGCTTACCAAAAAAATATGAACAAGAGACTTGTATAAAAACAAGGTAGTTTCATGCCTCTTTGTGTGAGTGTGGAACACAAGTGAATAAAAACATATTGAAGAGTATAATAAGGTATTATATACCATAATATGAGCTTATAGGATAATTTATTAATTTTTTATATAGGTTATATGTATGATGATCAATTTCATATGACCCAATCAATCTTGAAGAGACCTAGTTGAGGGAATAATCCTAGAAGGCAAATTGAGAGGGATAAAAGAGAGAAGATCTAAAGAAGTAGAATATTGAGTTAGTTTTTATGTACACCAATTAATAATTAGGTGGCCTCTAAAATTTTAGGATCTCAATGGATGTAAAATTCACTCCAAGGCACAAGTTATAGGTATCTGGTTTGAAAAATCAAGTGATGGAATAGTAGGGAGGGCATGTAGGATGTTAAACAAAACTATGTATGTATGAATGGTATCTAAAATAAATTAAAAACTAAATGAGTTTTAATATGGATGGATACTAGTCTAAAGTGGGTAGATATTATAAATAAACTAAAAAAATAGAGAGAAGGGTAGATCAAAAAATAAGGACTCTATGACTTGAGGAATCACCTTTTAGGATATATTGTTCATGGACAAGTGCTTTTGGAACCAATGTTTATTTTTATAAGCTAATATATAACACATACAAACATGGTCAAGTAATTTGGGATAGTTTGATATAGTAAACTTATAGATTTAGGCCAAAGTTTGATCCTTTTGGAGTAGTTTTTGCACACCTATACTTAGGAGATTATGACTTAGACCAGGGAGGTATCTGGGATATATGTTGTACATGCATAGCATATTATATCATTTAAAACACCTCTACACACTTAAAAAGTTGATAAAACTAGTCTAATTAAATATAATCAATATAACTAATAATTATTCAATAGTTATTTCACATCTAAAACTAGAATATTAATCATAACAAGAATAATTATTCATAGTTGTTCCGCACTAAGAATTACTGAATTAAACAACCAAAATATCAAACTTAATCACATAGAATTAGGAGAGAAAATACACCAACACATCTGTGATAATTAAAAATTGATTTGTTTGTTATATTTAATTTTTTGACCCTTAAAAATGAGGGTTACATA
The DNA here is from genome assembly GCA_037957365.1 of Torreya grandis. Lineage (NCBI taxonomy): Eukaryota > Viridiplantae > Streptophyta > Pinopsida > Cupressales > Taxaceae > Torreya > Torreya grandis. The sequence goes on along the minus strand of JARHVA010006562.1, from coordinate 182,108 downwards.
TGCTTATATAAATTTTGAGAGGGGTCACCTCATCCTCCAAGAATATTAAAATATGTGATTATATGGCATAATTAGAACCTCAATTCTAACTCTAGGTTCAAAACTATATGTATTGTATAGATATATTTATCTTAGACTTGTAAAAATTACATTGGTCTTTACAATATGATGTAAAACGTGCATGCTTAAAAAATAAATTGGAAAACATTCATACTTAAGTTCTAACAAAAGTATACTACGAGTATAAAACTTAACACTTTTTAATTGATATGCACAAAACTAACCTTTCAACTAAGGCTGAGTAGATGTTTGCATGGATGTAATGACTATATAAGTTACTATTTCAGATACCTACGTTGAACTAGAAGTTGCAGCATTAGTCTTCTTATTCACCTCAATCTAGATAGTGTATACAATTATAAATTCATCAGATCTACAAATTAATCCTAGATTGATGAAGATATATCCTTTTTACACTTATGATTGGAGACACATTAGATAATAAAAAACATGTTAAATATGGATCTTCTAGACTAAATTAGGGGATCTATTATCATAAATAATATCACTAGTGAGAGTTATAAAACCTCCTATCAAGAAAAATGATGCAATAACCCTAATTAAGTCTTATGTTTTCATATTCACTATACTAATAACATGTAAAACAAAGAAATATAATATAGTGTTCACCAAGGCTTGTGGCATAAAGTGGGAGTTATAAATAATAAAAGTAAACATGCATAAAAGATTCTTAATTAATATATGTATAGGTAAGACTCTAATACATGGAGAGGAAGAGTAAGATTATTCAAAATCCATTACTTATGCTACTTATATCTACTAAAGAGAGGAGAAAAGTTAGAGATACTTACCTGGAAGATGAACACATAAAGACTCAATCACTCCCTTAGACAAAATTTATTTTCAAGAGGTTGTTATGGTTTGTAAGGATCACTAATAAATGCTAAATCATCTAAGACGTCTCCACAATACTAGAATATTCTCCAAGTAGAAACCTTAAGCTAAGCATCCTCACGTATAATGGTGGAAGAGTATATTATAAAGAAGCACAACTGAATAATAACTCTTATCTAATTTTAAATAATGGAAAAATGGATGTGTTTATATAGGAATATCTAATGGTAAACCCTTCCAAATATTTTTTCCAATAAGGTCTACCTAGTTGACCTAGTATCATTATTGACAAAAACTCACTAGGTCACAGATTAGGTTGGCCAAGAGCTGACCTAGACCTTAAATATGTTTTGTCAATAAGACTACCAGGTCAACATAATCAACATAGTCATGTAAACTATAAAAAGGGGATTTTAGGTTAGGAAAATGGTTAATTAAGGTGGTAAATTATTAGAGTGTGTAAAAAAGGAGACAAATATTAGGGTAATGTTTTTAGGAACTAGTTGGATTGGTAATAAGTGGAAATAAGGGAAAATAATCTTATAAAGAACTAATGGTCTACCCACCTCTTTCTTTGGTCACCCCTTAGGACATATACTTAGAGAGATTGAGAATTGATGGGTTCTTACAAGATAGAAAACATCAATATTTTATAAAATATTGAAAATATTATGTGTATACATATTCTCCAATTAAAACTCATCACGTGTCACTTAGGTGCAATAGGGGATGGTGATTCAAGAAAGTATATAGTAACACATAATGTTGAGGCTAAAAAAAATTGTAGTATTTTAAAGAAAAATAAATAAAATTTAAATGATAGAAAGGGAAATAACTAAAAGTAACATGTATCCATACCTTTAATTACCTTTATCACTAGATGGTTGTTTGTTGTTTTGATTGTGGAGGGCACAAATACTACTTTTTAAAAAGTTAAAAATATAAAAATAAATACAAAAAACAAATAAATGTAGGAAATCCAAGATAACTAGTGATATGTGGATGGGATGTACTTGGAAATTTGGCAAGCTAGGGTGACAAGTGCTATGTTAGACCAAATGACAAAGTCAAAAAATTTAGAGTGAATCAGGTAACCAAAAAACCAACTCACTAAATCAAACTAAGAATACATGTCAAAAAGGATGGTAATCAAACATCAATGTAAAAGTAGTAATAATCCATACTTTAAACAAATATGGGCCAAAAAAACATGGTGAAATAACATTGAGAAGGGAGTAGTAACAATCACTACTCTCATTAATGGAAAATTATGCATAGAAAGGAAAACAACATTGGTGAGTGAGAAGTAACAAGCCAACCTCACTCAACAATGGAAAAGTTCATGAAAGTAGAAATAGACTCAAGCATCCATAAAAAGGGTGGGATAATCAATGACAAATGGTAAAAATAAAAAAAAAGGCATATATAGAAATGTATCACATGGTGTAAAAAAGTAATGTATAAATGCTCAAGCATATTTTTTGATTCTAAGGATAGATAAAACCAAAACAAAGTAGTGATATCATATTTGTAAGATGTGAAGAAGAGGGAAATATAGAATAAGGAAAAATAGATTTAGAATCACAATTTGTCTATCAAGGGAAGAAATGAAATGGGTGGAGGGGAGAATGAATAAAAAACCAAGGTAGAGGAACCTTTTATTGAAGTCAAGACAATCAAATTAAGTTTGTCAAAATAAGAGGACTTTCAACTTTATGGACTGTAAATAACTTCTCCTAGACACACAAGTCTTAGGTCAAAAAATGAAGTATTTAGATCATCCCATGAAGGATATATACATGAAAATTAAAATGGACCTACCTTCCTACAATGTGTTCCTCATTTCTCATGACCCCTTATATAATTATCGGTCTACTATGAAGATTAGGTACTTACATCAGAAAGTAGGTATCACCATAAAATTTGTTGGATTCTCCTATTCCAATCTACTAGCCTACAACACCCAATGGACCTTGGGTTTATTGTGAAGCCAATTGTGGAGTTTCAGCTTCGATTAGAGATAGGATATATGCTTGAAATCATGCCTTTTGATATGATTTTGAATTTGGAAATTTATATATTGCCTTTTGTATATCATTGCCTTTTTTAAAAAATGATTAGGATTTTAATTTTCTTAATGTATTTTTCTATTCTTGATGGATTTTTCTATTCCTCCTCTGTATGGATTTGGAAAACCAAACATAGGTGATAAATATGCCTTTCATTTGAATACTTGGGACTTGGTTTATAAGAGAGAAATCACAGATCACAGTGTCTAATATTCTCATAAATTTAAGTGAAATAAAAGTTTTACCTTTACTTTGACCTTGTTTTATCTAATGTGGAGTGAAAGGAAAGGAATGAAATAGGAAACAATTTGAATTACTTCAAGTCGAAAAAAATGTGACAAAGGATGAAAAAAGGATACAATGACAAAAAAAATTGATTACCTAACATAAGAATGAGGGAAATGGAGGAAAACATGCAAACATAATTTGTTATGCAAATTTCACTTATCAAAGGAAGAAAAAAGTTAAAGTTGAGAACAAGGATAAAAAACTAGTAACCATTGCAAAAAATATTATAGAAAAGGAATGAGAAGATGGTGATTTTATCAGGAAGGATATGTCCTATCCATGGTCTTACACTATAACTCATAAAATACAAACCCACAGGGTGCTAAAAAGTATTGGAAAAATAAATGACATAAGAAATATGGTATTTTTAAGGAATTCCAAGTCCTATCCATGGTCTTACACTACGAATCACAAAGAAAAAATCCAAGGTGTTCCAAAAAGTGTGTAAAAAGAATGAAAACAAAGAGGGTAAAATTATGTCATTAGGAAAACTAGGTCCTATCTACAGTTTTACAATGCAACTTATGAGAAAAAGGGGAAACCAAAAGACCAAAAGAGAGGACTAAGGTTTGTGAAAAGAGAGAAATATTGTAGAGGGTGAGACCCATGTAAGTATCTTGTAAAAAGTGTTAGATAAAATATATAAATAATGAAAATAATGGAAGGATTAGGTAAAATACTTCTTGAGGAATTATGTATTGGTGGGTTGTTTAAAAATATGACCTCTATTGTTTTGAAGGTGGTAAGTACTTGGACCAATAATATCATTGAATAAATAAGGGCCCCACTATTTTAGGGCATATTTACCTTAATTGTCTTGAGTGTAGTTTAATTTTAAGACAAGATCACCAACATTAAACATGTGAGTTTTTACTCATTTTTTATGTTGTTTAGCAATACATGCCTTATATTGGTGATTATCTTGTAAAGCAGAAAGATGATGATCATCAAGAAGATCAAGAGCATGAAGGAAAGATTAAAGTAATTTTTCATTAGGTATAACACCATTAAGAGATATATGGAGAGAGTGAAGCTCAACTTCTAATAGAAGGACTGATTCAAAACCATAGACTAGAGAGAATGGCTTTGCCCTAGTGATAGTGCATATGCTAGTGTGATAGGCCCAAAGAGTATGATAAAGATGAATGTGCCAATCCATGCATGTTTCATGAATTATATTTAGGATAATTTTACCTAGAATTTTGTTGGTGGCCTTAGTTTGGCCATTATATTTTGGATGATAGGGTGTATAAAATTTGTGATTTATTTTAAATTTAGCATAGAGTTTTTTGACATATTTATTTTGGATATTACCACCATTGTCTAAAATAATAGTGTAACGGACAACAAAGTGGAAAATGATTTGATTAAGGATAAATTTGGAGATGGTAATACTAGTGACATTAACAAGGGTCATATCTTTAACCCACTTAGTGAAATATTTTATGGTTGGGATTATAAAGACATGCCCATATTGAGATTGAGGTAATTTACCTATGAGATCTAGTCCCCATATGAAAAATGGCCAAGGATATTCTATGGTTTTAATCTCATCTAGAGGTGAATGAATTAAATAATAATGAATTTTTTAGGGGTATAATTTTTATCAAATTTAATAGAATCATTTTCAATAGTGGGCCAAAAGTATCCCATATGTAAGCATTTGCAAGATGTAGCATGTCTGCTATAGTGGCCACTACAAATTTCCCCATGTGCTTATTCAATAAGAGGAAGAACCTCATCTTGAAAAACATATTGAAGCAAGGTACCTTCAAAATTATGATAATATAAGATGTTATATCTAAGTACATAATTAAAATCTTGTTTATGAATGCAAGCTTTTTCATAGGAGCTAGGTTGGGAGGATAAGTTTGGTGTTCAAAAAATTGAATGATGTATTTATACCATGGGCTTTGTTGAATGGTGATGGCCTCAATGTGGCATATTAGTAAGTCACTTGGTTGAATAGAGGATGGATATTTTATTATTTGGATAAGAAAAGTGGGATTGGTAAGAACTTGGTGTGGATGAAAAAGAGATGATAAAAAATCAAGGGAAATAATAATAGAATTTTGATCTCAAGGGATAGGCTTGATGGTGAAAGAAATGAAATATTTGGTGAGAGTAGTTACAATTTGTTGATAATAAATGAGATTATTGGTTTTATATTGGTAATCACCATTAAATTGGTGTAAAATGAACTAGGAATTACCTAAAACATGTAGGTATTACATATCTAAATAGAAATAATATTTCTTGCCTAAAATTAAAGATTCGTACTCTTCCATGTTGTTAGTGATGTTAAATGTTCAAAAAATATTTAAAGGGATGGTTTTTCCAAGAGAAATTTTAAGATTACAACTTTTTATAGATCTTTAAAGGCATTTAGAACCATCAAAATCAAGCATCTAATTATCCTCATGTAAGTTGACATTAATCTTAGGAAGTTATTCGATGAGTACTTTTGGTTTAGTAGTATTGAGGAGAATAGCAGGTTTGTCGAGATTACTTGATTCAATATTAGTAGTGAACTTATACAACTAATATTTAAAGGATATTTATTTATTGATACCTTTAATATATAGAATATTGTCATCAAGAAGACCATCTTTAAAAGTGATTGGGAGCGGGCATGGGAGTGGCAACAAGTTGGCCAGTGATGATTTATCCTTTGAAAACTTTTTGAGTGATAATTTAGAGATGAAATTCTATGAGAAGGACCATCCATTTTATAATTCTATCTCTAAGAAGTAAGGCTTTAGAGAATAAGTTATGAAGGGGATCAGAATGAATGATAACATAAGTGGTCTGATAAAGCATATAATCTTGAATTTTTTTAGTTGCAAAATTTATGATGAGTCAATCATATTTGACTTTTGTGTAAAATTTCTCATCATCAATGATGCATGAGTTGATATAGTAGATGTCATACTCTCTTACAATATCATCTTGTTTGCTAAGCATTCCACAACTAACATGGTTATGGAAGAGATATATAGGATTAAAGTTAAATCATTTGAAGGAGGACGAAGAGTGGGTGGGTAAAGTAATGATTCTTTCATATTATGAAATGTTTTTTTACAAGGTTCGATCAATTATAGAGCATTAACTTTCTTAAAAAGAGAATTGATGGAGGGGATATGGTAATCCATTGTGGGGATGAATCATCTAATTTCCCCAAGTTTTTTGAGATAAGTTTGAATATCTAAGATGGATCGAGGGATAAGAATGTTGATATCACTAATATTAGTAGGGTCAACATCAATACCCTAGAGAGAGACTAAGAATCCTAATAGCTTATCAGATGTCACACAAAATACACATTTGTAGGAATTTAGTCTAACTTTGTATTTAAGAAGATAGTTGAAGATGATAGAAAGATTAGAAATATGAGTCTTGTGACATTTAGACTTAGTAATGAGGTCATCCATATAGGTTTATATAATTTTTTGAATAAGATCATGAAAGATATGAGCCATTACTCATTGATAAGTAGCTCTGGCATTTTTGATTCTAAAGGGAATTTTAACATAGAAATACATACCCCATTCCATAGTGAATGTGGTCTTATGTTGGTATTCAATGGTAATGTTAATCTAGTTATAACACAAGAAACCATCCATAAGAGAAAATTTTATAACTAGCTATAGAATCAACAATTTCCCATATTGAAGGTAGAGGAAAATTGTCCTTAGGACAAGTGAGATAAAGATTATGGAAATTGGTGTACATGTGAATGATCATAGTGACCTTTTTTAAAATAAGAACTATGTTATAAACCCATTCAAAGTATCCCAATAGTTTGATAAACTTAGCATCAAGAATTTTGATAATTTATTTTTGACATAAGGTATAAACTTTGGGTGGAAATTTCCATTTTTTTTTATGCACAAGTTTGACATTGGGATAAGTGATGATATTTTTCACCATTATTATACGGTAAATATTAGACATGTCATCATAATACCAGGACAAGTTCTCATGATATTTTTAAAAAAATAAACTAAATTTATAATGTTTGGTAGGTGAAAGTTCACAATAAACTCTAATTGGTTGAGGGCATGATAAAGTACCATATTTAATGTGAGTACTTTAATCAATAAGCATAACATTTCTATCTTGGAATTATTATGGTGCATTAGGTAAAGAATAAATTATATTATATTTAAGATCAATGCTAGTGATGATGTTGTTGAAATAAGGGGCTTTGTTTTTAAAATTTTTGAGTTTGTGATGTTACCGAGGAAGTTGAGGTTCTTAGGCATGAAGTAATTCATGAATAGATTCATCACTAGGCAAAGTGGGAAGAGGACCATAATACTCAACATTTACTTTGAGATTGAGAATTTGATTACCATGGTGATCATATTCATAATTCATCTAATGGAAATCTATGTCCTTGGTATCTAATTTAATATTAAGATTAGGAGGAGTCTATTGATTGGATGAGACTGACGTATTGTTAGTTTCTTGTATGGGGGAAGAATTGGATGTAATGATGAGATTTGTAGATGCAATAATTTTTGGTGGTTTGAAAGGTAGGATTTACTCTACCACCCAAGGAGTAATAAGAAGTGGAGTATTAATAGGAGGCACATGACCTTGTGGAGTTAAATTAAAATCCATAGAAATGGTATGAACATTCTAGTTGAAAGCATGTATTTGAGATAATTTTTTTAATAATGTTGTATATCTAAGTCTTGAGATTGAGCTTGGGCCATGATGTAGTTATCATCATATGTTGGAGAAATGGTATATGCTTGAGAGTTAGGGGGAGTTTCATAAGGTGAAATTCCAAGGTCACAAAACTTTCATAGAGACATGATTAAAGGATCATGGAATAATTTGGCCACTCCATAAACATTGCATGTGAGGGAATCTTTTGGGTATTAATGTTCTTGAGCATTACATGGAGGGAAAAAAATAGTTATCACATCATTGAGAGGAATAGTGTGATCACAAGGTAATAAAAAAGGAAGAAGAAACTTAGAGATATAAGGAGGTAGCTTAATATTTTTTCAAGTATGTTTCAACTCATTAGGTTCATCATCATCCAAATTAGCAAGAGTGACTTGTATGTCTGGATTGATGTTGATAAACTTAGGTAAGGGAACACTATTAATGGTAAGAATGGTAGGAATTTGATATTGAGATTTTGGATTAGGAAGTTGAATACTCCAAGGGTTGGAATTAGCCTCATTCTTCTACCATTTGCCATTATGTAGGTGTTGTAGTTTAAAACTTGCACTTGTGGATGCTTTGTGATGTATGGGATTTTTTTACAATGGTGTGCTAAGTGTGGAGGTTCTGGTTGGGAATGTAAGAGGAATCAATGCTGAGTGTGGAAGTATTTTTCCTCATTTTCATGTGTGAGCATATGTTCTCTCATAAAAATTATGGTAACATCCCTAAAGCTTGGGACCCTTATGCTCCTTAAGATGTGTCTATAGAGTAGGCTAGATTTCTTCTATTCTATATGTACCTAGTTTAAGACTGGTGCACATAACTAAATAGAATAAAGGTAACATACCACTTGTCTACACCTAATAAATTTGAGGAAAAAGGGAGGGAAAAGGTAAGAGAGTTTTAGAAATGAAAAGGTGATGCACCCAGAATAAAGGGAGCTATCCTACTACCATAAACATAGTGTAAACCCTTAAGAACAAGACAATATCACATATTTTATGCCAAGTCACTCTAATTTCATGAGTGCTTTTCATAGAGGCATGAGAACACAAAACAACATTGAGAGGGATAAATATTATCCATAGATAAAGCCTACATAGACCCTGGGGTGTACAAGATATGAATTGAAAGTGAGCTATGAGTTCAATGAAGAGGTGTATGAGATGAATGACAAATGAGAGGGACAAACATTATCCATAGTAAAGAATCAAAAAACACAAGATAATACATAGATCATCTGAAGAATGAAAATAGGTGAACTTAAATATCATTAATTTACAAGGTCTAGCTAATACAAGTGCTCATGGAGGGTAATTTTAGAAGTGTAAGGTTGATAAAATGTGTTGACTCTTTTTCAGTGAAAGAACCATGATTTTATAGTGTATAAGCCAATTTTTACAATAAATCCACCACCTAGGGTGGTGGATGTAGAATTTAATTATCTATGGCACCACAACCATGGCTCTTAAATTTTATCTGGGAAATAGGACCTATAGATCATAATAGTATCCTATCATGAATTCATGCACATAAGGGGAATGTAATACCTTCCTAAAAAGGTCAGAGGGTGACATAAATCCAAATACTAATGTATGATAGTTAATTCTAAATTTTATTATCTTAATAGTACATCAAGATATTTCTAACCACCTTCAATGGCCTTCATTATATTTGGTAGCCTCTTGACATGTAGCACTTCGATGAGCTCTCAAGAGAATCCCTTAGGTTTCTAGTTAAGAATGGTGTGAATGCAAGACATGGTCATTAGTTATTTAATATGGATGCCTGGTGGTCCCCTCTATCTTTTTGTGCCAATGAATGGCATGGATTATATATGTGTTAGGAAGGGACCAGATTTAGATGAGTGTTAGGTCTACACATGGAGAAATGGTAATTATTTTAGGTAACTAAAAAAATCTATATTTAGGAAAGCACTAGGTTTCCATGTGGCAATGGTGAAAGGAAGGTTGCACACTATTAATTTCCAAGCTATAGGTGTGGGATCCTATACATGAGCATGTAACTATGTTATATGGGCATGGAGAATGGCTTAAATTTGAGTACACATAAGGATGAAGCTCTTACATATGCTTTGGTGATATGTAGATACTTATTACACCATTAATTTCACTTGGTTATTTCAAAATCTATGGACCTACACTCTAAAGCTCATGTACCTTCTAACTTACATGTGACAAAATCCTATGTGAGAACATGAATTGAGTTCCTTCTACTAGAATAGATCATTATTTCATTAATGTATATACATAGGCTTCCATATTGATCTTGAGCATAGATGGGAAGTGTTTGTGAATCTTCTTCATGAGGTTCTTAGGACTTCGTAGCTACACTAGTCTTCTATAGGATCCCGAGAGGCCTTACACCAATTGAGGGGTGACTTATAAAGTCAACACTTTTGGTGACCTTTGTAGTTTGATTTACTAAAAATTGAGAACATAGTAGCCTTTTATCAATTCATTAGGCATGGATTCTCTGGGACTTTTGTTTCTTTCTCTCATGAATGCACTAGTTTCATACCTTCATCTTTGAGATGAATTAAGATTCACTTGACAAGACACAATTTTCACCAGAGGCACCTATAGGAAAGGACTTAAGTTAAGAAAACAATGTGAATAGGTTCTTAGATGAAATGAAACTAATCTAAAACAAGGGTGCACAAATCACAATTTAAGGAAATAAAAACATATAATCTACTTATTTACAAATGTACAAAAGATTAATGGAGATAGTGTTTGATATTAATCCAATTGGCTAGGATTGACAGCTCCTCTCCATCTATTTTGTCAAGTTGGAAGGTGTTATATGGATTGTAACTAGTGATGGTATATGTACCAATCCATATTTCATAAAACTTAGTGTGACTTCCTAATTTCACTCTATCCACATCCCATTTGAGAAATAAGTCTCCCACCTAGAAAATTCTCTCATTGGCCCTTTTTTTAAAGACCCTCTTGGTCTACACTTATTGGAGTTCCATAGTGTGTGTATCTTGAACTCTAGTTTCTCTAAGCTCTATGAGATTGGCTAATCTCAGCTCAAAAGCATCACTTTCAATTATATCCAACTAATGTGCAAGTTTAAATGAAGGTAAATTGAGGGATGCTAGTAACTAGCTTCCCTTTCATAAACTAGCATGAAGGGTGAGTTTCCCAACACTCTCTTAGACATGATCTAATCATCCCAAAAAGTGGTTTTGATCTTCGTATGCCAATCTCATTGAGTATCTATAAAATTCTTCTTTATGATATTAATTTGATTCATATTCATGTATTCAACTAGACCATTACCTTGAGGGTAATAGTTTGATGAGACCCTCAAGTAGATGGTGTGCCTAATATCCCACTTACTAATCTTAGTTCCAAGGAAATCCAATGCATTATTAGAGATAATGGTGGTGGTAACACTGAATCTCATTACAATTCCCTCATATAAATTGAGGATGGATGTATCATTATCTTCCTTGAGTGCAACCATTTCCATCCACCTTGTGAAATAGTCGTTGTCTATGAGAATCCACTTATGCCCATCACTTGATGCTAGATTAATCATGCTTATGAAATCCATACCCCATTGTGAAAAGGGTTGGTCAAATTGAATTGAATGTAGTGGTAATTATGTAAGACTTTGTTTACCTATGAATAAGGTGCATTTTTTATAATCTCACACATATGTGTGTTTATCTTTGAATAGAGTTGCCTAATAATAACCAGCTTATATGATCTTTGAAGTGGTGGTCTTGGGTGAATAATGGCCTCCTACATGGAAATCATGGAATTGTTGAAGAATTATAATTATTTTCTCTAGCTCTACACACCTCAAGAGAATTCTATTGAGATCTCTTAAAAAAAATGCGCCATCTATAAACATATAGTGAATGGACTATAGTCTAAAATTTCTATGCTTAGCTTTATTAAGGCCAAAGAAGATATACATTATACCAAAGGAAGTTTTCCATATCCTAAACCTAGTTATTCATTATTCCTTGAGTAGTCTTCCTCATAAAATACAAATATTATGTTATCCTCTAGCTCTGTTGCTTCTTCTAACTATTCACAAAGTCTTTTTCCTTGTACCAGCTTGGTGACTTAGATATCTATGTCATACTCATTCAACTTGGTGATGTAGCTAGCTATTTTCTCATTTATGTCCCTATTGAGTAAGAACTCTTTAACTCCTGTATGTGACAATATAAGTTGAATATTATTATTGGAGAGCATATGCCTAAATTTCCTTAGTGTTCTCACAACTATGAGGGTATGCTTCTCTATGAAGCTATAACATAACTCATAATCCTTTAGCACCTAGATAAAGAAATTAATTGGTTACTCTATCAATTTTTTGTTTTACTCTATCAGGATGGCCAAGATGCATTCAAATCCACTAAATGGATAAAGGATTAAATCCTTACTATAATTTGGGTTAATCAAGGTGGGATCCTACATGATGGCATGCTTGATAGCCTCAAAATTACCTTTGCCTTCATGCATCCAACTAAATGCAATGTTATTATTTAACATCATAGTGAGGGGTTTGACTAATATAACAAAACCAAGAACAAACCTTCTCACCAAGTTGATTCTCCTTGGGAAACTATGGAGAATCTTCTTTTAGTTTGGAAGGGGAAGAGATGAGATAGCTTTGAATCCTTCTAGATAAATTGTAAGCCCTTTTTTAGAAATAATGTGCCCAAATAAGGATCCTTGATGAACCAATAAGATACATTTATTACGGTTTAGAGATATTCTAAACTCATGGCATCTTTGAAAGACCTACTGTAGATGACCCAAATGATCCTCTATATGATTAGAGAAAATGGTTATGTCATTAAGATAAACTAAGATGATCTTATTAATGATCTATTTGAATTATATATCCATGTCTCTTTTAAAGGTCACACTTAATTTTGTCAAACCAAATGGCATGCACTAGTATGTAAATGTTCCCCACTTAGTGGTGAAAATGGTCTTGTAACGGTTGCACTCTTATGCAAGGATCTGGTTAAAGCCTGAGTAACCATCCAATAATGAGAAACTCTTCATGCCTAAACATATTTGAAAGATTTTCTCCAATGATAGGAGAGGATAGTTATCTTTAAGGTAAGCCTTATCCATGTCCCTAAAGTCCATGCAAAGACATATTTCCCCATTGCTTATTTACACTAGTACTAGATTGGCAACCCATGAAGAATGTTTGATTGGAAGTATTAGACAAGCCTCAATGAGTTTGGATAGCTCCTTAAACATAAATGGCTCCATATTTTAATTAACAAGCTTTTTATTCTAGTGCATGAGACATACATTAAGATCTAGCTCAATTATATGTTATGCTAAGCTTGGGTCAAAGCCTCTTATATCCTTATAACTCCATGAAAGAATTTCATCATATCTCCTATTGAGTTGAGTGAATATTTTGAATTATAGTGTGGAACAAACCTTACCATATTTAAGAGTTTTACCCTCCAAAATTACCACAGGCACAAATAATTATTCCTTAGCTATCATGTTGTGCCTTTCTCCATTGAACTAGTCATCAGAGTCAAAGATAATTTCTAGGGTTACTAAACCCCTTGGTAGTTTGTTTCCTTTCAACTAGATGACTTGATATTCATATCAGGATCATAGCTATGCTTGATTATTGGTAAAAAAACTCCACCTCATGTTGTAGAAAGATGATTATTTACTCATCACTTTCGAACACTTGTTAATTTTTGGTGTTATTAAGAACTGTCAGTCTAGTCATGAGCTTGATGAGTTTTTTAGACTTCTTCATAAGGTCATGTAGGATGTCATACTACACACCTATAGTTTCAAGCCTATATAAATCAACATTATATTATCTTGGTAAGGAAATGATATTGAATGCATCAAATCCTTCTATTATATCCCACACTCTATGTTTATAGGCTTTCATCAAGTTATTTTGAGTCAAGCTCTATGATCTAACTTGGTTGACGACCAACTCACTATCACCTAAAACTTTTAACACTTTGATTCATTTCCTCTACATGAGCTAAAGAACTTGAATTAGAACCTTATACATAGTAGCATTACCTTTGAAATTTAACTATAATCTAAATTAATGGAAGTATTTTTCCTTTTGGGGGGAGACCAACATGACATCATATCCTACACCATTCTTACTCCGAGAGCCATTAAGGTACAACTGCCATGTACTTTTAGGGTCCTTATACACTTTCATGATCTCAAGTAGCAAAACAATTTATTTCATGATGTAATACATGCCAAAACCTATTTTTGTGTTGTCATAGGGGTCATAATCAAAAAATTCACATGCCCATTCATATAATATTTTATCTAGGGTTTCCTCAAGTAGCATCACAGCCTCATGAAGAATAGGATCCTCTTGATTAAACATCATGGAATTATACTTAACTAGGCTAGGAAATTATGGATCGACATGGATTTTAAAGATAGGTTATTCCCTAATAGTAAATTTAGTCCCATACCTAGTTTTCAATAAAATATGTGACCAATCTAAAGAAAAATATCCACCAACCTTTGTTGTAAAGTATCAGGAGAGGTAGATGTACAATTAAGTGGGTAAGTAAATGACTATGATATCTTGCATAATGGAAATGCTTGGGCAGGCATGTAGCATCAGATTTAAATCCTTGATTATACCTATAGCTTTGATTATCATGTCATTGAACTAGACTAATCCCTTGAAAATAAGGGAATATGCAATTCTAATCATATCAATGATCTTTTAGGGTATCACCAAGCTGCTTATGCCCAAGTTGATCATACAATTATGTACCAAGTGTTGGCTTATGATTAAATAGACATAGAATGGGGGTGGCTTATTGCTATTATGAAATTTTACTTCTTATTTAGGGTTTATAGAAGCTCATAGAAATGATAGGCACTATTTTAGGGGCTTGACACTCTTAGAACCCTTTCAACACATCCTAAAACAAGTTTCATTGAGAAAAAATAGTAAGTGCATCCCACATTATGAAATTAAGGCTCATCTTTATTTACTCCACCATGTTAAAGGGAACCTAAGTTCTCTTTAGTTGTGGCCCTAGAATAATAGTCTCACCTAGTGGTGTTAATGCATCAACTTGAGATGGTCTTTCCTTCAGTACAACCTTATCTAGGTGTAAAGGTATGTAGGTTCCTTGGTTTGCATAATTACACAATTGAATTTGGGAGTTGAAGGTAAAGGCACTAAGGCTACTGTAGATTTTTTTAATATATCTCCTTTTGAATCTTGTATTAAAAGAAACTAGTGCTCCCTCCTATGGGTGAGATACTTTTATTCATATAGATAAAGTTCTCTTCTTACCAATTAATGAAAATAGACCCATCATGTGGCTGAGCTAATATTTGGACCTCTCCCATTTATAGAGCTACACTACTATTTGGATCTTGTAACAGAGGCATGTTTTTTAGCATGATCACTTGATTCAAGCTCCCATTTGTACAAGTTTCTTAATTATGTGGTTGGTTACATGGAAAGAACCAATTGGGATCCTACACTAGGTTATTCTAAATTGGGACAATTGCTTTAAAAGTACTGGGAGCATTAGCTTTCTATGCATAAGGCATTCTATTATAGGTGAGCTAATTTTGGTGTTGTGTTCTACCTTTATAAGGAGGTTTGTTTGACTGGTATTACTGAGTAAAGGTTTGATGGTGTCTAGGATATTGTGCTTATTGCCTTTTTAGGGCAACTAATTCATTCCCAAAACTTTACAATAATGCTTTTACTTCATATAATTCATTAAGAAGGGTTACAAATGGAGTAGGTGGGATTACATTTATAAGAATAGATGTTAGCATAGCTTGTGTAGTTATTTTATTAAGGAGAGTTTTTGTGAATATAAGAATAGGGGGTCTAGATACAATATTACCCACTTAAATCAAACAATTCTCTATGTGCACAACTACTTCATAGGCATCAAGGAGAACCATGGTTCTCATGGACTAAATCATCACTGCTATGTCACTATTAAGAGCTTTTAGAAAATATGAAATGAAATGTTAGGAGGTGACTTAGACAAAGGTGGGATTTTGTCCCATACCCTTTAGAATCTGAAGTTGAAGTTAACCATCATCTTGTGTAGGGCTTCCTTGAAGGTCATGAGCTAGTCTATAAAGGAAAAGTAGTCACTTCAGTCCTCAAATTGCTTGCATAACTCTTCACCAATTTAATACTAATTATGAATATAATTTGGCCTTAAACCTTGGTACCATTGGAGAGATTTGCCTTTGAATGAGGATGGGAGTAGTCTAACCATGACATTATTTTTAGTCACATAGTGTACTAAATAGATGTTTGAAATATCTTGAATATGATCTATAGGGGAATTCAAATTCTCACCTATGAAATAAGAATTTTTTTTGAGAGTGGACACTAGAATGTTATCATACTGAGCTAGGATTAATGGGATTCCTCCATTAAAAGGCACAAACACTTGATTCCTTGGCACAAACATGAATGAGATAGGGAATAAACCTCACCTTATTTTGTAAAACCTTCTAAATGGAAGCATAGACTACACTCTAGGAGGTGATTGGATTGCGTTGTGTCTTTTGATAGGGGATAAGGATTTTTTGACTCTACTTCTTCATGAGAGAACTAAAAGCTCACTAAGATGGAAATTATTTCTTCTTGTATATTATCTTGTTCTTCTTAGAATATAAATATGGGTTGGTTTTTATGATCTAGATATGTTTGGAGTCACTAGGTGATCTCACTAAAGAGTTGAAATTAAAAAGAAGAAAGAATCACAAACTAAGTTCATTAGTTAAGGACTATGAGGAGCATATTGGCTTGTTTGAGGAGAGACTAAGTAACACTTACAAGGAGTACAATGAGATCATCAACCAGATTGAATCACAAATGAATATAGGTAATGCAAACCTAAAGGCTAACAAGGAAGAATGCACTAGATATGAAATTTAAGTAGAATCCTTAAAAGCTGAGTTTTATCAAGCTTATAGCAAGGTGAAGACCTATGTGAAGTTTTAAAAGATCACTGAGGTTATATATTATATCTTGAGTAGTCAAAAATTTTCAAGTGATAAGATAGGACTTAGTTTCAAAGAATACTAAAAGGAAGAAACTCAAGTCAAAGAGAAGGATATTGAAGATAAGAAAGTTAACAAAAATAGACTAATCAGACATCCTAATTCTATGAGGTATGTTAATTCATTCAATGTTTACTATTTTATATGCAACTAATTTGGTCATAGAGCAAGAGAGTGTAGAAGACCCTCCAAGAATGAGTACTCATGGGACTATAGAAGGATTCCTAGTTCACATCAATAAAATGGTATGCATAAGGTGGTTTGATATAGCCGTCATAATGTAAGACACATTGAAATATTATATCCTAATATATTTGTAAGGTCATCAAATCAAAATAAGAGGTTTGAATCCCATGGAGTGAAAGAATAAGGCAAATGAATGTATGGAAACTAAAGATAGTAAAGATGAGTCATGATCAATCTATAAGCTCAAGTGGACTATTTACTATAATAGAGCATACTTTAGTTATGAAATCAAGTCAATATTATCTATTGTCATCTCATATTGATGATCAAAAGGTTAATGAAAAGATAAAGCCTATATTTCCAATCAAGGCCAAAAGGATATTAAAGGACATTTAGTCTTATGAGAACATGGAGATTTGGGAACATCTTGAGTTTGTGTTATTTTAGTGCCCTATGGAAAGAGGTGACTCAATTAGGATTGATGGAGACACTATTCAATAAAAATAAGCATGATGGATGCTTGGTTTGAGGGGGAGATATTTAGGTTGTTCATAATATCTAAGTGTGATGATAATAATATGATGGCCTAGTGTGTGATCAAATATTTATATATTTTTAGTGAATTTTAGCTTATATTTTAAAAAGGGAAGAAGAAACTAAATATGGGTATGGTTGAAAAAATTTCATAATTATGTGTGCATAGAATTATATTATTGTGGAGAAATCCTCTTTGTCTTGGGAGGATGACCTAAACATGAGACAACACTAAAAAAAATGGTTTGCTAGATAGATAGTTGAGTAGATTTCCTGACACTATCTAGATCTTAGAGGAAAGAGCTTCCTCAAGGGATGCCAATCCAAACATTTTAAACAATTAAGTTTATAAATAGAAGATAAATTAATTGTATAAATAATCAAAAGGTAATGAAATTGAACACAAGAAGTGCTTGCTAAATAAATAGACTATAAATGACTAATATAGTGATAGTCAAGTCAATACTAGTACTAAATGGCTTGGGTCTATTTCAAAAAATCAAGCAAGGGTCTATGAATAGGTAAGAACACAAAAAATTAGATTTTGTTGAGGGTAGTTAAGTAGAAATATCTTTTTTTTTATTTCCTACCATAGTGACCATCAATGATTGGGTAGACCATCGGTGGTTGATATAACCGTTGATAGTTATTATGTGTAGGTTTGGGTTAGTAAATAACTAGTCTAACATGATCACAAAGTTAGATTCTAGGAGATGGGTTGGTGTTAGGCTGAGTGTGAAAGGAAAATAAAGAAACTAAATACTAGGAAATAAATATTTATCTTTTAGAAGGATAATCAGGTGGATGATTGAGGTGGTTTACTCATTAGTGGAGTCTAACATGATTTTGATAGAGTAATGGCACTCGATGCTTTGGTAGAGTGGCAATCACAAGTTGGATCTCTAACATGATGGCTAGATCATTAGATTTTTGATGATGATTGACCTGTAAAATAAAGTAAATCTAGATGGACAAACTCTTGATAATAATTACAAATCCATTTCACCTCCTTACTCCTATCTTCTTATAGGTATAGGTTAGAGAGTTACAAAAAGATGTTAACTAGGCCTTCTAATTTTAACTCATGCATGAAATGGCTTATACATAGATTTAGATTAGTTATTTTTAGAAAATTAAGGTGTATGGTTTGCAATATTGGTGGTTGAGGAGGTGCACCCTAACCGTAGATGGTCAAGGTGACTTTTGATGGTCATCTTGACTGTCAGTGATCGAGGGTGAAGGTAAAAAAGTAGGTAACAGGTAGGTTGACTCAATCAACAAAAATAACTATGGGTTAGGCTTAGTTAGGGTTAAAAGGGTCAAATTTGTCCTAAGGGGGTCTGAAAGTGGTCTAGGGGAATTTCAACATTTAGAATCATGGTGTGCAGATTTTTGGTGTCTACATTTTACCCTTTTTATTATGTGGCCTTGAATCAACAAGATATAAAATAAAAATGGATTACTAGTTGAAGGTCATCATTTACCTGAGTATGGGAAGATGTGTTCCCCTTAAAATTAGGAGTTCATGAGTTAAAGGATAATTGGTTTCAGGTTTGATAAGGTGTATGAAGGTGATAATGAAGATGGACATCATGAAGGTGGGTGATAGGTCAAGCACTGTAGTGCAAACAAATAACAAAGTGTGATAAATAAGATTTTGCATTGATGAGGTTTCCATAGTTGGTAAAAATAAGGGTTGGTATTAAGAAATAAGTGACAAGTGGATTACATGATCACATTTAGGCATGGTGGCTGGGTATACTTGTAAATACAAGTATCCTAAGATAATTTTATATCTCCATGGATATCCAAGGCATGAAGTGCTCTTAGTGAAAACATAAACTAGTTATGTGTCATGGGTATCCAAGGTAGGAAGTCATCTTGAGAAGACACAAGTGGGTCTGGTAAGTGTGAGGTGGAACAAGCATAAAAAAGGTAGTCAACATGGTGATATTATCAATACAATCAAAGGACCAATCAAAAAGTTGTCACAAAATGTGTGCTAGTTGGGTTAAAATGGACTAATGGCAAGGTGATGAGGTGGTCAGGTTAGGTGGAGAAGGTATTCTTTAGGGGTGGATTGCTAATTTGATTATGCTTAAATAAAATTTCTAATCTAGGTAAGAGTAAAAAGGGTGAGTCTCCTAACTATCAATGATCAAGGTGTTCAAGGGTGATTATTGATGGTCACCTAACTATTGACAATCAGAGTGAAAACCCTAAAGAGATGTGGGTCAAAAGTGATAATTGAATAAATTTTAACTCATTTTAACTTTTTCCATTATTGAATTTAGAGCTATGGTGTTTGTGTCTTAGGTGAGGAATTATTGACGGTGATTGCTCGAGAAGCAATAAATGCTAGATGAGGTGTACTGAGACATGATACAAGGCATGTAGGGATGTGGATGAGGATGGACTAGTCTAAATCTAACTCTATGTTGATGGTTTTAGAATGAGGTAGGTGATGCTATTCGAATTAGAAGAGTATTTTGGTTTTATATGTGTTGGTGCAATTGATTTGTTAGCTTTTCTATTTGGTGGGTTTTATGTTTTTCCCTACGTAGGTTTTGGGTGAATTTTATCAATGAAATTTGAAATTGGTAAGGTGGGGTAAGTGAATAGGGGTAGGGGTAGGTATTGAGGTTATAATTTAAGAAATATTTAGTTAGTTTGGTAGTTTATTAGGTAGCTGGGGTTTTGGGTGTTTCAGTAGTGGAACACCCATAGTGACCATCAATGGTCGCTTAGCATAAATAGGCCTTTATAAAACATTTAAAGTTTTTAAGGTATATCAAGCATTAAAAGGTATGGTATAGGTTGACCCATAAGTTAGGTGGGAGGTTTGGTTGGTTTGAATGTGAGGTTTAGGTAGGTAGGAGTTGAACAATCAATCAAATGGTAAGGTTGGGTAGGTTCAAGGTGCTAAGAATATAGGCAACAATAGTATAGGTGTCTACACTTATTGCTATAGATTGTGTACATGTATGAAAGTAGATACAAATGCATGACTAGGTGCTACACATCTTCATAGAGGTTCACTAGGGAATGACCCTCATAGATTAGGCACATATAGAGGAAATCAAACTTGGAACAATGAGACATTACCAGCATAGGCCCCATGATGCATCTATGATCATGGCTCTCATTTAGAGATGGGATCCTACCATGAAAAATTTCCTATTACCATCTTGTGATCTCATGATCCTACCAGAGGATGTGCATCAAATTACATGCTTAACCATATGAGGTAAGCTAATATACCACATAGAGTAGGAGGAATGAGATGATCTACTGGAGTTTATGTATAGAGATGATTAGGAGTGTGTTAAATGGCACACTAAGGGATTTAGTTATTTTATACTCTATCAGAAGGTGAGAAATGAAAGGAGACTAATGGACATGATGATTATGATGGTTTTATCCTTTTTTTCCTTTCTTAACTTGAGTAGTGGGATGTTCTCATACTTATTGCCAGGGGTGTTAGTTGAGATGCTACTAGGGAGGATAATATTCAGATGGCTAATGATATTAATTATGTAGATATATAGGGAGCTATGGGGTTTTAAGGCCTATAAGAGATATGGTATTAGTGTCAACTTAGTTTTACACTATTGGGCCTATGAGCACATTTGGGTGCTAAGGCCAATGGGGCTACCATGGGTGGGATGCACTCAGATAGAGTTCCCAGTTGGATTCATGTAGTGGATATATGACTTCACCACTTCAAGTGTAGGAGGAGGATCCCATGACATTGATTGTTTTAGGACTACTTTAGGTGTAATGGTGATTAGAGACATCACTTAGAGACCATATGTCTAGTTTTTATTATATCCTAACCATAGGAGGTAGACATTCTCCTTGTAGAGTTATAGGTGGATTTTTGGTAGGAGGGATGGGGAAGTAGAGTTCATCCCATTTGACATGGTGTTCAAGAAATTTGGTCTTGTTTAGGGTATTATAGGTGTGTTTCCCATGTAGCATGAGGATGTCAAGATCCTATTGCATAAGCTATATCTTGTCAGGATGCTGCTAGATCATAAGGAGCTACGAGGTAGGCCATAAGTAGATGACACTAGTTTTATAAATGGTTACATTGCATGGTACCAAACATTATATGTGACAATAGACATTGATGATGGTGATGGTGGTAAGAGGCCTATAAATGTGGACCCCATAGGTAGAGGGGTTCAGAGGGCATAGGGATAGGGTGTTGGCACTAATGCACAGGTAGGAGTGGCACTAACCACTACATAAACATAGGTCATGGTACTATAGGTGAAGGTGGTTATTTTACAAGGTCAGGTTGTGACTCTTACAGGTGACAGGGACTAAGTGAGAGCCTCAATAGCCTTGGTTACATAAGAAAGGGACTCCCTAAGATAGAGAGGAGGAGGGTCAAGGACACTTTTAAGACTACTGAGCACCATCTTGATGGCATGATACTTGGCTATAGTGAAGGAGCTATGGTATTAAAAGGATATAGTTTTGAGGTGGTATCCTTATGGTCCCCTATGGGGAAAGTATAGAGTGAGTTTGGTAGGTAGTGATAGTGTGGTTACACTAGGGTAGTGGTCAACATCTAAAGGTGGATAGATAGGTACTATAGGTGGATAGGTACTAGGTCCTAGTGGTACTCTAGGAGATGGTGGTGCCTTGGGAGCATAGCCATAACATAAAATATATTATTTTAAATAATTTTGATTATAGACTATGAGGTGACATGGTGAGATGTACATTTAGAAGGAGGAGAGAGAGAGAGAGAGAGAGAGAGAGAGAGAGAGAGAGAGAGAGAGAGAGAGAGAGAGAGAGAGAGAGAGAGAGAGAGAGAGAGAGAGAGAGAGAGAGAGAGAGAGAGAGAGAGAGAGAGAGAGAGAGATGTATATCTACTTGTGTACATTATGATGTTATTGGATTCATGAGATATATATGATACTTTTTTATTTCTCATACTCATGGTCTATGATTTAATTTAATGTTGATTCTTATGATGTGATGGTTATACTATTTATGGTTTATGTTTATGTTATGAATGCTAGACACTGATGTATATTATAGCTAGCTAGGCATGATATGGCTTTGATTTATGGGTATGCTTCTTGTTTGCTTATGAAATGCTAAATATTAATGAGTATATGCTTCATTATTTATATTTAGACATTCAGTGAAAAATGGTTGATTGCTCTATTGCTCATGGATGTTATGATGTTTGTTATGGTTATGTGTTTACCTATGACACATGTGCATATGCTTTTTGTTAATTTTTTTTAAGGTAAAAACACATTAGGTAATTCAAATAGAAATACTAGATGAGAGAAAAGATAATATTATCAAGAGATAAATGCCATAATGAAAATATCAACTAGCCACGATAGGATATGAAGAAGATATGATGATTATTAGTTGATAAGGACTGATATAGAACTAAAGTTGGATTGGATTAATGAACATAAGCTCTTCATATACTTTTCATTAGCATTCCTTAAGTTGTTAAAAAGGTGTCTTGACCACATAATGTCAAGTAAGCTCAAAATCCCTTGTTTATAGTGTATAAAGGGAAGATGGATGAAAATGGATTAGTCTTATGAGATTAGCATGCCTCTTCTATAGGTTTCGAAAGATTTAATCTAAATAATTATATGTTATACAAAGTTTAAGCTAATCAATGTAGGAAGTCTACTTGTGAAATTTAATTACAGCTTCCACCTTCTTTTGTTGTGGGAGAGCCAATTATGGCTTTCAAAATTAGTTTGATTTTGTTATGATTTTGAAAATGGGTCTTTTGCTTTGTTTCTATATATAGGAATCTAGTCTATGTGGTAAGCTTCCAAGAAATTTCTATGATTTTAACAAATGGTTTACCCAACCATCCTTCAAGGGAGTGGTCTAAGTTTATTTTCTTTATTTAAAGATTTGTGATAGTTATCCTTCAAGGGAGTAGTCTACCTTGTATTTGTGAAATTTTAGTATGCTTATGAAGATATCCTTTGAAGGAGTAGTCTATGAATGCTAAGAATGACTGATGATTGCTATTGGTTTGGAATTTTCTTTTTGATTGTTTTTTCTTGACATAAGCATGCTTATATAGGCTTAATTTTTCACCTTTATGAAGGAAAAACTAAAATCACAAGGAGGTTGATTTAGTGGAAAGAGGTTTAGGTGATAAAAATCATGGTAAGCCATCCTGGTAAAGGGGAAGAAAGTACCATGAGAATCATGCCATGTGTAGAGACATGGTACCCATTATTCAAAAATTAGGTTATGAATAGGATATATAAACACATGATCTTATTTTAACCAGTTGCCCCTAAAACAAGGAGATGGATGTGGTTAAAATAAAGAGATGAGTTTAAGGTAAAACAAAAGGTGAACTTGATCCTTTTTAACATAATAATGAACATAGATATGAAGAATTTAAGGGCTTAGGTTATAGGTTTCCTTTAAGAGAAGATAATTGGTAAAGTCTTGATCCATACTTGTGGATTATGATATAGGGTCCAAGCTAATTAAAAGCAAACTTACCCTACTTGTTTTTCTCCATATTGGTGACATGTTAATTTTCCTTTAGGATGAGGTCTCTAATGTTGAATTCTTACACCTTAAGCTATTTTTTATAAGCATGATTAATGCATTATTGATAGACATGGATATGGTTAAGTGTTGATAAATGATTCTCATCAAGTATCTCAAACTAGGCTAAGCGATGGTGATGATAATAATCCTAAAAAATGATATCTTGAAAATGTATGCAAAGAGAAGGTATTTGGACTTCAGGAGGAAAGCTAGCCTCTACTCTAAAAAATATATAAAAAGGGGTAGTACTTGTAGGTGTTAATATTATATTATGACATGACCATAAGGAGAAGAGGATGTGCACATGCCAATCTTGACCAGATGCATGGACCATTTTAGTTAGTATCTTGTTAAGAGTTCTATTAGAGGCCTCATCCTATCCATTCACTTGAGGGTGATAGGGTGAGGATAAGATTAACTTAATTCCAAATGCATCTCATAGACCTTAGAATTGATTATTCTTAAAATATTTACCATTGTCGATGATAATCTTATGAGGAATGCTAAAACAATAGATGATGTGATGGTTGATAAAGTTGACAATCTTTTCTACTTTGGTCAAGACTAGAGGAATAACATTTACCCATTTGGTGAAATATTTGGTCATAGTGATGATATAATGGTGTCACTATTAAGAATGGGTATTAATTTCACCAATAAGGTCTAGACCCCATTGTGAGAACAATGAAAAATTGATAGAAACATGAAGACTATGGCTAGGCACATGATGCAAATTAGCATGTTATTGACACTTAACACATTTTTTCACATAATCACAATAGTCTTGGTTAAGGTTAGGCTAGTAATAGCCTAGGTGAAGGATGTCTTTAGCTATAGTGAGGCCACTACAGTGTCCTCCATAAATACCATCATGTGTTTCCCTGATAGCATGAGAGGCTTCATGACTGTGTAGGCAATGAAAGAGGAGACCATAAAAGCCAAATTTATAAATAATTCCTACCATAATGGTGTATCTTGAGGTAATCTATATAAATTATATTTTATAATTATTAGAGAGGATCGAAGGAATAATGGAAAGGTTGAGGTAGTTGAAGGTCTACTTATACAAAAGATCAAGCTAGGTCTCCTCCACATTAAAAATGATGGGAGAATCTAGTTTAACATAAGAAGGATGGGTGAGTTTATGGATAATTATATATAGGTTGGAGTTAGAGGATTCATATGGGATATTAAAGGTGAGGTAAACTATGGTATCAATGAACTTATTAGTAGATCATGAGGTTGACTGGATGTAGTAGTGTTTAACTTATGCTAAGAGTTTGTCAACTAGTTATTTTTACTATTGCAAAACATCATTCTTACACTAGTAAGAGCCATTGATTTTATTGAACACAATTTAGGAGTCACCAAATATGTTTATTGTATTGATTCCTATAGCTGACATATTTTTAAGTCCTATCATTAGGGCTTCATACTTAGCCATATTGTTGGTACATTAAAAATCAAGCTTGAAGGACAAAGGAAGAGGCTCACCATTAGAAGGAATAAGGATGATAATACCTCCCCCACCACATTGAAACTTTTATCCATTAAAAAACATGGTGATTTGATAGGTGAATTCTACCTAAGAAAGGGTCATAATGGACTCATCAGGGAACTCAAGAGGAGGAGGTTAGTTGTTTGTTAATGGTGTTTTGGCCAATTGGTTAGAAATGACATACCCATTAATTGAATTTTGTTTAATAAACTCAAGGTCAAGCTCCACTAAAATCATGAGCCATTTTTCCATGCACTATATTTGGTATGGTTTAGAGTGCATATACTTGAGTGGGTCAGTATTGGTTATGACATAGGTTTTGTGGTTAAGAAGGTAGTGGTGAAGCTTGGTGGCTATAAAGAATAAGGATATGTAGAGTTTATTATTCTGGGAGTATCAAGTATAGTAATCTACAAGCATGTGGATAATATAGTAGACAAATTTCTCTTTATGTTGTTCATCTCGATGAGTGAGCATTGCCCCTTAGGAGTTGTCAATGATAGAGATATAAAGATAGAAAGGTTGGTCATCCTTGGGAGGGGTGAGGATAGGTGGAGACAAAAGTTACTTTTAGAGTGAATGAAAATCCTTTTGAAAATTATTATTCCACTTGAAAGACACATCCTTATTCAGAAGGTGGTGGAAGGGGTGGCATCGATCTAAAAGCTAGGAGATAAAGTGATGAATATATTGGAGCTTCAATTATAAACTATGGATTTGTTTAAGGTTGATGAGAGGAAGAATGTCAAGGATGTATTTTATCATGGTAGGATAAACCTTTATTCCCTAAAGGTAAATGATAAAGCCAAGGATAATTCTTGACAAGACATAAAAAATGCACTTCTTGGGTTTGATTTAGACATGGTAGTGGATAAGCCACTCAAAGATGATCCTAAGAATGACTAAATGATCCTTTTTGAGTTTGGATTTTCTGAGAAGGTCATCCACATAGTCCACTACAATCTTATGGATAAGGTCGTAGAAGATATAAGTCATGGCACATTGATAGGTTGCACCAACATTACTTAAACCTAAAAGGCATGACTCTATAGTAAAAGGTCCCCCATGGAATGGTGAACGTAGTCTTATTCTAATCTTTGGTGGAAATTAAGATTTGATTATAACCCAAGAATCCATCTATGAGAT
The DNA here is from genome assembly GCA_037957365.1 of Torreya grandis. Classification (NCBI taxonomy): domain Eukaryota; kingdom Viridiplantae; phylum Streptophyta; class Pinopsida; order Cupressales; family Taxaceae; genus Torreya; species Torreya grandis. The sequence continues at coordinate 155,139 of JARHVA010006562.1, read as the reverse complement.
ATAACATCTCATGGTGGGTTGTAAGATAAACTAGCTAATTGATGCTTAGTAAAATAAAGTTTTCTTTGGGGCAAGTGAGGTTGATGTCACAAAATTACACATAAATTTATGGTCCCCCTATGGATTTGGTGATAGGCATGACATTCAAGACCCATTGGGTATAATCAATTGGTTGAATGAAGTTGATATATAGAATATGATGAAGTTCCTCTTTGATGAGAAGGGCTATGTGAGGGTGCATGCTTCAAAGCTTCTACTTGATGATCTTGGCATCATGATGGGTTACTATGTTATGGGTGACAATGGTAGGGTCAATTTTAGGCATGTCACTATAAGACCAAGTAAATTTTATGCTACGATCTTAGAAGAAAGAGGGGAAATCCTAAAGTTCCTTAGTGTTTAGTGATTGTTCAATTTTGACAATGTGAGGGTTGTCCAAAGTGCCCAAGTTGATATTCATGGTATATTAATTCAAGATGGTCTAATTATAAAGAGGAAGGGATTTTTTAATGGAATAATTTGATGCACTAAGGTAAGTTAGAATGGATTCATCATCTTGGAATTGAATAGTGTTAATGGTAGGAGAGTCATCTCCCATCATCTTAAGATGGATCAAAGGGATGGTTACAATTTCCCCCTCCTTTTCATAATTTAGGGGTCCAAGGCTGATCATGTTGATGAAAAAAAGTTAGGTGGGATGATGTCATCATCCTCATACATAGGTGCAAGAGAGGTTGGTGAGGAAGGGGTGTCTTCCTTGATAATGGTGATAATTGGTGGTTTAGCTTACTTCTTGGTGGGTGGAATGAAATTAAGGCCATGTTTCTCATGAGGCTTTCTAGTCTCAATGTAAATTAACTCATGTTGGCCATGCTCATATCATCCAAGACCAAAGCCTTTCTAATCACACTTGTAGAGGTATGGTTTAGTGAAACTTGGATTGTCTATGTAGGAAAAGCTGGAGGTGAATGGTGGAGTCAAAGGGGAAGTGGTGGAAGTGCCAATTATTTTCTTGAGTCCCCCATAGATGAAATGGGTTTGATAGTGTGAGGTTCCAAATGGAATAATTTTTTTGACATTGGTGTCATACCCATGTTAATGGTCAAGTTTCCCATACTCTTGGAGAGTAGAGAAAGCATCAAGGGCGAGGAGGTGATATCCCCTAGTGAAAGATATTGGAATATGGATTACACATGGTTTAAGGTAAGTATATAATCAAAGGGGATGGATGAGATGGTTAATGTCTCCTTGGTAAAAGGAGGTAGGAATTATTATTTCATAGTGAAGGTTTTATCCTTGGTTAGGGAGGGTGTGATAGATGGGGGTAAGAGGATGTCAATAGGTTGGTAGGTCGTGTTGCATGTTGAGAATGGACTTGGGTCAGATTAGATGGTGATGATCTAGCCTTCATGCTCAAATTAATGTAATGATGAAGGGTAAAGGGGATGTAACCCATGGAGTGCATCCAAGGTCATCCTAACAAAACATTGTATTAGAATTTTCCTTTCACTATGTAAAAGAGTTTAGGGAGAATTTGAGGTCCTAAAGGGATATGAAGAATAAATATTCTAAGGGTAGTGGATATTGTGTTATTAAAGGATTAGAGAATGGCCAAGGTTTTGGACATGACATTATCTGATAGGTTGGGTTTGTTATAGTCATGAGAGGAGATGATATTAATACTAGATCCTCCATCAATCAGAACCCATTTAATGTGGGTTTGGTTGATATAAGAAATGATAAAGGGAGGGGGATCTAGGTCATTCAGATGGATAGAAGGTATTTTTGAATTCTTGAAGGTGAAAAGGTTAGAAATTTAGAGAGTACCGACAAAGGTTAATAGATGTTGATGGTCTTTAGGTTGGACCTCTATCGATTATAATGCCTCTATTATTTCTTGACTATGATGAGGTGACATAGAAATCAACTCATATAATATCATATTCACTAAGGTTTTGTGAATTTATTTGAGTACCTCTCTCTTGATGGACTCGGAGGGATTAGATTTTAAGGCATCTAACATTGAAACCTTGGGTTTGGGTTTGGGTGAAGTTGTTTGGTTTTGGTTTGGCTAGGAGGTGGAAGATGGGTATGTCCATAGGATGGACACTTTAGTCTTCCCCTTATCCTTATATTGTGATCTTGTGACCATGTAAATGGTATGGATATAGGGAGGAATTGGGGTAGGATATTTTTTTGGTTATTCATTACTCTAAGGTGAGAGTAGAGGAATAGGTAGGTTTTGGCTAGTGGTCATTGATTTTTAGATTGGAAATAGGCCCATGGGAGGTTCATCTATTAATATATCATCCTTATCATAGAGCTGATTTATACTAGTTTGGGGAGATTTGTAGTTTTATCATGTCATGGATTGGATTAATATGATAGGAACACACATATAATTCATTATACCAAATGGGTTTTGAACTGAGAGGGTCGAACCATTTGATAGGGTGTAAGGTCAAGGAAGAATATTGCAATAACCTTTGGAAAATGGTGGAGTCAAACTTAGCTAAAGGTGGAGAGGGTTTGGTGATGGTAGTTTTGGGTAAGGTAGTGTGTTTGGTTGGTGGTTTTGGTTTTGGTAAGGTAGAGGTTGATAAAGCAGAGGTAAGAGGTTTTAGGATGCATAGCTTGGTCATTGATGATTCAAAAAAAATAGGTGTGTTTAAAAGAAAATGTGTTGGGGTAACTAATAGTGATATTTGGGTATTAGTTAGGACAAATAACTTCCTACTTAGAGTGGAGGTATGAGGTCCCAAGATAGAGTGCAAGGTTGAGGGAGGTAGGAGTTTGGATCTCTAACCTTTTGTTGGCTTCACTTCCCTGGTCAATTTTATTTTATGGTTGATTGTTGGGTTTGGTGAGGTAAGCTCCACTTTCATATATGGGTGATTAATACTATGTGTAGGGAAGGTGAAAATGTTCTTGGTTGGTTTATTTAGTTTGGTTGGAGAAGGTGATTTTGTTGCTTGGGGTTTAGGTGCCTTAGACGGCTGAGGTATTATTGGGTTGGTAGAGGCCTTCATCAGTTTAGTTGTTAAGATAGCGGTTTGGATAATAGGAGTGGTGGGTTGGCCTAATAAAGGTGTGGTTGGAGGTTATTTCTTGGAGATATAAGGTATCCCTAATTTATTTTATAAGGTGGCTCAATCTAGTTTAGGGTTGGAGACAAATTCTAATTTTTGCATTAACCTAGAGAATGGTTTGTAGGTTGTTTTTATTCCCTGGATAGTGGACTTGAAAGATAAGCTCATAGGTTGAGATAGAGGGAGGTTAACCTCATCCTTTTCCTTAATAAAATGATCCATGGTTGGAATGGGTGACTCCTCTATGGGATGTGTAGACATGGGGGCTTCCTCTTTGGGAATGATCCCAAAAAGAGCAGTAAATTTATTGATTATTAAGGGGGAAGGTGAAATGGGTGATTATTCTAGTATGTGAGTCAAAAGAGGGGTTGATGGTTCCAATACCTCAATAAGTGGAGGAGGAAAAATGGGTATTATTAAGTTTTGGTATCCAAAAGAAGAGAAGGTAACTCCACTACCTCAATAAATGGAGAGAGTGAGGAACAGATAGGTTGGGCAGTAGGTTCTTCAATAATGAGCATGCCAAGAACCATTTTAACAATATGGGAATCATGAGAGCACTCAAATTTTTTTCTCTCATTATTTGTAGGTGAATTATTGGGTAAAGGTTTCCTAAATATTTCAATTGATTGGTTCTTAGGTGCATTGGGGTTATCTAACACAAGTTATCCCTTGTTGATGAGAGATTGGACAATGCTCTTGAAGGTGTTTTGCCTACTAACATCATGCCCCACTACTCAGTGTAAGGAACATAGATCATTATTATTGTACCAACTAGGTGTAGGATGAGAAGAATAAAATTATTGAGGTGGTTTTATAGGGGAATATATATGATGTTGGCCTTCAATAACTTCTCTAAGATTGAAGCTAAAGATTCTCTATGTGGAGTAAAGTGCTTCTATGTGTTTCAATTTTTGTTTCTCATGTTTTGATTTGAGGAACAAAGGAATTTGGTTGGTTGACATATGATGGATAAGTGTATTTAATTATAACCACATTTGTAGTTCCCTTGATTTTTGTCCCAGTGTTGGTTTGATTGCTTAGTTTCAAGGAGGAAGCCTCATTAGTTTTGTAGGTACAGTTTCTATTTTTTAGTTTTATCTTTCCTTCATTGATGGTATTGTTCTCTAATTTATGAACCATGGTGAAATATCATCAAAATTTCAAAATATATAAACATGTAATGTGGGAGAGATGTGTTTGGCACATTCTTGAGTAAAGATTTTGATCAATTCAGGTTGGGGTAAGGAGAAGGAAAGCTAATTGATTAGGATCCTCCAACATGCTAAAAAATTAGCAATAGATTCATCATCAAACTACTAGATAGAGTAGATGTCAGTGATTGAAAACTTCTTGGATAAATTTATTTAAAATTGATCCAAGAAATTTTGATCTATTTGGGTGAAGGAGAAGAGGGAATGCTTAGTTAAGGCACTATACCAATCCAATGTTGGTCTTGATAAAGACATAGTAAAAGTGTGGAGGAGAGCATCATCATAGGAAATTAGATAATATGAGTGCCTAAATTCCCTAAGGTGAAATTGGGGATCCTCCTTACTATAAAACTTAGAGAACATGGGAATTTCCCATTGAGGAGGATATAGTTAGATAGGGACAGATGGGTGAATGCATTCATTATATATCTAATCATATGATAGGATACTATGAGCTCTATAAATGGATGACTCTAAGGTAGTCATCTTATCCATGAAAATATTCATGAGGTATTCTTGGATTTTTGAACCTAGATATTGTAAGGTGCATATTGTTGTAGTGGTTGGGTGACATATTGATAATGGGTAGGAGGTTTGGAGGCCATCACATATTGGTATACAAACATCAATGGTTGGGTAGAAGATATGTAAGGGTAGGTGGATGTGGGTGGTTGGGTAATAGGTAGAGGTACATGCCCTTTTAAGTTAGGGATAACCTAGGTTTGGTGAAATGGTCACCTATTGGGTAGGAGTAGTGGTTAGGTTGGTGACCAAAAGAAGGGTAGTAACCTTTATGCTAACTGGGAGTAAGGTAAAAGGTATAGGCACCATAAGAATTTGAAGTGAGGGATTGATTGAAGGAAGGTTGGAAATACTTTTGGTAGGTAATCCCATAGTGAGGGGAGTATAGGTGGCTAATAGTTGGGTTTTTACTAAGGTCGAGAAGTTGTTGGTAGGGGTGGAAGGTATAAGGTTGTTTGTAGGTTAGGTAAGTTGGTTTGCCATAGTAGTATCAAAGGGATTATTTGTTGATGATGAAGCTTGTGTATCTAATAATTGGGTAGTGATTTTGGCAATAGAAATATTTTCCATGATGTGGGAAGTCATTCCATAAAGTGGTTCCATAGATAGAACCAAAGTAGGGGTATGGTGAGGAATAGTGTTAAGATAGTGTTAGAAGGCCACAAGATTGTTATCTAAGAGGGTGGCAAAGTTTGCATCTCCTTAGGGAACTTCTTGAGGGAAAGGAGGACTTATCAAAGGGTGAGGAGAGTCTATTGGTTTAGAGATGTAGTCTATGGATGAGGAGGTGGAAGAGACTAATTGGTTTGGTGATGGGGTTTACTCTGCTATATTATTTCATTGATGTTGAGTTAGAACCATCCAAGCTAAGGGAGAGAGAATGCACAACAATCTCACCACTCAAATATAGAAAAGACAAGAAATGATAAAAAAATTAATCACACTCTAAAAATCATGTTAAGTCCTAAAGGTTCTTTTTAGTCTATCTTTTGGCTTGTGCCTTAAGCTTTCAATAAATGTATGACTAAAATTGGCTTGTAGAGCGGGTACTAAAAATGAAGTCTATGGTTGGTTTTAGGTTGTGTAGGCACTCAAAAAGGAATCTATATTAGGAATAAATATGTGACTTGGTATTGGGGCCTACACCCTCACTTCATACATCATAGAGATAAGGGTATCAGGTGCTTAGCCAATATTTATTAATTTTTAGAGTTTATACTCAACCAAGAAGTTGAGTTGATTCTCCCCTTGGTAATGACTTCCAAGTAAGATTTTTGAGAAAGGGTAAGGTGACTCCTAGGTGATTAAATCTTATTCATGCCTTGTCTTAAGTTTATTTGATGTTTAATTTATGAAATTAGTTTGGTTTATTGTCTGAAAAAAAGTGATGTTATGATAGGATTACTTTTCTTTTAGTTAAGCTATGTGAGCTAAACATTCAAGAAATCAATGTATGTACTTGATTTTAAACCCAAAAGAAATTTTAGCTTCATTAATGCATATATATAGAGACAAAAGAATACAAATATAAATAAAATAAACCTAAAGTAAAGACACAAAGTCCCACCAGTGTGCTAGAATGTTTCAGTGAATTTTAGCTTATATTTCAAAAAGGGATGAAGAAGAAAATAAATATAGGTATGGTTGAAAAACCTATTTGATTTTACATGCATTAAATTAGATAATTATGGAGAAGTCCTATTTGGTTTGGGAGGATGACCTAAAAGCAAGATAACACTAAATAAAATTGTTAGTTAGATAGATAGTTGAGTGGATTGCCTAACATTAGCTAGATCCTAGAGGCAAGAGCTGCCTTAGGGGCTATTAATCCACATGTTTTAAATAATTAAGTTTATAAATAATATCAATTACTTGGATCAATAATAAAAAATTACTAAAATTGAACATAAGAAGTGCTTGCTAAAGAAATAGACTAGAAATGACTAATATGGTGATAAGTAAGTCAATACTAGTGCTAAATGGCTTGTGTCTATTTTAAAAAATTAGGTAAGGTTATATGAATAAGCAAGAACACAAAAAGTTAGATTTGGCTGAGGGTAGGTAAGTGGAAAAATCTTCTTGTTATTTATTACCATCATGACCATTAGCGATTGGGTAGACCATCAATGATTAAGGTGACCATCAATAGTCAAGCTAACTATCGATGGTTGAGAGACCATTAGTGGTTGTGAAAACCATTGATGGTTACTATGTGTAAGTTTAGGTTTGTTAATAACTAGTCTGACAAGGTCACAAATTTAGATTCTAGGAGATGGGTTGGTGATGGGTTATGTGTGAAAGGAAAATAAAGTAACTAAATACTAGGAAATAAATACTTATCTTATAGAAGCTTAATCAAGTGGATGTTAGAGGTGTTTGACTCATTGCTAGAGTTTGATATGATTCTATTCATGTAATGGTACTTGATGCTTTGGTAGAATAGTAGTAGTAAGTTGGCTCTCTGATGAGATTATTGGATCACTAGATTGTTGATGATGATTGACCTATAAAATAAAATAAATTTGGATGCACAAGCTCTTGATAATAATTACAATAATATATTAACTAGAAATTACAATTTTAACTTTCACATGAAATGGATTTTACATGGATTTAAATTATTTATTTATATAAAATAAAGGTGAATGGTTTGCATGTTGGTGGTTGAGGAGGTACACAATGACTATAAATGATCAAGATGATATTTGATGGTCATCCTAATCATTGATGGTCAAGGGTGAAGGTAAAAAAAGGGTAAAAGGTAGGTTGAGTCAGTCGATAAAAATGACCATGGGTTAGGCTATATTAGAGGTTAAAGGGTCAAATTGGTCTCAAGGGGGTCCTAAGATGGTATAGGGGAATTTCAACATTTGGAGTCATGATGTGCGGATTTCTAGTGTCTATAGTATGATATTAGTTATGACAAGGACAAGATAAGTGGTCTTGAGATCTAAGTTGATGTGAAGGAGGTATGTATAAAGTAAGGGGAACATGTTCCTATAATAATTCACATTCTATGTGTTGATACTCTATTTCAAAAATCTTTGATTCCATATGGTATTTTTTGGATGACCTTTGTCATTAATGTCAAAGGGGGAAAAAGTTTAAGAAGGAAGATTGAATAGATTATAAGAGATGAGATATATCAGATTGAATAATGTTTTAACATCAATGACAAAGGGGAAATTTGTATATAATTTTTATCAATGATGTCAAGGTTGATTTCATTAATGTCAAGGTGCATCTAGTGAAAATGCATGTTGAATGGTATATGATACGTGAACTTGTGTTTTTGATGTGACAAAGAAGCCATGTGACAAGAAGGCAACCTAATGTTTTTATTTTGAGAGATAATTTTAAGGAAACCTAATGATTCTTATTTTGGTTATTTTCAAGGATAACATCATTGAGGTAATCATGTTTGAGTACTAGTCCTTGAGTAAAAGGTTTATTGAGAATCCTAGTCATAAAAAGCATTGTCATATCATGAGCATGTGCATTGTGAGCATGCAGAGGTATTTATAGAGGCATAAAATTATTTTAGGATCATGATAGGTATTTGAGAAAGGTTTATAATCATTAATGAGTGATTAAAGGTAAGTTTTCAAGTTTTAAATGCTTGAGAAACCTAGTCATGACACTAGTCATAGCTTATAACGTCTTAATGAGAAGATTTGATCATGGTGGCCTAGTGATATTAATTAATATAGGCATAAGAGGCTACATAAGGTTGATTTAAAATTAATATGAGGCATTAGAGCACTCAATATAGTTTCAAGGTGAGCGTAAAGGGGTAAGACCTTAATCCCAAGTCTGCACCTAGACCATTTCTAGAATGCCTACCTAATAAGGCATCATAGGGTATTGTTAAGGTATATTAATGATGTAAATTAGTGTTTTATCATGTGATATGTTTTGTGATAATGTAAATCAGGGGGAGAGCACATGGAAAGAGTCATGCAAGTCAACTTCAAGGCCTAATGTGATTTGCAAGTCAAGGCCTAAACAAGTAAAAAGAGAGATGGTGGGTAAATGAGGTATGATATTCAAATTTCAAGATAATAATGAGAATTTTAGAATTTTTAGTGGTGTGATATATTTATTTAGGTGTTTTGACCAAGTTTGAGATCAAAATTTGAACTATTAAGCTTGAAAAAGTGTTTTAAGGTTTCTCGAGTGCATAAAATGAAGGGTTCTCAACCTGAGAAGGACTTTCAAGTGTTCATTGGCATGGGTAACCTCTACATGAGAACATATTTTATTCATGGTATATTGGGAAGGGTCCTAGCTCAAAATTCCAATCATTATTTTCTAGAATGAGGGGCTATTCTTTATGAATTTTTTGTTAATACTAGAAGATAGTTTAAACCCTCAAAGAACCCTAATAATTACCCAATATGAAAGAAGTTGTTATAAAGTGATTATAATGGATTTGTATGGATATTTAAGTGATTGGAGGTTGTATTCAACTATCCCAAGCACGTGTAAGTGTTATTATTTTGTTAGGTGAGTGAGTAGACCCTATAAGAAAGGCCTTATTTCTTGAAGATTTGTTGTAGTTATTAGAGTTAACCAAGTCAAAGTTGATAAATGGATGGAGGAAAAATATTGAGACTTGTATTTGATGTCCATGGTGGTTCATGATCAGGTTATATCACTTAGGTGTGCTAAATTAGTCATCCAAGATAACATATCACTAACATACCTAATGGTACAAATAATAAGAAACATAAGCAGAAATGAGAAGGTGATTAGGGATGTGTGTTATGCCCTTAACCTTTGGTGTGTCTAAGGATATGTGTGGCCAAATTGTGGCTTACATACCTCTTTTATATTCTTGTTACATTTATCAATGTTCTTAGTAAGGTTGACCTATAATATAACCATGGCTAAGTAGATTATATATAAGATGTAGTGGTTAGTCTTTTATCATCATATTAAGTATTCTTCTCTTATTGCATTATTATGGAGGTTTCCCCATTGAAGTGACACTACTATATTATCTAGTATTTTGATTTGTTGTCAATTTTTTTTGTGTGATCTCTTATCTTTATCTATTAAGTGCAATATATAATAATTATGTCTGAACATATAAGTAATTTCCTTAAAAGTGGTATCAAGATTTTTATTTGGGCAAGTTTACTATGGGATTTTTTAAGGATCTTGTAAGGTGTGACATCTGAGAGTGGAGGGAGAGAAAAACATAACTTGTAATCTATAAAGAATTAAATTTTTTTGTCAGTATAGTATTGTTCAAAATGTTTTTGAATAAAAATATTTAAAAAAAGTTGGATTTTTTTTTCCTTTGCATGTTTGCAATCATTGATTCATCTTGGTGAGATGATCACAACATTATATTCTACTGATATACTTTTTTGGTATCAAAAGTTTTCACCCAAGTGCACAAAATCAGTCATTGGATTCATTTTGGTGAGGTGACCAGAAAATTACCATATCTTGGTACACCTCTTTTGAGGAAAAAACCCTCCTAGGTTTTTTGCATGGTGGGTCCTACTACTTGAGGAAAAAAAAGAGGGAAAAAATCTCCTAATACTCCTTTTAGGGATGACATATAATCTAAAACTTTACATTCATTACTTTCTCAACTTCAAGATGACATAAAGGGCTTAGTACAACATGATGAATTTATTTCAATTCAAACTAATGTTTTAGGGATGTATAGAGAGATTAATAAGGTGCACACTCAATTTCATTAGATCATTACATAATTGGCTATCATTTCATCTTAGTTACAACCAAAAAACCCTCAACTTCATCATTTGGGTCTTCCTCTACACACTAACAACTCCCATCCTGGTGTGAAACTGATGTTGCCAAAAGTGGAAATGTAAGTTTGATGGTAAGGATCCTCTCACTTGAATTACCCAAATTGAAAATTTATTTTATCTACACCAAAATCCAGGTGATAGTGGCATCTTTGTATTTGGAACTTGAGTAGTTCATTTAGTATCATTGGTTGTGTGCTCAAAAGAAAAATAATGGTGTTCCTATTACATGGTCTATTTTCACTAATGAGTTGTTGGCTCATTGTTTAAATAATGTCTCTAAGAACTAATTCATAAAATTAGCCAAACTACATCAAATAGGAAATTTAAAGGATTATAATCATCAATTTCAAAATCTATCCTTATGAGTGGATGACATCACTGAGGAAAATTTGATTGATCATTTTTTTGGTGGACTTAAATATAGCATCTAATTAGAGGTTAGGATGTTTAATCCATCATCTATATCAGAAGCTTTCTGAAGGGCATGAATGGAAGAAGAAAAAGAGATGGTCAAATAAAAAACTTTTACTACTGATCATGATCGCACCTTTATCACACCATCATTTCCTCAGCCCACTAGACTGACACCTCAAAAAATTGAAGAGAAGTGAGCCAAATGGTTGTGTTATGGTTTTGATAAAAAAATGGAGAAAATGACATAGTTATGATAAAAATAAGTTGTTTTGCATTGAAGGTGCCAATGAGGATGAAGATGATGAGGGGGTAATTAGTGCGGATGTAGAAGGACCTAAGGAGGAAAATGAAAACTCTCAGCCTACTATTTCCTATTGTGCATTTTTAGTTATTAGTACTCCCAAAACTCTTAAGGTGGTGTGTTTCCTTAAGAAACATAAGGTCACTATATTGATTGATTCTACGATTACACACGACATCATCAATAGTAAGTTGTCTACTCATTTGAACTATTTCATTTATCTCACTCTAAAAATTTTGGTCATCATTGCAAATGGTGGTACTATAATCTATTTAGGAAAATTCCATAATATTAATATGGCCATGGGAGAATACCTATAAGATTCTCTTATGTTTGTTATTCCCATGGGTGGAGCCAACATTATTCTAGGAGTATAGTGGCTCACCTCTTTGGGCACTATTGAGATGAATTTCTAGGAATTATTCATCCATTTTCATTTTGAGGGAAGGAAATTTGAACTAAGGGGATTAAGGACTAAATATACAAAAAAATTTAGCTCCCATAAAATGGCTAAGATTTTATGAAAGAGTGCTAAGGGATTTGTAAACTGATTTTTCTCCATTGAAGTCTAGCTGACTCAACCATCTATAACCCCTGATCTAAAACAGGGGATTGATTCCCATTCTATTATTTTTGGTGACATGCTAAAAGGACTTCCACCCAACCACACACATGATCATGACATCAAACTTATTCCTAGTAGTACACCATTCAACATTAGTCCATATAGGTATCCCTATGCCCAAAAAAGTGAAATTAAAAATATGGTACTAGAGATGTTGGATACAAGAATCATTCACCACAACCAAAGTAAATATTCTTCTCTAGTTTTCATGGTGAGAAAGAAATATTCCACTTGGATTATGTGCCCTAACTATAGAGATCTCAACCAGTAAAACATCAAAGATAAGTTTCCTATTTCTATCATTAATGTTTTTCTAGATGAATTGTATGGTTCTCTTTATTTTACCAAGTTAGATCTATGTTCTAGGTATCATCAAATCTAGATCCATGATGAAATCATACCCAAATAGCTTTCAAAATTCATGAGGGCCATTATGATTTTATGGTTATACCTTTTGGTCTAACAAATACACCATCCACCTTTCAGAGTTTGATGAATACTATTTTTAGTCCATTTTTGAGGAAATTTGTTCTAGTTTTTTTTTATGATATCCTCATTTACAGTAAAAATTGGGAAGCCCATTTGCAACATGTGAAATAGGTAATCTCAATTCTAAAACAACATTAGTTGTATTTCAAACCTTACAAATTTACTTTTGGATCTTTTGAGGTTGAGTATTTGGGTCATATGGTTTCACATGAAGGAGTGAAATTGGATCCTAAAAAAATCCAAGTAATGGTAGACTGGTTGATTCCTAAGGCACTCAACCAACTAAGGGTATTTATGGAAATAACTAGTTAATATCATAGGTTTGTCAAAAATTATGGTAACATTGCAACACCACTCACCTATTTATTGAATAAAAAATCCTTTTAATGGACTGATACAACTACCAAGGCATTTGAACAATTAAAACTAGCTATGTGCACCACTCTAGTGTTGGTTACTCCTAATTTTTCTAAGACTTTTTTAGTTGAATGTCATGCATTTGGATATGGTATGAGTGTTATGATCATGTAATAAGGTAGACTAGGTGCATTTGAAATCCACCAACTAAAGGTTAAAAATAGGCTCAATCCCATCTATGAGAAGGAAATGATGGACATTCTACATGTAGTTAAGCAATAGAAACCTTATTTGATGGGTCATCACTTTCAGGTAAAGACTGACCATGATAGTCTCAAATATTTTTTAGAATAATGCTTATCATCATAAGATCAATATAAATGAGTAACTAAAATGTTAGGTTGTGATTTTGAAATAGTCTATAAGAAAATCAAGAAAAATATGGTGGTAGATGCACTATCTAGGAGGAATGTGTAGACACCGAAAACGTGTCGACTCCCCTGGTCATTCCTCGTCTTATTCTTCTTCGCCTATTGAACCCTTGTCGATCACTTGTTCCACCAACCTTGACCCTGGCAGCATGTAAAAATGAGCACAGAGCTAAAGCTAGACTCTATCCCCATTATGCATCTGTCGACGACGGTCTTTACCCGGCCGATGTCACCGACGTCGGTCACCTTACTGTTATCCGTTATCAGTTATCATTCGGTTTCCCGAAACGGTTGACGAACCGTCTCTGGAACCATCTCTCGCCTTCATCAACCTCCGCCAACCATTTGAGACGAGATCCGAATGCTATTCAAAACGCTGATCAACTGAACCCGAGCAATCATCAACCTGCGAACCCCGAGCAATCATCAACACTCTCAGCATCAACACTCTCGGCATCAACTAATCTGCATAGACAACTGACACTATGGCTTTCATCGCGTCTTCTAGCAGGTAAGTATTATTCTATTTATTTTATTTCTTTCTTAGTTATTATTTGTTTATCAGTTCTGTCATCCCGATTCTTCAAACCCCCAGACTCTGTTCAGACCCAACATCCCTCGTTTACATCCCTGACCCTGTCCTGACTCTCTCAGACCTTGCCCAGACCCTGTCCTGACTCTCCCAGACCCTATCCCGAACCTATTCAGACTTTTCCCAGAACCTGCCCCTACCGACGCCAGTCACTACCCCGACCGACGATGACACCTTAACCGATGTCGGCTCCTTCCCTAACCGACGCCGGCACCACAGAGACTGACGCCGGCGACTGTGCAGAATAGTGCTGCATACCAGGTACGCACTTTTTATTTTCTGTCATTTATTTCTGTTATTTTTTCTGTCATTATTTATCTACTTTCGTCCAATATTCTACTTTTTTATCAGTGGGTTGATATCCTTCTAGGGAGTCTTCGTACTTCCAGGATTGGGCGTTCGCCTGACAACCCACCATATCTTTGACTAACGTTTTTCCATGTTTTAGCCTTTTCATCGCAGGTGTCATTCCTCCACAACAAAAGAGGAGAATCTTTCAACGTCTGATTTCAGTGCGCACGACTTTATCAGGTACTTCTAGCCTTGACCATTTTCCTTAGTTTCTTTATTCTTCTTTGAATGTAGAAAGCAATTTTGCTTAGAAACATTCTGGCACGCCCGGTGGGACCCTAGGTCCTCCTTGGGTTCTTTCTTTCTTTCGTTCATTTAGGTGCATAAGGTTCCTTCCTTTTTGCCTCCTTTCGTCTCTTCTTAAACGACATCATAAGCAGAACTAAAACGAACATTTCTTTCTTTCTTGCACTTCTAGACTAGCTAAAACTCATACTCTTCGACTCTTTCTCCATTCATCTTCATACGAACAAACATTTCGACTTGGGCATTAAAACACTTTGCATTCATCTCTGTTTGCCTGCATCTTTTAGACCACACATAGTAATTAAACCGCATATTGAATTAATCTAGATCACTTGATGTTACACGACCAAACCACCTGCACAAAACAAACATTTTAACTTACCTGAGACAAGGCCCGACTGGGATTTCATCCCCCAGCGAATACCTTACCCGTCCCGGTGACCCTACTTGGATTTCATCACCAAGGGGGAAGCCCACTCCGTTCTCTGGCGGAGTCTAATCTCTAGGCGAGGTATATTTTGGCTAAGTGAGACCAGCTAACCACTGGAATCGTGAAGTGAGGGGAGCTTGCTCCTTAGCACCAGGCCGCGTACCAGACCCTAACACAGACTTCTTGAGCACCTTAACAAAACCCAAAACCATCCATAGACTACTTCTTCTAGGACTTGACTCACAAAACCAACCTTCCACTACACACATTCTAAGGCATTAGCCACTATAATCCTAATAATTTACTTTTAGGGTTTTAGGATTTGCTTGTGTCTTCATCTTTTTCATTCTTATCTGCTTGTTTGAGCTTGTGAGGACGTCCTTTCTTGCCTTGAATGGTTCTGACATGTAGTCAAACCAAGGCTCTTCTTGACCACGCTAGCCATCAATCGCTTTCGCCTACCCCGTCTATAAACAATCATATAATGGAGTTCTACTTGAAGACCGAAAGAATTCCTACTAGACTATCTCCAACCCAGACACCTATCATCCCAGAAGGGGACCAAGATTTTGCAAGATTCTTGGACCTCAATACCGTAGCCCTCCAAAACTATCTCGCAAGAAAACCAATGCGGGACCTTTCGGGCAACGTGGCGATGACATCCACGCCATTCGCCACCCAACCTTTTATGACTCAACCTTTCGCCTCAACCATTAACCCGACCATGGCCTATACACAAAGTTCGGCCTCCTCGTCTATTTTTAGACCAACCTCCACCGGGGTTTCGTTACCCCCTCAACCACCTGCAATTCAACCAAGTTCTACATTATACCAGAACTTGATTGTCTCGACCCCACACACTCTTGCGCCTATATATGCAGGAGTGCCTACCTCGCCCTTTGTCAATGCCATCACACAACCTCCTTTGGTGGTATCTAGTCAGCCTATGTCTTCTACCTTCATAACCCAACCACCCTTAACCTCTACTTCTGCCCCTGCGACTAGTCATCCGTACGTTGCGCCCTTACTGGTACAACTGACTACGTCGTACGCCTCCTCTAGCCTCTTCCAAGCACCTTACAACCTAGGGGGTGCTCAACCCGCCAATCCGTCAGCAGATCTTATCAAGATGCTGATGGATAAAATGTCCAGTCTCAAAGCTTCTATCTCCGGTTCAAGTAATGTCTCTTCATATGACCAGATTTACAACGAGCCCATCCACCCTTCTGTCCCTATCCGACCATACCCCAACCATTGGGAGCTTCCTAAATTCACTCGCTTTCAGAGTAAGGAAGACCCACAACAACATCTACGGGCATTCAGACATGCCTGTTACCTTATCACCCACGACGATGCGTTGCTTTTACGCATGTTCCCTATGTCCCTTTCTGGCCCTACCCTTGACTGGTATAGTTCTCTTGCCAGACATTCTATCTTTTCATTCATTCAACTCGCCCAACTATTCGTTGACCATTTCTCAATCAATATCACTAAACAAGTTTTGATCATAGACCTTTACTCCATCAGGCAATTTGACGACGAATTAATAACCGATTTTGTCGCCCGTTGGAGAAGCTTGATTAATCAGCTCTCCTTCTCCTTGCCTCAACCCGAGCTCATTGAGCTCTTTTCTCGAGCATGTGTCAGTCACATCTCGTCCACCTTGCGGGTTCAGACATTCCACACTTTCGACGAGGCCTTCACCATGGCCCGAAAGCTTGAACTCCGTGCCATTGAAGAAGATAAGGTCAAATTGTGTAACACTAACACAAGAACCAATGACCATTCTTCTTCCAGACCTTCTTCTGCCCACTCTCAATCCAACGAGTTGGCAAACACTGTCATCTTTAGACCATCATCTTCAACAATAACCAACCGATCATCATCTTCAACATTAGACTACATCAATAAACATTTTCAACGTCAATCCATACAGCGTCAATTCACTCCAATTAGGGAGTCATATGCCTCTGTCTTGGATAAACTCGTCAAGCAGGGGGTCCTCAATCTCCCTCCAATCTGACCACATCAATTCAACCCCTCAACACCTATCCCTGCATGGTACAGGGAAAACCACTTTTGCAACTATCACCGTGTTAAAGGCCATGACACGGATCACTGTCAAACTTTCAAAAACATCGTCCAGGACATACTAGACAAGGGGAATCTTATTTTAGATAACCCGAATGCACCGCCCAACCAAAACCTTGACATCTTCAAGCAACCCCTTTCTAATCACCTGCATACTCAAGACAACGTCCAAACCATAACCAATGACCCTCAAGACCATGATATACACACAGTCGACACTATCTTTTCTATTATCCCTGACCAACCTCTTTCACAGGTGGAAGACCTTTCTTCCCCTATACCTCCTCCACATGGCGAAGAACTTTCTTCTCCCACTTGTCCTTCATCGACTTCTCCCATATTGGAGGATGCTTTGACCACATCAACACCAGCTGCCTCACCTTCATCCTTATTATCATCCATAGACGATCATACCTTTTTGACTCCCCAACCACACACAGAAGCCATGACTACTCCGGTGCTCTTTCCTCTTAAAGAGCCCACATCTTCAATCCCTTCTCCATTGAGAGAAAAACCGTCCACATCTAAGTCCAAACCCGCGCAGGCGTCCATCATGCCCAAAGAGACTAAACCTCTTGGTGTTCGCCCCACATCTAATCTTGCCTTGCACAAAGGTGGCCCTCAACCCAAACCAAAGAAGGCTACTAAACCACACCGGAGGCCTCCTCCCCTATCTTCGTCATTACCTTCAATCTTGGGCCCACATCCGTCTACTTTACTCGGAGTGCTTCCCACTCCCATACTTCACAGAGGTAAGTCACCTCCATTATTCTATCAACCCGTCAGACTTATACCTCCTTCAAACCATCGACCAACGCCTCTTACGCCTCCCAAACCAACATCACCAACTCTCATTGCAACAAAACATCCTGACCCGTTAGCAGGTTCATATGCCTTGCTCTTATGGCAATTGTTGCAGTCCTCTCATCTCTATCTCCCGCCTCTTAGACCATATCACTCTCTCGGACCAAAACCACCATGGTTCGATGACACTCACATTTGTGCGTATCATCGCACGCCTGGGCACGACACGGAACATTGTCATGCCCTCAAGGTCATCGTTCACCAATGTTTGGAGAATGACACCTCTCTTCTCGATCACGTTATCAACAAATCTTCAACACCACTCCACCCATCAACTCTCGGATCAAGGCCATCTTGGTTCAACAACTCTAAATTCTGCCATTATCATCACACTCTGGGACATGACACCGAGCGTTGTTGCGCTCTTAAAGCTGTCATTCGTCACCACCGGAAAAAGGATTCCTTTCTTATCAAGGATCCTCTTGACCACCCCTTTGACAAATTATCAACACCGACCCATACCTCTCCAACCTCGTCATCTAAATCGGGATCCCCACACCAGACTAGGGTCCCTTCGCTGCCTTTAACCCCTTTATTCGACATCAACACAGTCCATCTGACCACTAATCCTCAATCGACCTTAACTAATCCATCAAACATTCTCCCTAGCCGCTGGGGGAACTCATCCTTCATCCAAACTTTGACCAATTTTTCAACACAGTCTCGATCACACATCAATCACTCTTTCAACTTAACCTCAACCAGACTAGCAACCAAACATTTAACCAGACTAGCAACCAAACATTTAACCCGATCTCAACCAAACATTCGACCCAACCAAAGATCAAATACCAACCCATCAACCCTCGACCAACCATTGACCAATTATCAAATGACCAAATCTCAACCAAACATTTGACCCAATCTTTTTATCAAAACATTCAACCAGCCTCGATCAATCAACAACCATATCAACCAACTTCACATCCACTCATCAATCAACACCTGACCAATCTGGAAAGAGGCAAATGGGGAAAGTTTGCTCCTAATTGACTCAGACCTTATCACGCACAAGTATGGATCAGGGACTTACCGTCTGTCTTCTCTTGATGGACGCCCAGAACCAGAGCCTCTTAATGCGTTGCATCTGGGACCGTTCTACTGCTAGTCGAGTATTCATCCACTTGACACTTAACTTGAGCTCGTCCCTTGAGCGATCCCCGTCCTCTTCATCCTACTTCCTTTCAACCCTATTCCTCTTAACAATTCCTATAACCCTTTTATGATGTATGGATGCTTTGTCCTAATAAAAGGGAGCCCTTGACCTTCTATAATCTTGTCCATGACTCACACTTCTATCAAAACAAATCAAGATGTCAAAACATATCCATGGTCACTATATCAATATCAAAATCAAAAAGATAGACTGGTCCCTCGAAGGACAGCTGTACTATCATTGTTGTATTACTAGACTGATCCCTTGAAGGACAGCTAGGCCAACTTTTCAAACATTATTAAACAAAAATCTAGACCACTCCCTCGAAGGATGGCTATGACTACTCTGGAAATAAACAGCATTATTTTAGAAGCTTCCCACATTGATCAGCTTCACAAACTGACCACCAAGCAAATGACATCTCTATGCAGGCTTCCCGCATTGATCAGTCTGCGCCAGAAAAAAAAAAAAAAAAAAAAAAAAAAAACGAGTCACGGACTTGGCTTGTAGCTGTCTCAGGGTCTCCTATAAAAAGGGGCAAAGTTATCTCTGCTCTTAAAATGGGTTACCCTCTTTCCTCCTCCTATTACCTGCTCAAGGGACTTCGAGCTCACTTTAATGTCTAAGTGATTCGATTACCGCTCTAACATAACTATGGTCAACGACGTCACGCATGAATGGGGCTCTTGGTTCTCATAACCCCTATCTATGCTCTCTTTTTTGGTCCTTGTCAATGAAAGAGCAATATGCTTTTCACTTCTTCTGCACTTTGGTCACATTCACCCTCATCACTTGTCAATCAACTTCGCTCAACTCTCTTTTCAGACCATCAACATGACCTAGCCTATTCACCCTAGTTTCTATGGACACCAATACACATGGAAACTATCGACTCACCCCAATTTATGATTAAGCATAAACCAATACTTGCTGAAACATAAATAGACCTCAATTCATTTTTAGCATACATCCATCACGAATATGGAATATTGTTAGGGATGAAAAACCCATCAACCAATGTTGCAGAATACACCATTTGGAAAAGGCTGCAACATCTTTTTTTTTCCTCATCGTTTCATCATAACCATGACCAATCTATCAACTATTTTAACCACCTGTCTACCACTCGGACCCTTTGTCTGAACTACATTGGTCTGAGGCCTTATCACCAGGGCTATGTAGGCAACACTCAGATGACACGACCGTCTTCTGGGGTTAGCTCGACCATTTTTGTTTGTTCGTCTCTCTGATGGACAAACCTTCTTGCCTTCTTTTAACCATAACCTTGCCCTTCACCACAACCCATTTCCATCCCTTTGACCCTTCCTCCCTTCTAGGGAGAACTACATCGGCCTGAGGCCCTATCACCAGGGCTATGTAGGCAGCACTCAGTTGACACGACCGTCTTCTGGGGTTAGCTCGGCCGCATCCTTTCATCCGTCCATCCATCCTCTTGACCACTGACCATTGGAGATCATGCCTATCTCCTTCGACCTTCGACCGCTTCCAAGATAGCGTGTTGCCTTGGTTGTTTTTGCGTGTGTGCTATTCCACGGCTGGTTAGTAGAATTGTTTGCAGACTATTTTTGACCCTTCGCAAGTATAGGATCGCACACCGGTTGATCCGCACTACTTGTGACTTTTTCATGTTTTTAGGAGCACTTCCTGAGCCCGGGATACCTGGAACGCGATGACCCATTTGGAGCTTCAGCTTAGATTAAGTGACCCGATCAGCAGACGACTAAATGCTGGGGCTCGGTTACTTTAATTTTGGCACTCCTCGACCCTTGACCTGCGACACTTTGGCCTGACCATCTCGTGCAGTGGTATGCACGCAATCACGACCTTTGCAGCGTTCACCCTCACCCCTTTTTCATCTGCTCTTTATCAAATCAGCACCCGATTCCCAGTTCCCTTCCCTTGACTCCTGCTTTGAGGGGGAATACCTTATCCTTACTCGGGGCATTTCGCTTCCTATTTTTGTCTTGCAGTTCATTCGAACAACCAACAAGACGAAATCAACCTTATCCCTCACCTAGGGCACTCACTCCTATTTTTGTCTTGCAGTTCATCCAGAATAACCAACAAGACAAAAAGGGGCAAATGTAGACACCGAAAACATGTCGACTCCCCTGGTCATTCCTCGTCTTATTCTTCTTCGCCTATTGAACCCTTGTCGATCACTTGTTCCACCAACCTTGACCCTGGCAGCATGTAAAAATGAGCACAGAGCTAAAGCTAGACTCTATCCCCATTATGCATCTGCCAACGACGGTCTTTACCCGGCCGATGTCACCGACGTCGGTCACCTATCGGCCGACGTCAGCAATCCTGCCGACGTCGGTCACCTTACCGTTATCCATTATCAATTATCATTCGGTTTCCCGAAACGGTTGATGAATCGTCTCTGGAACCATCTCTCGCCTTCATCAACCTCCGCCAACCATTCGAGACGAGATCCGAACGCTATTCGAAACGCTGATCAACCGAACCCGAGCAATCATCAACCTGTGAACCCCGAGCAATCATCAACACTCTCAGTAACAACACTCTCGGCATCAACTAATCTACACAGACAATTGACACTAAGGCTTTCATCGCGTCTTCTAGCAGGTAAGTATTATTCTGTTTATTTTATTTCTTTCTTAGTTATTACTCGGGGCATTTCGCTTCCTATTTTTGTCTTGCAGTTCATTCGAACAACCAACAAGATGAAATCAACCTTATCCCTCACTTGGGGCACTCACTCCTATTTTTGTCTTGCAGTTTGTCTAGAACAACCAACAAGAAAAAAAGGGGCAAATGTAGACACCAAAAACGTGTCGACTCCCCTGGTCATTCCTCGTCTTATTCTTCTTCGCCTATTGAACCCTTGTCGATCACTTGTTCCACCAACCTTGACCCTGGCAGCATGTAAAAATGAGCACAGAGCTAAAGCTAGACTCTATCCCCATTATGCATCTGCCGACGATGATCTTTACCCGGCCGATGTCACCGACGTCAGTCACCTATCGGCCGACGTCGGCAATCCTGCCGACGTCGGTCACCTTACCGTTATCCGTTATCAGTTATCATTCGGTTTCCCAAAATGGTTGACGAACCATCTCTGGAACCGTCTCTCACCTTCATCAACCTCCGCCAACCATTCGAGACGAGATCTGAACGCTATTCGAAATGCTGATCAACCGAACCCGAGCAATCATCAACCTGCGAACCCCGAGCAATCATCAACACTCTCAGCATCAACACTCTCGGCATCAACTAATCTGCACAGACAACTGACACTATGGCTTTCATCGCGTCTTCTAGCAGGTAAGTATTATTCTGTTTATTTTATTTCTTTCTTAGTTATTATTTGTTTATCAGTTCTGTCATCCCAATTCTTCAAACCCCCAGACTCTGTTCAGACCCAACATCCCTCATTTACATCCCTGACCCTGTCCTGACTCTCTCAGACCTTGCCCAGACCCTGTCCCGACTCTCCCAGACACTGTCCTGAACCTGTTCAGACTTTTCCTAGAACCTACCCCTACCGATGCCGGTCACTACCCTGACCGATGATGGCACCTTAACCGACGTCGGCTCCTTCCCTAACCGACGCCGGCACCATAGAGACCGACACCGGCGACTGTGCAGAACAGTGCTGCATACCAGGTACGCACTTTTTATTTTCTATCATTTATTTCTGTTATTTTTTCTGTCATTATTTATCTACTTTCGTCCAATATTCTGCTTTTTTATCAGTGGGTTGATATCCTTCTAGGGAGTCTTCGTACTTCCGGGATTGGACGTTCGCCTGACAACCCACCATATCTTTGACTAAAGTTTTTCCGTGTTTTAGCCTTTTCTTCGCAGGTGTCATTCCTCCACAGCAAAAGAGGAGAATATTTCAACGTCTGATTTCGGTGCGCACGACTTTATCAGGTACTTCCAGCCTTGACCATTTTCCTTAGTTTCTTTATTCTTCTTTGAATGTAGAAAGCAATTTTGCATAGAAACAGAATGAATTAGTTGAGGCATTTCTATGTGCCATGACCATTTGGTAGGTAGATTGGCTAGAAGAAGCAAGATTAGAATGGGAAAATGATAATGCTATTGATTATTTAATTCATAATATTTAGAAAGGTCTATTTTGATTTAAAAAATTCACATGGAAAGGTAATGCATTATGGTATAAAGATAGATTATACCTATGTAATAATTATTTTCTCAAACAAAAAATCCTTCAAGAACTTCATACAACTCCACTTGGGAGTCATTCAAGATTTTTGAAAACCTATCATAAAATCAAGCAAGATTTTTTTAGGAAGGACTCAAGGGGGATGTCCAAAATATGTGGTTAAATGTATGATCTATCAATAAAATAAAGCAAAAACCATCAAAACCCTAAGTCTTCGACAACCTTTATCCATCCCTAGCTAGCATTGGGAAGAGGTGTTTATGGATTTCATTATAGTTTTACCAAGATTCGATGGTCAAAATGCTATCAAGGTTATTGTGGATCATCTCATTAAGTATGATTATTTTTTTATTTATCACAACCATTTGTTGATAGTATAGTAACATCTACTTTTCTCAATATGGTTCAGAAAGTACAAGGTACTCCTAAGATCATTATCAGTGATAGAGATCCCATTTTCACTATTAATTTTTGAACTCAATTATTTGCATGTTTGGGAACCAATTTGGCTCATAGATCATCCTATCATACTCAATTATATGGACGAAATAAGGTAGTCAACAAATGTCTAGAAGGATATCTCCATTATTTTGTTTCTAATAATTAGGATAAATGTGTTCATTGGTTACCACTTGCTAATTAGTGGTAAAATTATTCTATTCATAGTTATTCAAAAATATCTCCCTTTGTCGTCTTCTATGGATACCACCTTCCATCCATAACTTCCATCTTGAAGGTCTATCCTATGGTTTGTGTAGTTTAGGAACATATTCACCATCAATAGGAGGTCCTTGTAAGAATACATGAAAATTTAACCATGGCCCAGAATCGCATGAAGCAATAAGTAGATCAAATCAAGAGTGAGAGGCATTTTAACATTGCCAATTGGGTCTTTTTTATCTTGTAGCCATATAAGAAGATGTCCTTGAAGTAACAAAAAAAGGGATAACAAGTTTTCCCCTAAGTATTATGTGCCTTATCATATCTTGTAAAAAATTGGTAGTATGGACTACAAGTTAGAGTTTCCTTCATCCACTTGAATACATATAATATTTTTTATAGAAAGGTCTACTAGGTTAGCTTTTGTGCTTATTCATGTGCTTTGCCATCAAACCAAGTTAGTTCTAGACTTGATGTAGCTAAGCAAAAGCATATTAGGGTCTAGTACACAAAATTTAACACACTATTACATTGGCATCAATTTCACATAAGGTGAAATCCTTGTGTGCTCACCCAAAGTGAAATAATGAAGGGACTGAGCCCACATTGGGCTAGTTGCAACATGGCACAACTTGGGGTTTAAAGGGACTTAGTCATGAGAAATATGGGTTTAAGTGGCCTAACAGTACTAGGTTATTATAGGGGATTTCAATACGTGCAATCTTTCTTAAGGACACAAGTCCTAAGGTGCACATTCAAAACTAGCTAGATCAATCTCTTAATGGTGATAGCTATGGTAACAACTAGTATAGGTTCATTCAGTCACTTAGACAAGTCATGGGGATGGATTGGGTTCAAGTGCTTATCCTTAAGGTAGCACTTTAGGCATGGATTTTAGGTATTTGTCACAATTAGGTTCCAATACTTAGTCTTTTTTAGGCAGGCCAAAGTTGCTATATGGCACAAGGATGCCATTAGTGACTAGGGATAATCCTCTATATTACAATACATCCATGTAAATAACTAAATCATTGATATTATAAACTAAGTCACAAATATAAAACTATGAAAATTATAATGCAATGATTAATATTCCATTATTTTAATAGTATTATTCATTGACTATATAGTTTAATATATAAGCTCAAGATATAAATGTAGATCATATATTCATTCTAAACACTACTCTTGCCCAATGACTCACAGGAGAGCTTAGGCTATACATTCAAATGCCTAATTTATCTTATGTATAATAAGAAATACTAATGGTATATCTCTATTTTTCCAAAGCTTTTCTACCTTAGTAACCTTTTCTATCTTCAAATCTGAGCCTTTTTTATAGGCAACTAGGCATTTCCTTACTAGGTCAGATGGGTGATTGGTAAGTGATGAGCTATCATGAGTCTGTCAGATCCACTACACTACCTAGTTTGGTCAAGCTCATGCCATATGATGAGATATGACTACGGGGTCTTAATCTCACCTAATCCACTATTCTGACATCTAGACTTCTTGAGCCACCACATACAAGTTCTAACAGAGATGTCCTTTGAAAGTTGGCACCATGCAACTACCTATCATCTGGCATGGGATCTCAAGGACTCCTCTAAATAGTACTAAAAGGTATAAAAAGGGATAAAATATTATAAATATTGCCTCATTCTAGGATAGGTCCAATTGGTGAAGTCCACATAGTTAGTACAAAGGGGGCCCAACATTACCCCGTACAAAATTTCTAGTCTACCCAAACTAGTCTTTTAGCACCTTAAGTGTATAAAACTACATTTAAATTTTCAAATCCCTATATAACACCCTTTATTTCTTCCATAACATCATCTACTTTAGTGGGGTTTCTCAGCCATGCTTTTTATTTATTTTTTAAAGGCTTTAAGCCTTTATTTTATGTGTTTTACCCCACCATCTAAGATCTCCCCTATTCATTGGCCTTTGTTTGGAAGGCATAGAATATTGCCTCGAAGTCTTACTCTTGAGTTTTTAGTTGGGTGATTAAATAGTTGACATTTACCATTACTTGAATTCACTTGGTCCTAATTACCATGAAGGAGTGTTGGAACAAAGCATCCTTTGCCTTCTTAAGGTGTGTATCAATGAATGCTACATAGTTAGCAAAGTTGCAAAATATAACATCAAATTATTCTCTACCTTCTTCTATTTTGGTGAAGAGGTCATCCACCACATCCAAATTTTTGTTCATCCCTCCTCATAAGGCCTCATAAGGGTCTTATTTCTCCTTAAGTGCCAGCCTTATCTTAGGGAGCATCTACTCGACAAGAACATAGACTTAGTCCACTTCCTTCATCTTTGAGGTATCTACACCATCCAAGAGGGATAGCTCTACCTCTTCTATGTACTCAACTATCTTTTCGGGCTTGAACTTTATTGATTTAAGCTATTTCTCCATATTTTTCACTATTTTCTTCTAGATATATGCATAGACATCATTGATGATGTTATTACATGTTACTATAAAGGCCATCTTGATTAGGGCATTAGTTTAGTGCACATGGTTCATGTCATGAGGATTAAGGAGTTAGTAGTCATGACCTTCCTCTAGCTTCTTGGCACTTAATTTTTTTTTGTTAGAACCTAAAATTCAAGCTCATCCATGTAGCAATCTAGTTCCAAAGAAACCTAGTGGCACATTAGGGTCATGGTAGTCTTTGGTAGCATGCACTACATCATGTTGAAGTATGAATCCTCCTTAAACTCTTATTGTACCTTTTACTTGTTTATTAAATCATATTCCTCATCCTTTCCCAACTCCTCTTCTTCACTAGAACTGGTGCTTGTGCTAGTGCCTCTTTCTTCTCCTTTTCTCTTTCTTCTCCTTCTCCTTATTTTCCTTCATCATCTTGGGGTTATTCCTAAGAATTCTACCCTATGTCCACTTATCCTCTTTATTTGGTGCTCAAATCACCATCATGTTCTTCCTCTCATGGGGGTTCTTTAGTGGACATTTCCCACTCATTCATTTCCTCTTGTAGTGGCTCTTTAGCACAAGCTCCATTGTGTCATCCTTTTTCTCTTTTTTCGTTAATGGGGACTCTATCTCTATCTCTATTTGATTCTTCAAGGCACCAGTATCATGTTCTTTATCTTTAGGAACCCCTTTAGAGCTAGGGTATGCCTATTGTGTAGCTTTTCCTATTGTCATGGTAGAGGTGATAGGTGCCTTTTTTAGTGTTCCTTCCTTTCCTATTTTTACACTCATAACAACATTAATTTTCTCTATTTTTTTCAACATCCTATCCCTTTCTACGTAGGCCACATCTTCCTCTATTTCCTTTCTTCTAGACTTCTCTTCCTTGGCCTTTCTTTCTACCTCCTCTTTCATGGCATTTTCCTTTTCAACCTAATTCTATGTGAATTGAGATTCACACTAATTTTCTCTTATGCTTATTTCCTCAACCTCTAGCCAATTGATCTCATCTTGGGACATGCCCTTAGCCTTCATCTCCTCATGCTTTTAGTGCAATATCAGCGCCACATAAATATGCCCTTAGTTGAGGTCCATATCCTTGCACTAGCACTGTAATTCTTCTTCCATCAACATGCTTAAATGGGTTGCCTCCTTAGGCTCTTTTCCTATTTCTCCTTATTTAATTCCTTCTCCCTTCTGCACCTTGCACTCATTTTTTCTTTATTCTTTAGCCTCCACCACCTTGATTAATTCTGTTGGCACCCATAAGTTATTTATTCCTTTTATTCCTATATCTTTTATACCCTCTATATTTTGGATTAATTGAAGCTAAGTTACCTTAGTCTCCCCCTTTTCTTCTCCAGTTTAATCTAAGGTGGTGAGGAGAGGGTTCATTAGCTTGATGTGGACCCTTCATCCTCAAGGACAATGTAAGTGCCCCTCCCACTATCTTCTTCCTCTAACTCCTTTTCCTCATCTTCTTCCTCTTCCTTAGATAGGACTATCCTTTTCACCATAGGAAGAACCTTATTTTTCTTCTTTTACCCTATGTTATGGGAAGTATTCAATGTGAAGTGCACATTCTTTAGCATAGAGGTTGAAGGAGATGCTTCTCCTTTTGAATCAATCTTCAGCTTTAACTACTGCTAAATTTCATCCATAGTCTCCCCTTTATTTTTTTTTGGAGATTTATTCTATTTAATTGGCACTAGAGTTCTTTCATCCCTAATTTGGACCAGGGGGTCTTTTCTCTACTTGATGCTAGATTCAATGCTAGAATCCTTCTTCTATGGATTAATATCATAGTAAAGTCTATGAATGAAGATAAGGATGGTGACCTCTTGAATTTGATCTATGTTCATGTGATCCAAGACATCTTCTTCATCTTCTATAGTTCTTCCATCTGCATGGGAAAACCTATACCTCAACCTTCACCTTTTTTCATCTAGTTACTTAACTAGAATGTCCATTTATTATACCTTCAAAATCTAGTATAGTGCATTATTGAAGTACTTTTCCAAGAAGGTGAAGGGAAGATTCAACCATCCTGACCTATTTCCATCCTTTAGTACCAAACACATGACACAATAGTGTTGCATTACAACAAAATTTTCATCCCGAACATACTAATATGGAGCCTTGGGGGATGTACCACTCTAGTCCAAAGGCTTCAATATATATTTCATACTAGTGAATTATGCACATCTTGTATTTAGGGTTGAAAGTGGTGGGGAAAGTGTAGTCTTTATACTTCTACATGGGGGATTCCCAGTGTTCTAGGAAGACCCAAAGATGGTCTTCACTTTTATTAGGGATCTTAATTTACTCCATCATGATTAAGATTTAGGATGGGCCCCCACCTAAAGGTCCCCTTGCTATTATATCATTCTATCATGTTATTGATAAAATCCTCTATGATGAACTTGGTGATATTGAATTATATACCTTGCATTATATGATATGCAATGCAAAGGTATGCCTTTGACACAACTATCCACCAACCACCTAGACACAACATATAACTCACAAGGAATGTTAATACCCTCATTCTAGTGTCCTCACATTTAATAATGGGGAACACAAAAACCCCCCTTAAAGTATTTGATGAGATTTATTACATAATCCAATTATTCATTGTCATCCATTAGTTGATGGATGTCTCTACTAGTATTCAAGAGCCTGGTTATCCTTTTTATCATTTGTTCAGAGATCTTCATGCATCATCTTCTAAAATATATGAAGTCCTCATGGATGCATGAGAAAAGGAACTATACAAGTTCCTCTAGATTTTTGAATGAAGGTAACTCATAAATCTGAGTTGTGTAAGAAGTGTTCAACTTATCTTGAATTGAGACATCAAATAGGGTATCACCTTCCAGTGTCTTACACGTTGTGTTTACCATCTAGTCCTATGCCAAGTATTGGAAGTGATTTGACGTCTGATGGTTATATTATTTGAGTTGTAAATTATGAAAAAATGAGTGCCAAATTTCCCCCACATGAACCTCTAGGGAAAAGTACATGTATTAGTATGACATCTTTGTTAGTGCTTCAGTGTCTACCTCAGTGATGTTAATAGCTTTGATCAGATATTCCTTGGTCTTGGTATCCTTCATCTCCTCTATGATTTTCACCCTCATAGGTTCTATTTTTTCCAACATAGATATTTCTACCTTGCTCTTTTTCACCATTCTAAATTTACTTATGTTGAACCTAGGGAGGTGTTGCTTGTTGAAGCCTTGAATGGTGATTAGTGCTTCTATAGTAGAAGGATCTACAACTATGCTCTTAGATTCAATATTCATTGGATATTCATGATATTTTGGGTGAAAAAATCTTATTTAAAATTATTTCTATACACAAATCTCTCTTTTTAACCCTTTGTATTGGCCTCACTATGAACACACTCCTCAATGTGTTTCCTTTCACTCTAGGTGCCTAAATCAGTCAAATTCTCATTATGATAGAGTTCATTTTGTTCAAATATATGGTTCTTACCTAGGGTTTATCTAAGTCATATTAGTATAAACTTTTTAACCTAATCAAGTCTACCATTTACTATTTTATACCCTTCTCTTTTTAACAATCATCATTAATACAAGCTTAATGACATAGGTACCTTGATTTCTTAGAAGATGTGAAAATATATGAGATCTTAAAAAATATATTATCTTATATAAACTAAATTCATATCTTTGTGCCACCACTACCTCATTTAATTCTCTTAATGGATTTTTTGACAAAGTGACGTGTGATTCAAATGGTTAATCCTTGATTATTTTTGGATGAATGTTATATGTCTTAGATGTTTTCCTTCTAAACTTGTATACTTTAGCATTACCTTTGCCTTCCTTATGGAAACCTTGGTGTATTTCCTCACATTTTTAGGATTCAACCTCATTGGTTCCACTTAGTTTTCTAGCTATGCTCTTATTGCAAACAAACTTCTCTACCTTGGTTGATTTATTTCACATCATCTTGCCTTGGCCTATTCTATCCCATAAAAATCCCTTGCAGTGGCCCTCTAGTGCTTTATTTTTATTGTAATTATCTTTTTCATGGTTAGTGTGTGTATCTTCACTTACTTCCTTACATTTAACCAAGTTGAGCATCCTCATGTCCTACCTTGTGCTCAACCATGTTTAGAATCTTCACTATCCTTTTCAATTTATAGTATAGGATAAATTGATGTACCCTCTCTTAACTTTGGCACAAAGGTAATTCCAGAGTGGTTCATTCTTGGGTCTTCAAGTTCCCTTCAATATTTATCTTACGTATATATATCTTATACTTCTTTTACTTATGCCTAGTAATCTTCATGCACCCACCACTTAGATGTCTAACCTCATGCTCTAAGAGGGCATAAGTTCTCAATTCATGTAATTATAATTATGCATGAAATACTAATGATAAGCTCTTTTAGCCATTATACACAATTCACTACATCTATACATGATACAAAGGCCAAACAAAACAATTAAAATAATGGTTTAGCTTGTACCACATGGTATCCTAGCAAGCTTACTCCTAATCAACTTATGACCAAGTATTTAGTGTCCTCATGGCACGAGCACTATCCTACTACCTATATGGCTTTAATAGGTTTCCATTAAAATGCCCAAGGAGCATTTCATTAATAAACATGTGGAACTTTCATGTAGTTATTTCTAAGATATGGTGGATGATGTCAGGGCCCATCCATCATATTTGTAACTTTATTAGGTTCTTGAAGTACTTGGAATCATAGAGTAACACTAATGTTCTTTCACTTAGCTCCTTATGTTTGATATGTTTGTTATTATAGTGATTCTAGCATGCCTTCTCAATATTCTAACTCCACTTGGCTTGGGTGTGCTTCTCATCCAAGTGCTCTATGTCTTCCAACCTTGTGCTTAAAGATTCTTTTTCTCTAAGAGACCAATCCATGTAATGCATAAGGAGGGTACCATGAATTCTATGGGAAAATTTAATTCAGTGTTAAATACTGATTGAAATGGTGTAGCCTTATTTAAGTGATTTTAAGTCATGTGATATGCCCATATAATCACTTATACATGATCATCCTAATACTTCTGATCAATGTCACATATCTTTGTCAAGCACATTCCTAAGATCTTGTTGAATGATTTAACTATGTCATTATCTTAGGGATGATAGTTGTGGTTTTGTGGTACACCACCATGTATTTAGTTAGAAGAATGCACACCATTTCTTTGATGAAATGAGTGCCCTATTTGTTAGTCAGACTCAATGGACACCCATACTAGATTATGAAATTCTTCTATATAAATCACATAATTGTCATGGCTATGCAGTCTTTAGTCATTATGACTTCAAGCCACTTGTTGAAATAGTTAGTGGTTTCTAAAATATATCTTGCACATATGCCCTATGTTATAAGAGCAATTAACCCAACAAAGTCAATGGCCTATTTTTCAAATGGTGCCTAGGCAAGAATGGGGATGAGAGGAATCTCATCCTAGTGGTTAGGATTTCTAGTGCACTATCATAAATCACATGCCTTAGTGTACTATTTTACATATTATAATAGGCTTGGACACCATAAGCATGATTGCAATACCTTGCACACCATTATATATCTAGTATAATGGCCTCTTATGATCGCTTCATGCACTTCTAGTAGGATGTAGTCCCATTTGTGCTCTAAAACACACTGACATATGAATTCATCCCTTTTTAGTTTGTAAAACTCCCCCTCAATGTGATAGAAAGTGGTGACATGAAATACAAGTTGTTTCTTCTCCCTAGTTGACAAGGTCTAGGGTGTAAACCCAGATGTTAGGAAAGTGACAATCTCCACTAGATATTTTAGGATGTGTTTGAATTTGTATAGCTATGTGTCCATCATGTCATCCTCAATCAGCATTGTTGCATCACCAAAATTGATGTAGGATAAATGGTTTATCCCCAAGTTCTACTTTCAAAGTTTAATGATAATGAAGGATTGTAACTCCTAGAAGAGAAAAAGCCATCTACATATGTGCCCATGTAAAATAGGATTATTTATGAGGTACTTGAGAACCTCAATATTTGTGAGAAATATGAAGGGGATTACCAATAGGTATTTCTAAATTTGTGTCAGGCATAGACCATTTCTAGTGCCTCATACTCAGTGGTGGTTTAATTCTACTCCACCTGCATTAATGTCATAATTTTAAAGGAGATGGGGTGGTCCATCTTACCCTCACTTAGTTGTACCAATATGGTGCCAATGGCAAAACCTAAAGCATCAACATGGACATGGAAAGGAGTAGTCCAATCTAAAAATTATAAAATTAGTGCACTAGCCAACTTCATCTTTATTATTTCAAAGGCCTCCTCTTGCACCTTGCCCCAGTAGAATGGTCCATCCTTATACAAGAGCTCCTCTAGACGTGATATGATCTTTACATATATTTGAATGAACTTCTTGTATTATCTACAATGTCCTTTAAAGGTACAAACATATTTCTATGTTGAGGGAGTCTAGAGCTAAATTATGATGGCTATCTTCATAGGATTAAAAAAACCATCCTTAAAAATGATGTGATTGAGAAATGTTCTAAAAGGGGTCACAAGGATGTACTTCTTTAGGTTTAATGAGATATAGAGATACCTACACCTATCAAACATGAGACGTAGATTGTCATAATGGTCTTTTACGAGACCATCCATAGTTTAGTCATTGAGATACACATGGAGAAAATTATGGATAAAGTCCTTAAAAGTAGTGATCACTACCTTGGAGAATATAGCTGGCACATTATTAAGTCTAAAGGGAATCACATTGTAAGTGAAAAGACAACATTTAATTGTAAAAGTTATTTTGGGATTATCCTCCTCCTTGATTTACACCTAATGGTATCTTGAGAGGATAACCATCAGTGATGATATAGATTTAACAGCCTATGAATCCATCTAGGACCTCATCAGTGAATGGGGTCAAGAATGGGTCATTAACATAGGTGGATTTAATAGTCTATAGTTGATGTAGATTTGAATGCACTCAACCTTCTTAATGTTGATAACCATTAGACTCACCCATTCAGATTCTTGCATAGGGTAGATGTTGATGGAAAGCATTACATTAATCTCCATTTTCACCTTGGTAGAGAGATTATGATACATTTAGTATAGGTGCTTCTTGACCAACCTCATGCCATTCACTAGATTGATGCTCATTTTGATAAGGTAAGGGTGAGTTCCATTCATATCCTAATAGCTACATGGGAATAAGTCTTAAAATTCACTTAGGAAGTCTATGATTCATGTCATATCAACCTTAGACTAGTAAGCCCTTATAATGTCAATCTTTAGCTCACTTTCTATGTTGATGTGTACTTTAGTGGTCTTGAATGGTGTATGATAGGTTTTATTATTCTTTTGATGAGATTATTCAACCTACCTATTCCCTTAGTTGTTTCAATTCAAAGGTATGTTAGATCATCTTCATCTAGGGCATTATCATCCATAAGGTACACAAGTTTTTGTCTTCTTGTTAGAGCCTTCCAATTATGGTCTATTTAGGTCTCATCAACTTCCTCAATCGAATAATTATTGAGCACCTTCTCTTCAAATAATGTCAATAGTACTAGTCCTTTCTCCCTAAACATTTCACTGAGATGATCTTCTAGGATGGTGATGACTTCAAATGTTACCATGTGAATAACTTTCTATATCTCTAATAATTCTAAGTTTTGTGAAGAAAAGGAGAAGGTGTGCATGAACCTATCCTTGAGTGTTTCTTAGTTTCCTATCTCATGGTGAATCTCACTTACAATGTACCACATTTTCACCCATGTTTTCAAAGTCTTGTAGATGGTATACACACACAGGCCTTTTGGCATGTGCTCACCATAAACAATCCAAGTTTCTTCACTTAACCATACATACATGATTGGGTTAGAATCACCTAAGTAAGGGGGTATGTCCAATTCTGAATTTCTCTTACCAAACCTAGTGAATATTTCTACCTTTACATCTTTCTAAGTTGGCAAATTAGGTCTTTGCATTTCCTACTAGCAAGTGGTAGTGCACTTCAAGGTATGCACTAGTGCACCCATTCTATCTATTTCTTTGGGGATGCAATATTTAATATCATGGACATACATCTATATATGATATATTCCCTCATATTTATGAGCACTTCAATATTCCATTTACTTAGACATAACACCCTTTTTTAGCCTTCTTAGTGCGGAGAACCCCTTTCTTATGACTGCACTTAATCCTAACCAATCCTATTCTGGTTGGTCTTGGGTTAGTTGTGTGAAATAAATGACATATATATCTAGTGACCTTGTAAACCAATTATACCCATAATTAATAATCTAAATTAGTTTTATCATAGGCTGATTTTCTATCTTCCTATTTGAGCATGCCTTGGTTACTAGGATTGAGCTTTTCGGCACCCTGTACCATGATGTTATAAATGTGGTTGATCTCATCCTCAAGTTTAACACTCTCCATATATGGGGACCCTTGGTCACTTAATAGAGGGATAACTAGCCTCTCTTTTCCATTTTTAAAAGTCATTTAGTGATTTTTAAAGTGCATGTTTTCATTATTTATGTAGTACAATATACTACCCAAGAGTGTTGGATAGTTGTCCTACTTTGCCAATGACTTTGAAGTTGGCTTCAAACTCAACACCCATGATATCTACAATGTTGCCCTTAAATATCTTGATAGGTTACATTTAGGTCTTATTTTCCATGAATAGCATGTGAGGTGAGGGTCTCAAGGGTGGCCATCTCATATTATCTCAAGTGGTTTTGGTTAGAATATTAATCTTGATGCCCATGTCTACAAGTAATTCACAAACTAACCATCCATTTATGGTGGCATCAATAAATAAATATTATTCATATCATGCATTTTGAGTATACCTTACTTCATGTGCCTACTCCATATGTAACATAACAACCTCAATCATTTGAAGTGTAACCGCTTCTACTAATTTCTTCCCTATATGCTTCAATAATAAATCCTTCAATAGGGGCAACATCCCTTCAATTTTTAGGAGGTATAGGATCTTGATCAACTCCTATACTTTAAACTAATATATTTCTTGTTTTTATGTGAAATGGTAGCCTATGCCTCTAAATCTCTAGCTAACTATACTTCACCCTACAAATTCTATATCATTTTCATCGGTTATTGTAGGATGTCCTTCTATCATGTAGGGTTAGGTTATGGCAAAACTTTTGGATTCGACCATGTTATGTGCTCAATGTAACTTGTTTACCATACTCCAAGCATAGTTATTTGGTTGGAATATTAGGTTTCTTAGTTGCAAAACCACTTTGGGTCATGGCCTATACCTTATGTGGCTCTTTGGGAGTTTTTGTGGCTTGGGATCCCACCTTTCTTCTTTGGATTAACTCTTAACTATTGTAGCACCTCTATCTACATTAGGCAAACCTTGAGTTATCTTTTTTTATAATTCTAGGAATTCCTCGATTGCATGTGGTCCTCAATAATACCCAAACATTGGGTGTATGGGGTAGTCACACTAATAATGCTCATTTGACCAACACTTGTAACATGATTGTGGTGGGAATAATCCTTCACCATTTCCTCCTCCTCACCTATTCATGCTTTTTTGGTTCTCATAACCCATATTGTGATAACCATATCCCTCAATTCCTTGACGCACCTAACCTCCAATTGATGTTGTCTCTTACTTTGTTCCTCTTTTCATTTTTTGGTGTATCTCATTGATGACTTGATAATCTACTATTGAGTGCATATAAGCATCGCACATCTTGTAATAAATGGTAGTGTTCACTTGATTAGCATGTTATAGTAGAATATAGTTCTGAGAGTCATGCATATATGCATCACACATCTTGAAATAAATGGTAGTGTTCACTTGATTAGCATGTTACAGTAGAAGATAGTTATGAGAGTCATGCAACCCATGACAAACTTGATAGTTGAGAAATAGGGCACATACATTTATTCATGGGAAATTATTCTTGATATGCCCTTGCATCTCA
Organism: Torreya grandis; assembly: GCA_037957365.1. Lineage (NCBI taxonomy): Eukaryota > Viridiplantae > Streptophyta > Pinopsida > Cupressales > Taxaceae > Torreya > Torreya grandis. Next base: position 118,897 of record JARHVA010006562.1, on the reverse strand, counting down.
TAGTCAATGCACCATAATCCACTATGAATGTCATGTGCCAAACTAGTAGTCACCTTCTATAATTTAGAGGTCATTAACATGATCTACACCTCCATGAATGGGTTAATCCTTATATTAGCACTGCCTAGTGCCTCAACCTAGAATGTGGATTCAAGAATTTCATAGGGGTCCATGAAGGTCTTTATGGACAAAACTCATTTGAAAGGTACCAACAAGCCTCTAAAAAACCACTAAACATTTTAGAAGTGGTGAATGTCATAAAAAAGCTTAGAGAAAAGAGTTTTAAATCATGTGTCATATAGGTGCATGCTCTTAGATAACCCTTGGATAATTTTATTAAGAACTATGATTCTCTACTACTCAAATTTAGGGATATCAAACTCTTTCAAGAAATGTTTCTTCAACATATTATAGTCAACCATAGCCTAGTTCAGATCAACTTTCTATTAGCATGTACGGGCATGATCTAGTAAAGTTTTCACAAACTAGGTTGCCTTGTGCTTGGGATGAGGGATGCCTTGAGCATGCCATTATAACTCACACTTTAACACATGTTCTATGTCATTCTCGACACCAAGATACTTAGTAAAGTGTATTGTTATCTCATAGTATATCTATTAAGGGGGTGGTGCCAAGTTCTAAGGTGCCTATCCCCCTTGCATCTATGTTGGAAGTGAACCTCTAATGACTCAAATTATAGTTTGGGGAATTGATCTTGATCTTATTAGATCTAATATTAAACTTATCAATGAATTACAACTCACTTGTGGCACTATACCACTTCTTATAGGCTATTTCCTAGTCAGTGTAGTTAACATTCTCTACATAGGAATGCTTGCACTTGTGTTAATGGATCTTGAATTTGTGCTTGCTAAGTTAATCATATACTCACTCAATTTATCATATGGAATCACTTTCTCAATCACATATTCTTGATCCAAATTTTGAATCTTATCAAAGTTGATGTCGATAACAACTTTGTTTACCATTATTCTATCTTCTAGTGGAGAATCTAGTGCAAGAGCTTTCACTTCAAGTTAAAAGGGGGTAGGTGCTTCCAGCACATCCTCCACTACATCTTGTAATAACCTAATACATCCTACACCTAATTATTTAACCTAGTCTCTTAGTTTTTCCTCTCTCTCTTCATGGTACTACAAATCAAAGGATCCTTTTACATGCCCTTCCCACTCACTACAAGTCCTATCAACACTTTTAAGTTCTAGATCCTCCATCAACTTATACCATCTCTTATTATATTTTAACATTCAAAGCTCTCAAGTGTTATGTTATTCATATTCTAAAATCATGCCTCACCTAAACTTCCCCTTCTCACCTTCTATACTTTCTCATACATGCAAAAGTATTATCCTTCCATTCTTACAATTTTTATACCATAATCCACCAAATGTTTATTTAGTTTCATGTTGATCCCTCTTATGAATGCACCCCTTATCTCATGAATAAAATCATACTCTACTTCTTCTTGGCATGAGAAGGTTGACACGTTAAACTCCAACATGTAGCTATTCAATGTGACACTCCACTACTTCTCTATAGTGTGAATCCAAAATTCATCTACACTCTCCAACCTCTCTATGCACTCTATGGTCCACTTGAGTCACTATTCATAGATTTCCCTTCTAGTAGTAGTGTAGGCAACCAACCACTGGTATACATACTCAAGTAGCTTGCAAAAAGAACACCTCATATAGATCATCATATAGATTGTCTTGCACCCATTATCTAAGCTTCTTCCCTTTATATGTAGGATGATTCTATGTGAAACTATCTTCTACTTACTATAGATAGTGTTCAATGTTCTTGAGTGATAGTTGAAGCATCATTCCATTACACCATTGCAATAATGAAATTCAACATGAGTCATGATTATAGAAATAAAATGTTGTATAAAAGTCCACTAGGATAGCATTTGTGCTTATTCATGCACTTAGTAATCAAACCAAGTTGGTTATAGACTTGATGTAGCTAGACGTGAGCATAGTAGGGTCTAGAGCACAACATTTCATATGTTATTACACTAGAATTAATTACACATAAGGTGAAAGCCTTGTACACTCACAAAAAATATAACAACAAAGGGACTGGGCTCTCATTGGGCTAGTTGCAACATGGCACAACTTAGGGTTCAAAGGGACTTAGTCATGGGGAAGATAGGTTAAGGTAGCCTACTAGCACCAAGTTATTCTAGGGTAGTTCAATAGGTGTAATCCTTCTCAAGGACACAAGTCCTAATGTGTAATTTTATAACTAGCTAGACTAAGCTCTTAAAGGCTCAAGCTATGGGAATAACTAGTATAAGTTCATTCAATCACTTGGACAAGTCATGGTGATGGCTTGGATTCAAGTACTCATCCTTAAGGTAGCACTTTAGGTGAAAATCTTAGGGCCTTGGTGTAATCAAGTTCCAATACTTAGTTTATTTTAGGTAGGTTGAATTTGTTATATGGCATAAGGATGCCATTAATAACTAGGGACAAACCTCCATATTACAATACATTCATGTAAATAACTAAATCATTTAATTTAAAAACTAAGTCACAAATATAAAACTACGTAAATTATAATATAGGGATCAATATTCCATTCCTTCAATAGTATTGTTCATTGACTATATAATTTAGTATACAAGTTCAAGATATAAATATAGGTCATATATTCATTCTAAACACTACTCTTGCCCAACCTCATAATTAAGCTTGGGAAATACATTAAAATGCCTAATCTATCTTATGTAGACTAAGAAATATGAATGTCAGCTCTCTTTTTTTATAGAGATTCACTACCTTAGTCACCTTTTTTATCATCAAATATGAGCCTTCTTTTATAGGCAACTAGGCATCTTCATACCATGTCAGATGGGTGCATTCCAAGTGATGAGCTATCATGAGTCTACCAGCTCCAATACACTAACTAGGTTGGTCAAGTTCATGTTGTATGTTAATCTATCACTAGGGGGTCATAATACCACTTGATCCACTCTTTCAACATCCATGCTTCTTGATCCACCATCTATAAGTTTTGGTAAAGATGTTCTTTGAAAGTTGGTACCACATAACTACCTACCAGCTAGCATGGGATCCTTGGGGACTCCTCCAACTGGTGCCAAAAGTTATAAAAGGGAAGTAACTAATATAAATATTTATTCATGCTAGGACAGGTCTAGTTGGTGTAGTGCATGTAATTGGTATAAAGGGGGCCTAATAGTGTTTCATGTCTCATTCCTAAATAAATTCATTAGACATAGAGTTTCTATTCAAACTAAGTTACCAAAATTGGATGAGGAAGGGAGAGTTATTATTAATGTTGAGGTGATCCTTCAAATGTGCACTAAGTATTTATGGTCTAGAGTGATTAATGAGTACATAATCAAATGGAATAATTTTCCATGTGAAGATACCACTTGGGAGGATGAATCCTTTATGAAGTAGCATCTAAAGTTGATTCAATGTTGAGGACAACATTGTTTTAAATTCGAGGTTCCTATTATGCCCTTAACCTTTATTATGTATAGAGATATGTGTGGCTATCTTGTGGCTTACATACCTCTTTTATATTCTTGTTACATTTCTCTATGTTCTTAGTTCGATCGGCTTATAAAATAACCATGGCTAAGTAGACTATATATAGGAGGTAATGTTTAGTCTTTGATCATCATAATAAGTATTATAATCTTATTGAATTATTATGGAGGATTATCTATAAATTTATTTTCTATATTATCCTTTATTCTTCTTTGTTGTCAATTATTGATGTTTGATCTCTTATCATTATCTCTTTTGTGTGATATATATAATTAAGTGTGAACATCTAAGTAATTTTATTAACATCAGTTATCATGGAATGAGGATGAATAAAAATGAATGGAAACATGGTTTAATACTATTAATACATTCTCATTTTTTTTTATAAGTTTTTTAAGTCAATTGTTATAGTGAAAAATTTTCTCAAAAATTTACTTGTCTATCTCAGTGAGGTCTGTGCATAGTGAGGTTATGAGATTGGTTTGAAAGACCCATATTTCCATTTCACTATGGTATATTTATATCTAAGAGTTACATAATTATTTAATAATATGATATAAATTATTTTTGAGTCTCTTTAAATGGTCATAAAAGTGATTGAAGGTCATTATCACCATGACTATGCTTCAGGGCAAATTAAAAATTTTGGGTAAGCAAGTTACAGTGATGAGTTTGATATTTTATGCCCTAGGTTGAATAATATAATGTACATGGTGTTTTTATTTTATAATTTTATTTTATATACATTATTTTAATAAAAACAATTACTCAATAAAATTTATTAAAATATTGAAGCGAAAATGGGTTAACTGGTTTAGGTTTGACTATGTCTACTAAAGACAACAAATTGGCCTACAAGCCCAATAATTTCCATTAGATTTTATGATTTTTTTGTTTGATTTTTTTTTTAGTATTTTTATGGTCATATTAAATAATTTTAATTCCTTTATTTTTTACTTTTAGGTGTCATAATTTTAAGTTTTCATGAATGTGTTTTGACGCTAGTTGGCAGTTCTTAGTGGGTTATTTCTAGATATAGGTTTTAGTCCCCTTGCCCTGAGTTGTGAAGCCTAAATCATATGGAAATTACCATAGGATCATGTATATTATATATATCATATTTTTTACCATGTTTTTTTGTAAAAATTATGTTTATGCTTAAGTTGTTTAAGATAGACTTTTTATTTATGAGAAGGCCTAATTGTGAATAGTATAAATGGTGTGCTCCAAGTAGTGGTTAGAGATAAAATATGTTATGTAGCCTAAATTAGCTTATGATAAGTCTATTTAATAGGTATATTATATGTTCCTACCATGTGATTTGTTTGAATGTGTTCCAAGGAATGCAAAGTGTAATTTGTTCTAAATAGAACTAATAAAATTATGTCTACATGGGATCTAGAGATGAAATAAGATATAATTAAGATATGTCATACCTAAAGGGACAAAAATCATGTTTTATTAATGTTTATGAGGTTTTATAATATCTATTTAATTTCTGACCTAATAGGTTAAGGGTGTTTGGCAAACTAATAAAGATATGAACAAGAGACTTGTATAAATACAAGACACTTTTACGCCTATTTGTGTGAGTCCAGAGCACGAATGAATAAAATAACATATTAAAAAGTATAAGGAATTATTATAGACCATAAAATTAGTGTATATTATTAGTGACAAATATTTTAAATATTATCTATGTATAAGGATCAATGTCGTATGACCTAATCAGTCTTGAAGAGACCTAGTTAAGTGAAGAATCCTAGAAGGCAATTTGAAAGGGATATAAGAGATATAAGAGATAAATAATGATATAATCAAATATTTTATGAGAAACAAATTGCTATGAACGTGATCAATAATTTTAGTTAGATGAGTTGGTGTTGAATTATCTAGAGGATTGGTGCCTCCTTGCAAGTTGGTGCTTGTTAAAAGCTTAATTGAGTTGGTGCTTAGCTAGTTTGGGTTGGTGCTCCATGTGAAGTTGGTGATCAAATAAATTTGGTGTTTATCTTATAGGAATATATTTAATTGTTAGATATCAGTGATTTTTATTCCCATTGAGGTTTTCCCACATATGGTGTGTTCTTATGTTTCATGCTCTTGTGGATTGGTATTTTTTATTGTTAGATATATGTACTCAATTGAATGGTTCATAAATGCTTAATTGAAATTGATAAGTAAGTATTTTATACTGATCCACCACCCTCAATATTTTTTATTCTATTAAATCTCACTTTTTGACAAAGCCATAGCCTCATTGCAAAGGATCAAGAAGAGGAAGATTGAAGATAGTACTGGCAAGGGGCTAATTTTGGAGGAAAGAGAAGAAATTTACTTTCGTTAAAAGAGGCAAGAGAAGAAGGGATACTCCCCATATATTGAGTAACTCAAGTCCTACATGGAGGCACACATTAAATAAGTATTGGCCATCCATGAAGGAATGGAGTTGGCCAAAAAATAACTAGAAGAAGAGATATCGACTTTTAAAAAGTAAAAATAGGTCATACGAGTTCCATCTAACATATATCAAGATGTATATAATGCGACACTCATGTTATATGAAATCTGGGATACAATTCATTACTTGATATTCCAATTATATCCACATATAAATTTAATAGTAAAAGTATTCAAAATTATTAGATAAGATGAAAATAAATTGAATTTATTTGTGTTATATACCCCTAATAAGGCATTTAGCCACTAAATCTAATGACCCCTTTAGAAGAAGCTAATACATTTAATTTATCTATCATAAAAAATCAAGAGTATTGATATTGGGTGACTACTTATAAATCTTTAGTGAATAAGTTTTCAGTATAGGAGAAGCAAGCAACACAAATTTTGGATGAGCTAGAGTTAATGGGATCTTGAAATAACACAAAGAAGCTGGTATCTAGAGCTATTTTTGATTAGATGATTAAATAATATTTTAATAATTTAAAACAAAGTCTACAAGGACTAATTCTATATAATATTGGATCGAATCTAAGTACAAAAAGAGAGAAGGCAACAAAACTGGAGGACTTCCAAGTTGGCTTCTTAGCCACCAAGGTAGAACATGCAAGACTACTAGAATGGACATACAAGGTAAATAGACCTCATATCCTTGATATAATAATAATTTATCCACAACATGAAAAATCATAAAAATATTATCAAGATTCATAAGCTAATAATAAATTAGCCTTAGCACCACCTACTAATTATGTTGCTCAAAACCCACTTATGATACTAACTACAACACCATCATCAACTTTAATTTCTCCTTGATTAATGAGTGCCTAATCATCATGTATTATTTTGTATCTAGTTGTAACTTTAGTTGAAGTTATGAGTGCATCCCCAACTATAACACTAGACACCACATTTGTGGCAACAAAAATTTCAACTTTAGTTGCTATCACAACTCCAATTACAACTACAGTTCCAACAACTTTGAAAAGTGTTAAGAAGGAATCGAGTTAGCCTTATTATAAGGCTATTTTTATACAATTTTTCATGTAAAATTCAAAAATGTATATTTAAGTCTTGTTACATCCATTTTATAATTAAACAAATTGTTTTTTCTAGTATGCACATGTTGCATGTCTAATGTTATCTATAAGTTATATCATGCATTTTTGTACTGAACTATAACTTATGGTCTAGTTATCATTATGCAATCAATTTTTTTATATACTTTGAGGATGAGGTGATCCCTTCCCCATGTTTTTTATATACATGTAGAGCCCTATTTTCAAAGGGTTAAAGTTTTAGATTAATATACAAGAAGAGATCAAGAGATTGATTGTCATGCAACTATGTTTTTTTTCTATGTTAATGAAATTTAAGTTTCTTTGTATATATCAATTCAATATTTATAAAGTGTGATAATGTCATAGCTGAATATGATTGTTTTGAAAAATGAATATTTATGTTAGATGTGCAATAAAAATTGAGGATTGGTATATTTCATTGGTTTAAGCATTTAGTATAGGTTGAATTGATAATCTAAGGTGTGCATAGGTATCTCTTTTGGTATATTCATATATGTGTGAGCCATAACTACCCTAGACAAATTTATGGTATGAGTTATAATCTCTCAAATAAGTGTGTGAAATAGTACCCCTAAGGAGGGAAACCTTTAGTTTAGATCATTCAACACCCTATACTTGTTTCAACATACTACTAAACATGCTTATTAATGAGTGTGTATTAGTTGAAAATGACAAACACTAGTCTTGGAGATACGTTTCCACAAAAAAATAGTCTTATAAGTAACCTTTTAGGAATAAAGAGCCTTCTTTTTTACCTTACCATTCTTTCCCATTTTTGAATTTATTTGAGATCTTTACATGTTAGAATAATTATCCACCCATATAACTAACCTAGTGATTACATTCTATTATATTCCATGCATCCATCAATAAAACTTGGTTAAACAACTGATAATCTTAAACTACTATTCTAGCACCTAGTTTTTTTAACTGAATACCTATAAGTCATGCCTTAGAGTGTAATATTTTTCCATAGATATCCCAAAATATTAGAGGATACCTCATTTAACCTTATATGGTGTGCATAAAACACACATCAACAAAACTCATTTAAGTATTTCTTAATAGGGACTTCCTTGTTTCCTTGTATATTTCCAACTTAAGCATCTATAATAGTTACACAAATCATAATTACATATTAAACTATATATTTACCACTTAAACTTTTATATTTATGATAAACTATATAAGTTATAATAATTATAACACATAAAGCTTATGATAATTCTCTAAAAAGGTTTAAGAACCTAGCTTGCATCCTAATTAATGTTTCATCTTGGTGGTAACAATATTCATGCAAGGATGAGAAACTAACAAATGAATACAACTAGAAAGCTTCAATACTACATACTTTCATACACAAAATTCTCCCAAACATGCTTCCAACATAGTATCAAATTAATTCACACAATATTTTATTATATTTAAAATAAGAATGCTACATGTCCCATTCAAATAACTTTACTTCATAAAAATTAGTACTCTTGACAAAATATTATATGATAAAAGAAACTTGGATTCATGGAGTTACATATCTATATTTTATGGTTGGGTCATACCTGATGGATGCATTTTTATTACTAGATTAGGTTAAGGTCATAAGTAATTTAAGTTAAATAAAATAACCTTTCATATCATAATTTATAATCCACTCACTAAATGTCTTCTCAAATGTATGACAAAGTTATATTATGGTTTATCTTAATACTTAAACTAAAAAATAAACGTAGTTAATGATTTAAACTCAGAAGTCAAATGCATTTAAATAAAAAAAAATCTATTATTTATTTATATTCTACTTACTATACAGTCACTGAGTGACTTCTTAGGTGTAGTTAATAGAAAATAAATATTTTTTCACATTCTTACAAAAAATACATATTTAATGATAACATCCCAACAACCATAAATCCCTCACATTGCATTCAATCAAAAGATGGAAATTAAGACAAGTATTCAAGAATAAATATAGTCGTATTTAGTAAGATATGTCGATGCATGACCAATCCATTCATTAAGTGATCAAGACAAAAAATATGAATGTAAATGTATTTTTATTCCTTTTAATTCATTTAGTAATAAAACATCTAAGATGAAATTTAATATTTGTTTATATAAAAAAGATGTTAAATTATCATTATAAGATATGAATGGATCATATTTTAAATTTCATTATACGAGGTAATAACCAAGTAACATTGAATGTAATAATAGATTTTACTCCATATATATCGTATAAATATTCATATAGTTTACTTTATAATGAAATACTATAAGTTCAATTTGTATCTTAGGAGTTCTAAGAACACAGAAATGATGATTAGTTTTTTGTTAGTCCAAATGATAAAAAAAACTACCATAAAAATACACTAGAGATAAACACTTTTTCCTAATAACTAGGGGCAGCATAAAATAGTAATAAAGATCAAAAAATAGTGATAAAAACAACACAAGTATTTTACCTCCTTTATCAAATTTGATGCTTAATTATTGGCATAAGGATTTTTATGCTCAGTATATGAAAATTAGAGTATTATAATAATTCTTTTCCATGGTGGTATAAATTCTCTAATGGTTACTTGTGGCTTGGTGTGAAGTTTGTCATAAAATGGGCATTATAACACTACTCTCAATGGTTTTTTGAAGGTATTATAGTATAGTAAACTTACACATAAAATCTTGTTTGCATATGTTTTGGGAACTCATATTTATAGATCTAAGAATTAACTATAACCCTAAGGGGGTCAAGTTAAATTATAACTTTGATCACATCTAAAATAACCTAGGTTGAGTCAGGTTAACCCTAGATTGGGTCAAAACATTAATGAAATCTTGACACCTCAGTTTTAGATATTTTTGAGGCATGAAAACTCACTTTATATATTTTTGAGCTTATAACTAATAATTTAGAAAATTTAGGAATTAATAAATAAATTTATTATGTCTTTTGACCTTTGACTTCATATTTGGCTAAAAATTCATTTTTTAATAAATGAAATCTAGTAATTTGATTTGGAATGTTTTTAGGCAAGTTAATTAGGATTTACAATGTAACTAATATTACTTAGTGATTTTTGGCTTTTGGAAATTGTTTTAAATGTTATGAATGTATATCTTGATAGGCCAAAAGTGTCAAATTACTAAGTTATAATTTTTCTAGGGTTGAAACTGAAATAGGTTATTGGTACACATAGGATAATATGCCAAAAAACTAGCCCTATCATGTTTCTAAGCAATTAAATCCCTTAAATAGATGTATTTGAAAAATTTAGGTTATTTCTAAGATTAAATTGCATCATGTGATATAAATTGAATTGAATCTTGGTTTAGGCATGAAAATGGACAAAAATAATTGTCTATAGTTTGCCCCTATTTGAAAAGGCATTATAAGACACATGTCTAGTAACATACTTTCAAAGAATTCAAAATTAGTTAATTTGAATGTTTCATGCCCCAAAGGGTAGTTGATAAGCCCTTAATGCCCCCTCAAGGGTGCAGGTGGAAAAATAAAGTCATCAAATGTTCCCTTAAAATTAAGAAAAGTGCATGATCTAAATGGTAATGGGGGTGAAATTAATGAATTACCCAAAGGCATTTACAAACAGTAATGGTTGAAAAGTCTTAAATTTACCCAAAATTGATTATAATCAGTAATAAATATTGTGACATTGGTTTGCCCAAAAGAAGTTATAAGCAACGACATAATTAGTTTCCCTAATAGGGTGGTGGGATGAATACTAATTTTCCCAAAGGTAGTTATAATAAATGATGTAGGCATGTGCCTTGGTAGGGTATGTGGAGTGTTAAAAATAATGATTTTCCCAAAGGCATTTATAATCATTATCATGGGACACATAAATAATGATTTTTCCATGGGTATTTATAATCATTAAATTTTTCAAACAAAAATAATGATTTCCCATGGACCGTTATAATAATTCACATGTTTAAATTTCATTATTTAAAATTATTTTACCCTAGAAATGTAGAATACATCATTGATTGATCAAAAAATAATTTGCTATAATAGGGAAAATTAGCAAGGGTAGCTTATGCCAAAAATACATAAAATATATTTATGATGAGATGTCAAAGAATAAAAACAAATTTATAGCTAAATGTGAGCTCTAAGATGCGTGTTCAAACAAACATGGGCTATAGGTAGAAAAATAGTGTTGTTAAATGGGGTCTTAAAAGAGGCCAAAAAAGGTGGTCTAGTTACAATATGACCAAAAAATAAGGCATGTAGGATCAAAATATGTATAAACTAAACTAGGGATGTGAAATATACACTTCATAGATAGTAAAAAATGAACTATAGCCTTAGGACATAAAAAATCAAAATTTTGGCTATATATTCACCCCTAAGGTGAAAAATAATTCATTTTCACCCTAGCCTATTGAGATTTTGAGCTCTAGTTTCTTGATTATTAAGCTGTGAAAAATGACCCATGGAGGAGCTCAATAACATGTTTTGGAGTAGGTGAGGGAGCACATATGACCACCACATGATGGGACACCTGTAAGTAACTTAAAATTGATCATTAATGTCAAAATTTTAACATTTATTATTTGATTTAGGTCATCAAAAGGCAAAGTCACCATTTGTGTTTTAGGGAAAATGGTGGCTTTGCTAAGGAAAACACTAACTTCATATGAAGTCACCATTCCTATATATGATGATAAATCTAAAAGTGGGTGGAAATTGCTAAAATGGTAATTTCACCCATTTTTAGGTGAATTCATCATTTTTTGTTAAAATGAAAATGGTAATATCAATGGAAATGTGCAATATCACCTAAACGGTGGCTTTACCCTTTAAAAACTAATGGCTTTAATCTAGAAGATAAAAATAGCTAGTTTGAGGACCCAAAAGGGGTCTAACCTATGGATGAGGGTTAACTAGGTTGAGTAGGATAAGCTTAGTCTCATTAGCTACATATAATTAGGATAAAACTAATTTTTATTTTATTGTAAGACTGATTGTTTATCCTTACATGCTGAGAGCAATGGTCACATTATCTACATACCCTATAGATCTAGACCAAGGATATGGTTGGTTTCTTACAAATGATAGATCTCCTTGATGTGGCATAGATGATAATCATTTGGGATTATTTATTATACTTGAGTACACTAGTTTAATGTTATCAAAATGAGACATCCACATTTCACTTGCCTACTAGGGAGGCTACTTTTATACTTGAGGATACTTGGCATATCCTCTAATTTTTTATACATGGATGATGATTATTATAGACATCACTAGCATAGTAGTAGGTGGTTATGAATGAATTATGTAATTATCAAGGTATCCCCATGTTTTATGGGAAGTCTGATCTAGTCCTTATTGAAACCTATATAGACATTAAACCATATGATTTACCTACTAGGAATCCATCACCACCAACTCTCATTGATAAGAATTTTGTTATCCTCATGGACATTATCAAAAACATCTTGGTACCTGATAAGATTGATTGATATTTACATATGGGTATTAGAGGCATAGTGAGGAGCATGCCTAAGGATTCTACTTTTTTTTCATAGGGGATATCTATCTTAGCACATGTCTATAGAGATATTCATATGATAACATATCAAGGTGGATAGAGCATTAGGGTTTGTACTCTTCTAATGGTTTGGGGATGGGATCACATACTGATTGAGTGAATAGTAGGGATGTATAGATTAAGGATTGAAAGGACCTGATAGCATATTATTGGGCTCAATTAGGAGTAGGCAAGCATGGTCATAGGGGGATCTCCCATTCTATCATCATATATTCAATGATTTGATGCCACAATTTCTCATTTGGAGGCCTAACCTCATGTAGTAGTTGTAGTGGTTAAAATATGGATGTTATATGGATTTTATGAGTAGGAAATACTTTTTGATTAGGATATAATCCCATATTATAGAGATTACCACCCTAATTAGGTACTCTAGTAGTTCGATTTCATGTAGGATGTTTCTAATAAGTTGAAATGGTTTACCCATGTTACACAAGAGATCAATCAGGATGCTTTTGTGATCTTGAGGAGTGAGGCCATAAAAATTTAAATCAATAGTCATTGAGTTTCCTAATCCTATCTAGGAGGATCTTTTAGTGTAGGGGTCACTCCAGCTTACATATACTAGTGGGTACAAGATTGTCCTCTAAGGTTAATAGTTATAGTACTCACTAGGGGGTAGGTGCCCATGGATATTGAGGAGATGGAGGTTGAGACATAGATTGATATAAAAATCACCTAGAAAAATAGTGATGATGAGTTTGGGGATGATGATGCTGTTGCTGATGATGATGATGATGATGTCATAGATGGAGGAGATAATGGGGGAGATGGAGATGGAAATAAAGATGATAGGGATGGAGATGGAGATGGAATTCTAGATTTTATGGTGATAAACCATGTTGGAGAATTTTTAATGATGTCATGATGATGTCATGGATGTGTCCTAGTGAGTAGATGAAGTGCTTTGATAGCCAAAGCAATAATGACAAAATGTGTAATGTGCTTGTCCTAGTGTGCTTGAAGTTGGCTTGGTTAATCTTTATTTGTAGCATGATTAGAGTATTCAAGGATGAGTATGGAATATCGATCATGTGAAAAAAGTCTGTAAGCTAGTTTATAATCTTTCAGTTCTTATTTGAATAAATTTATTCCATCTAGTTGATCATTATTTTCACCTAGACATTTTCGTTCTAGTGGCATAAAATATGAGTAGGTAGTTTGATGGCATCACCATTTCCATGTGGGAATAATTCAAGGGGAGTTGTTCATATGTTTATTATTACATTAGTCCCTATTTTTTATGTGCCAGATCTCAAGTCATGTGATGAAGCGTAGTTAAAGATAAGAGGATGCAAAGATTGTTACTTAGATAGAATTCACTATGTTTCCATACTTATCCAAATTTGCAAAAGGACTCAAGTATAGATAAGTAAGCATGTTGATCAGGTTATCATTCACCTGAGTGGAGGTGTCAGGACAAAATGATCATATGGTTTTATTGATTTTTGTGGTTAGTTTCAATGCACTAATTCTCAGATCATGTAACTAAGCATGACAAAAGATATGCATGTGTAAAGTTGGGCTCCTAGGTAGTTTGACTATGTTTTCCCATAGCCAAATTTGCAATGTGGCAAGAAGAGATGAGTAAGAATTTTGTTGGTATAATATCTCACATGTGTGGATGTTTCAAGAGAAGGTGATCATATGGGTTTGTTCATTGTTATACCTAGTTGATTTATGCTAAATTTAAGATCATGTGATAAATCATGTCAAAAGATATGCATCAGCAAAGTTGGCCTTCTAGGAAGGTCTAGGCATAGTTGGATTTGTGGAAAATAAATATGAACAAGCAAATTAATTTTTTTATATCTCATGTGCATGAAGGTTTTAGGAGTAGTTTAATATATGGTTAGACTCTCCTATAAAAGGTGTTCATATGGTGTAAATGTGAGTTCATGAGATTGATCAAAGGCAAAAGATATATCTTTTCAAAGTGGGATTTTTAGGCATATTACATTAGGTTCCCATACTTAGTTATTTTTTCACTAGTTAAAATTAGAGCAACATGGATAGATCATGTTTCTCTAAAAATTTAGGAAGTAACAAGATGAGGATAATGTGTTCAATGTTTAACTTTGATTAGAGATAAAAATTGAGATTCTTCCAAAGATCAACAATGAGTGGATGATCTAATAGATCGAGATAAATGGTGAACTTTAAATTCAAGAGGTCAAAGTGATATTTGTATATCTTTGCTAAAGCAAGGATAATCTCAAAGAGATCGATGGAGCACGTAAGGTCAGAGTTGCTAGATTTCATGAGATGAGGTCAAAGTGACTAAGGTTTAAAATTTGAGCATTAGCACCTATGCATTAATGTTAAGAGAATATTGATGGTGTGAGAACAATCTTAAGCTAATAGGAAATGAGATATGAGCATAGTGTTGGAAGTTCAACTATGATCATTTTCATTTGAATATTTGAATTTGTAAAGGAAAAACTAGTGCTCTGTATTTTGGCTATGACTTTCGATCCAAGTAGAATTTGCTCATGGTGTTGAAATAAAACTTTTATACAACTCAAATATGAATATATAAATATATATTTTTATATTTTAGAGTCTATACATATATAGTTATTAATTTAAAAGTTGACTATGTTTTCATATATGTTTTGTAAGTAACCTAAGAAGGATATTTGAGCTTGTTTTGATGTTGTTTTGATATCTCTTGATGAATTAGATATTTGGGAATGTTTAAGACTCCATGAAGATTCTTTGTGTGCATTATGAAGGTTTGACAAATTGTATGTAGTATGAAAAAAGGTTTCAAATTTTCTTGCATATTCATTCATGGTGATTGTGTACTTAGAATGTTGTTTAAGAAAATTGTGCTTAAGTAGAAGGGTACTATGTTAGTTGTTGGCACTTAAGGGAGACCTATAAATCATATGAAATGATTCCATGCTTTATATATTGTATTTTTTCTCTTATTTTGTTTGATGAAGTGATAAAGGAGTGAATGGGTTCATATAAGACCTATAAGGGCTACAATGGCCTTATTAAAAGGTATAGTTCCTTAAGGGTGACCTATAGATGATATCGCTGACCTATGAATATTTTACTGAGATATGTCTCAATGGATAGTTTCATTAAGGGTTAAGGCATGCCTAATGGCTGACCAAGGTGTTTATTATCATGTATGCTCTATAAATAGTGGAACCAAAGATGATGGTTTTTAGACTTTATAAGAGAGACTAGGGAGAGATTTAGGAGAGGCTTGTGTGTGTGTTTTATGGAGAAAAGGAGGTATAGAGTGCCCTATGGATGAGTTTAAGAGAATAAAAAAATGAGGACTATTTATATGGCCTATAGGTCATATTTTTATTGGCATAATAATTTTCTTATTGTTTGAGTATGAGTGAGGGTAAAGAGTGATAATTAGAGGTCCATCATCAGGTGTTAAAGACATCAATTCAAATGTGGATGTGTTCATAGGTGTTTTTATGATAGAATAGCATCTAAGGGGGTTGCATCCTCCTTATAAGGTGAGATTTTTTAAAGTTATAGTTGTTATTGGAACTCATCTAGATAGATGTTGTAACACCTTGTAGGATTTTAGTCTTACTAAATAAAGGATGGTAGCTCCTTGATTAGTTAAAACTGGTCTAAATTGGTTCTTATTATTATAATATATTAGTCCAATTACAGGTTATAGTGGGTTTTATTCCCCAAGAGGGTTTCCCACATATGTCATGTGTTATGTGATTGATATTGCATTGTCTTTCATGTTCATTACTATGAATGACGTGTATGCCTAATGAATGTACGTATTGACTATTTAATAGTTTGAAAGGATTGACACTAAAGTTGAAATATTTGGGCTCAATAATTCATGTCCCCCTCTTATTGATTTTACCTCCAAAAATTTGTATTAGATTAGGTCCTTTGGTAATGGGTTGACAGCTTGACGGTGATCCAAGATACAATATGGGTAGTCATCAAGGAGGTTCTCAACTAAGCAAACATTGATGTTAAATAGATCCAATTATGATTTTTGGAGTACAAATATGAGGACATACATTATGTCCATAGGGTTTTATGTATGTAAATATGTTATGGATGGTTATGCTTCTCTTATTACTCCTTCATATAGTGATATATACAAGAAGTTATTTGATAACAATTCCAAGGCAATGAATGCTATCAATTATGGTCTTTTAAAGACTGAATATAGCAAGGTAATCCATTGTAAATATACTAAAAAGATATGGGATAAACTTTAAATAATTTTTGAAAGAGATTCAAAGGTTAAGCATAATAAGTTATAGACTCACAAAAGGCAATTTGAAAGTTTAAAGATGAAGGAAGAAGATTATATAGCATCCTTTCTATAGAGATTTGATGAGACTATGAACATTATCAGAGGTATTAGAGAGAATATTGAATAGGCTATTGTAGTCTAAAATGCATTAAGGTATATATCTCTCAATTTTTATCCCAAAGTATATGTTATAGAAGAAAGTCATGATCTCACTTATTTGAAGATGGATCAATTACATGGAACCCTTACTACATATGAGATGAGAGTAAATGATGATATACCACCAAAGAAGGAATTTTAATTTAACACAGAGATAAATCCTAAGAAAAATTTCCAAGGCAAGAAATCCAAAGAGGATGGCACATCTGATATTGATAGGGATGAACTAATTACTTTGATTACTATGAAATTAAACACAAGCTTAGGGAAGTATAAGGGTAAACTACCCTTCAAATGTTTCAATTATGGAGATATAGGACATTTTTATCATAAGTGCCCTCATAATCATGAACATAGTAATCATGAGGATCATGGTGAAGTATAAGATGAAAACAAGAAGACATACAGTAAAAAAGGATTTAGAAAGTATAATAATAAGAAGTCATTCAAAAATATGAAGAGTCTTTACACCAAATAAGATTAAAGATCCTTATATTATATTGAAGATAGTGACTCAAAATTTGATCATGAAGATGATGGTCTTGATGAAGATGAATATTTTTTCATGGATGAGGAAGGAAGTTGCTCACATTGGAAGGTGTCTACTTAGAGTTATTTAGATGATGATGAAGATGAGGTGCACTATAAGATGTAATAATGAATGATCTTAAAGGATTGAAGATTGAGAAAAATATCAATAAGAAGATGAAATCTAAAATCAAGGACTATGAGGAGAAATTCAGTGTGTTTGAGGAAAGATTGGTCAAAGACTCTAGGGAATATGAAGGTGTTGTCATGTGTCTTAATTATAAGTTAAAATCTATGTATAAAAGTCTAAGAGATAAAGAAGAAGAATGATCAAGGTATTCTTTTAAGATTATGTCTTCTACAAGAAAGGTGAAATCATTTATCAAGTTTGATAAAAGTTCTAATGATCTAGATGCTCCTTAAGAGGCAAAAGTTAGCTAGTGATAGATCTAGATTAGGTTTTAATGAGGATCCCAAAGTTTCTACTCAAGTTGACATTAATATCAATAATAGAAAGATGGATCTATTTTTGAAGATAAATCATTAGATAAGGAATGAAGGTGATATAAAAATGATGACACATTAGATTAGACAACCTAATGCCATGACGTATACAAGATTTAATGGTTATTGCTAAACATGTAATCAATTTGGGCATAGAGCTAGAGAATGAAAGAGACCTACTATAAATGAGTCTTCATGGGACTAATATATGGGTAATCAATAAAAATGAGTGAGTAAAATTAATTTTTTCAACTATCTTGTTGTGTGACACTTTATAAATCATAGTACACATACGGTTAGACAAGGTGAGTTATCTTCAAAAAGGGGAGGTTATTTTGTTTGTCATAAAAAATGACATATTTCAAGTTTCTATCCAAACATGGTAAGACAAACTATGTTTCCATCAAGGAGTATGGTGTGTTATAATAGTGAATACAGACTTCACATTTCTAGATTTTGAAAATAAAGGCCATCAAGTCAAAATGATTTCAATCAGGCTCCTAGAGTGTAAGGAAGAAGGAAAGTTAACACATGGAATCCAAAGGTGATAAGTGTGAGTCATGATGAGAGTGTAGGTCCAAGTAATATATTTTCTATGGGGTAAAATGCTTCAAAAGTTGAAAATTACCAAGAGGTCTCATTGTCTGCTAATGTTGAGAATGAAGAGATTAAGCTCAAGGAGAAGACCAAGATGTTGTTTGAAGCTAATCTTGAGGTATGTATGGATCCAAGTGAACATATTACTATTGTTGAGCATGTATCATTATAATAAAATCAATTATATATGCCTAATGATGAGGTTCCAAGATGCAAGGAAGATTCGATAGATGAAAAGGTATGTCATGAATCTTTGATGTCTCCATGTATTGTCAACCCAATTCTAAAATAAAAGGAAAATGTTGTAGTGGTTAAGCATGTTGCTTATCTTAGGAATAATAAGAATAAGAATGACTACATGTATTAGATGACCAAGGAGGAGAAATAATATGAGTAGTTATGGGTAACTCCTAGTTTCACATTATTCTATGACACTGTGAAGTACGGTGTCTCTACCTATGCTTCTTAGGAGACATATTTTCTTGTGGCAAAGAAATTTTGTGTGATCAAGATGATAATGCTAATCAAATAAGGTGTTTGGTTAAATGGGAAAAATAAGTTCATGTATTTTATCTAGAGGTTTATGAAGGAGATATAATAGAAGGTTAGAATGAGTGTTTTAAAGCTACTTATTGATATTATTGTAATGTAAAGAAGAGTTTGATTCTCATAAATGTATTTACACTTATTTGTAGTGTGTTCTAGGTGTTTTTTATGATTTGAAGGTATGTTTTAGTCAAGTTGAAGATTATTGTATGCTCTCTATTTTCTTAGTTCTTTTCTTAAAGGCAAGCAAGCCTAAAATGGGTTATAGGAAGTCAATTTTCCCAAAGGTATGGAGGCTTAAATTTTGATTCAAAAGTGTGTGATGGTTGTCTCCAAGTGTGGAAGAAGTTTTAGTGAAGAGCATTAACTAGAAGGAGGTTTGTTGACTTTGTGTGTTTTGAGATTCTAGGGTTTTAGCATATGCCATAAAAATGGTTTGCCTTATAATTCAAGTTCTTAGGCTTCTTAATATGTTAAATAATCCAAATGGGTTGTCAAATCAAGATTCATAGAGATTTGAGGGTTTTTTATTCTCAAGTTATTCAAATTTTTGTCAAGTTGGAGGTTTGATTGGGTAGTTGGTTTGTGAAGGAAGTATGTTTCATATGATGATATTGGTTATGAAAATTCTTATTCTTGAGGGATCATATAATATTTCTCTAGATATGAAGTTTTAGGTCCTGAAGATGTGTCTACTAAAAATTGTGGGCTTTAGAAGTTCTAGGTAGGGATACAAGCAGACTAGACAAGTCTAGGGTGAAGAAGAGTGATTTTTGCTTAGTTTATCCAAAAGAGCAAGGTATTATTATTTAATGGAGATTTATTATGTTTCTTGAGATAATGTTTCATGTTTGGTGAGTGGCATGAAATTCTACTAGTGACCCTTGAAATAGGTTAAGCGAGAAGGCTAGTTAGCATATGTGGTGGTTCTTCATGATGTTCGAAGATATAAAGATTATAAAAACGTGAAATTATTCAAAATTATTAGTGGGATTCCATCTCAAATTTTTATTTATGTGTTCCATCATATTTCTATGTTGTTTTGTGTTCTTTCTTTATTGGTTGTAGTGCTTGGTTGAAGAGAGTATTGACATGGAGCAGGAAGAAGTTTGTTAAAGAAAGAAAATGTAAGCTCAAGGTAAGGGGGAGTTTTATCATATTTATAAGGTGGTCCTCTCCTATTGGTGGTGTTTTTATTTCATCAATATCAGGTTGTGCCCATTTTATCATTGTGTCAAAGGGGGAAAAAATTCTTGTTTTTAGAGTGCTTAAAGAGAGAGAAAGAAGGTGAGTTGAATGATGTTTTTTAACATCAATGACAAAGGGGGAGATTGTTATATATTTATTAGTGATGTCATGGAGGTGTCATATTGAGTGGATTAATTTATTTTATATCTTATGTAATAATGACAAAGTGTGCAATGTGCTTCTCCTAGTGTGCTTGAAGTTGGCTTGGTTGATATTCAGTTTTAGCATGATTAGAGTGTTTAAGGATGAGTATGTAATATTAAGCACATGGAAAAGGTCCCTTAGATGTTTTTTAATATTTTAGTTCTTGTGTTCATGAGTGCATTTCATCTAGTTGATCATTTTTGTCATTTAGACATTTTAGGTCTAGTGGCAAAAAATCTGAGAAGGCAGTTTGATGACATCACCATTACCACATGGGAATGAGTCAATGGGAGCTGGTTATATGGTTTTGATCACATTAGTCCTTAATTATTATTCACCATATATAAATTCATGTGATTAATTACATTTTAAGATATGAGGATGCAAAGTTGGTTACTTAGACATAATTCACTATGTTCCCATACTTAGCCAAATATTACAAAAGGGTTCAAGTAGAGCCCAGTAAGCATGTTTATAAGGTTATAATTCACATGAGTTGAGGTGTTAGGACAAAATTATCATATGGGTTTTTTAATTTTTGTGCCTAGTTTCTATGCAGTAATTATGAGGTCATACAACTAAGCATGACAAAAGATATGCATGTGTAAAGTTGGGCTCCTAGGTAGTTTGACTATGTTTTTCCATAGCCAAATTTGCAATGTGGTAAGAATATCTAAGTAAGAATTTTTATGGTATCATATCTTTCACATGTGGAAATTTTAAGATAAGTTGATCATATGGGTTTATTTAGTTCTGTAACTAGTTGATTTGTGCTAAATTTTAGATCATGTGATAAAGTGCATCAAAAGATATGTATGAGAAAAGTTGGACTTCCAAGTAGGTCACGACATAGTTGGCATTGATGTAGAGAAATATGAGTGATCATATTGATGGTGTTACATCTTTCATGCACAAAGTTTTCAAGATTAGTTTGATATATGGTTGGATTCTCCTATGAAAGGTGTTCATATGGTGAAAATGTGAGGTCATGAGATTGATCAAGGAAACATATATATTGATGAAAATTAGGATTTATAGGTATATTTCTGTTGGTTTCCATAGTCATTTTTTCAAAAGTTAAATTTTGAGAAAAAATGATAGATCGCCTTTCTCCAAGAAGTCAGGAGTCAATGAGGTGTGGACAATGTGTTTAATGTTGAATGCTGAGCAGAGATAAAGATCAAAATTTTCCAAGGATCAATAGTGAGTAGGTGATCATACAGATAAAGATCAATGGTTTACTTTAAATTAAAGATTAAAAGTGATAGTTTTCTATCATTTATAAAGTGAAGACAATCTTGTAGAGATTGATGGAGTGCATGAGGTCAAAGTTTTCAGATTTCATGAGATGAGGTCAAAGTGATTGAGGTTTAACATTTGATCATTATAACCTATGCATTAATGTTTGGAGAAGATTTATGGTGTGATATTTATCTAAATCTAAGAGAACATGAGATGCGAGCATAGTGTTATAAGTTAAACTATGATCGTTTGCATTTGAATATTTGAATTTACAAAGGAAAAATCAATGTTATGTATTTTGGCTATAACTTTCGATCTAGGTAGAATTTTCTCATGGTGTAAAAATAAAACATGTAGATTACTTTAAGGAATATCTAGATATATATATTTAAATATTTTAAATTGTTTATATACATAGTTATGAATGTTTAAATTTGACAATGTTTTCATATATGTTTTTCAAGTGACCCAAGAAGGATATTCGAGCATGTTTTGATGTTGTTTCAATATCTCTTAACAAATTGGATATTAGGGAGTGTTTTAGACTCAATGAGGATAATATATGTGTATTATTAAGCTTTTAACAATCATATATAGTATGAAAAAAAATTCTTAAGTTGACTATGTATTTATTCATAGTGACTGTGTGCACAAAATGTTGTTTGAGCAAATTGTGATTAAGTGCAAGGGTACTGTGTTGGTTTTTGGAACTTAAGGGGGACCTATAGATCATATGGAATGGGTAAATGATTTTAATAGTTATTTTTTCTCTTTTTTTGTTCAATGAAGTGCTAAAAGAGTGAATGGGTTCACATAAGACCTAAAAGGGCTACAAGGGCTTTATTAAAAGGTGTAGTTCCTTAAGGGTGACCCATAAATGCTATGGCTGACTTATGAAGATTATATTGAGATATTTATCAATGATATAATTCCTTAAGGCTTAAGGCATACTTAATGTCTGACCAAGATGTTGATTATCAAGTATGATCTATAAATAGTGGAAGCAAATATAATGGTTTCTAGACTTTGTAAGATAGATTAGGGAGAGATTTGAGAGAGGCTTGTGTGTGTGTTTTTATGTGTGAAGTAGGGGTAGAGTTCCATATGGATGAGTTGGAGAGTAGAATAAATTGAGGAATATTTTTATGGAATTTATTTCATAATTTTATTGATAGACTAATGCTCTTGATGTTTGAGTATGAGCAACGGTGAAGAGTGATAATCAGAGACCCATCATCACATGTTAAAGACATAAATCCAAAGGTGTATGTGCTCATAGGTCTTATTGTGAACTATTATCATCTAAGGGGGTTGCATCCTCCTTACAAAGTAAAAATTTCTAAATTTATAGTTGTTGTTTCAACTCAACTAGATAAATGTGGTAGCACCTTATGGGATTATAGTCTCACTAAATAAGGGAAGTTAGTTCCTTGATCAATTGCAGCTGGTCTAAATTTGTTCTTGTTATTATAGGATAGTATTTTAATTGTAGGTTCTAGTGGGTTTTATTCCCCAAGAGGTTTCCCATGTATGTCATGTGTTATGTGCTTCATCTTACATTATCTTTCTTGTTAATTTCTATGAATGATGTGTATGCCTCATGAATGTATGTATTGAGTGTTTAAGAGTTTGAAAGGATTAGAAATAAATTTGAAATATTTGGGATCACTAATTCACCGTATCCACCCTTCCTTCCCTCTTAGTGATTGTACCTCTAATACATCTTAGCACAATAGTTGTTATATTGGCTTGGGTTGGATTAGGATAGATAGGACCTTTGGGAACATAGGTAGATCTAGGTGAGGTAAGGTTTTTTGGAATGGATATGAAAAAACTATATAATAAAATTTTAGAGTAGGAGATCATTACTCACGTATGAAAGGTTGTAGGTTTACAGTGGTAGATGAATAATTTGTAGAGCACCTTATATATGTGAGATGATGACATTAAATTACTTTAATCAAATATCCCCTAAATGAAGGACAAGATTAATAGATTGGTTTAGGCTTAGTTCCACCTCATTTTAGAGAGATATCAGATCATTAGTGAGAGAGATCAGTAATTAGCCACTATTGACATGCTTAGATGAGAACAAGATGTGGCTTAAATAACTATTACACATGTTTAGTTCTTAAAGATGATTGGGGAATGAATTTAGGCCAAGGATGATGCATCATATTACTAGTAAGACTATTATGTTACCATGCCCAAGGATTATAATGTTACTATGTTTGAGAGCTAAGATGCATAAAAAATAGTCATAAGATTTGGTCGTTCTTGGACTAGGACTCATGTGATTGTTGCCTTAACTCAATCTATCTATTAGCCATGACCATAACCATAAAGACCATCAGGGCCACTAGGGCCATCTCTATCCATAGATACCATGGACACATAAATATAGAGCTAAGCATAGGGACCTTAGAATTTTGACAATTTGGATTAGTTTTGATATATGACATTATACTCAGTGTATCGACATATTGATGTATTTTAAGACACCATTGTTATATCTATATATCTACTATGTATATAGGATTTGAGATACATTGACATTAATTTTTTCATCCTTCGAGGTTGATGTACATGTTTATGATTTTCATGTGATATATATACACAAAATTTCATGCTTATTATCTTGTTTATCTCAGGTTTAACATTGATTATCATTAATTATCATTATGTATTTTTAACATTGTTGATGTTTATGTGCATGTATGCTCTATTTATTTATTTCTTATGCCATGTTTATGAGATGTTATGTTAGTTTTTCATATAATTATATTACATTACTCATTTATATGGTTATTCATAGATGCATGTTTATATAAACACATGATAGATCATATTTACTCTTGTTTATTACTCATGGAATCAAGCATATGTCTGGGTAGTTGGCTAGTTTGATATATTGAATAAGTACTACCATTATTTTTCTCTGATAGACTATGTATGCCTTATTTTTTCTATAGTTCATGATATTATGCATTATAGTTATGAACAACTAAAATGGAAATATATACCTTAAGCATGGAGAACTTAATTTGAATGTAAATATAAACAACCTAGGAATAAGACATGAATAATGAAAACCAATATGTAAATATAACAAATAAACCAAGTTTATTACTAAATATAAAAATTCACAACCTAAGTACATGATATGGATAATCAAAAATTAATTTCAAATAAAATTTAAAAAACTTAATGAAATAAAAAAAAGATAAATAAAAATAAAAATAAATAAATAACAAAAAAACAAACAAAACAAAAAAAACACAAAAAACAAATAATACACAAAAACCTAGAAACAAAACTCTAAATAAATAAACAAACATGACACAAACAAACACAGTAACTATTAACTATAAAAATAAAAAATTATAAGTAAACAAACAATATAAATAAGACAAAACAAACAAAAATAAAATAAACAAATGAATAGATATAAAAAATAAAGATATAAACAAATAAATAATAATAATTGGAACAATTAAAAAATCCAAAGTAAAGAAAAGTTCAATAAGAAAACTATTCTAAACACACAAATATAAACAAACAAAGATAAATAAACAATAATACACAAACATTTGTTAATCACAATGTTATTATAAATAGAATACACATTTTTCATACATATGTAATAGCAATGTTAATCTTGGTGATAAGGTAACCCTAATCTATGTAGAAACAACATAAGTAAAATAACATAATAATAATTTCCCCTAGGCTATAGGTAAATGATGACACTAACATGATGAAAAACATTTCCCCTAGCCATAGGAATCAATGAGAAAAACAAGATGTCAAAAATAACATTGCCCCTAGGCTATAGGAGATAATGAAACACAATAATCAATATAGGGGGAATAGAATAAAAAGAATGGGTAGCTGAGTTGACTTTAGATACTCTAGGCAAGTAGATGTTGCCTACATAGTTATATGGACACAAGATCTAATGTGAAGTTCAGTCCAAATGTAGTTCTCTTAGGATATGGAATAAAATAAAATGAATGATAATAAAACATGATTGACTTTTAGAGGAAAATAAGAATGACCACATAAAACTATGAGTGCATAAAAAAATAAGGGGATGACATTCACAATCATGAAAGCTTCAACAAAAAAAATCATGCAAGCATGAGAGTATGGTTAGGATAAAATCACACTAAAAGTTAAGAGAGGAGTATCCAAAAATGAACTAACTTGGTAGTCCATAGTGTCTACTACATCTAAATCTTGGAGTGAGAATGAACTTGTTAGAGGTACAGTCACTGAGAGGGAGCTAAATTAGTGAGCCAAAATAATCCAACTTCAATTTAAATCTTCATAAAAACTTAATCAGTTACCATAAGCATTCATGAATCATACACATCATTCATAGCAATGATTAAGAGAGACAATACAAGATCAATCACATAACACATGTCATATGTAGGAAACCCTCTTCAAGGAGAAAACCCATTAGAACCTAAAATTCTACTACTATCCTATAAAAAAAGAACCAATTTTGACTAGCTACAATTGATCAAGGCATTATAATCCCTATTTAGTGAGACTACAATCCCATAAGGTACTACAACACCTATCTAGCTGAGTTGAAATGACAACTAGACTTTTAGTGAGTTTCACCATGTAAGGAGGCTGCAACCCCCTTAGATGCTTATCTACCATATTAAAACCTATGAATAACTCCACCTAACGATGGACCTCTAATTATCACTCTTCACCTTTGCTAATACTCAAATTATAAGAGCATTATTCTATAAACAAAATTATGACCTATAGGTCATATAAATAGTCCTTAATTTTTTATTCTCTTCAACTCATCCATAGGGCACTCTACCTCTCCTTCACTCCATAATTTACACACACAATCCTCTCTCAAATCTCTCCTAATTCTCACACCAAAATCTAGAAACCAACACATTTGGTTTCATTATTTATACATCAATCATGATCATCACCATCTTGGTTGGACATTAGGGATGCCTTAATACTTAAGGCATCTATCTCATTGAGACACAACTTAATATAATATTCATAGGTTGGCTATATAATCTATGGGTCACCCTTAAGCAACTACACATTTTAATAAGGCTCTTGTAGCTCTTATAGGTGTCATGGAGACCTATTCACCCATTTAGCACATCATCAAGTAAAAAAAGAATAAAGAACCTCTTTCAATTATATGAATCCACTCCTTATGTCCCCTTTGAAATTCTCAAATGATTAAAGTCAACTTTGCTCACATCTATGTATGCTCAAACAACTCAAACACTGACCTAGTGCATAGGAATATCATAAATAAAAACATAGTCAACTTCTTAAGCTTTGTTAATACTATATATGAATGGTCAAAAATTCATAATTCACATAGATGGCCCTCATGGAGTCTACAACACTCCCAATATCCAATTCATCATGAAACATTGAAATATCATCTACACAAGCTCAAATATCCTTCTTGGGTCATTTTTAAAATAAGGATCAACACATATTAAAATTTAAACCTTTATAACTATAACTATACACACTTTCATATCTTTAAATCTATATTTTTAGATGCATGTTAGAGTCCTCTATAAGTTTTATTTTAAAACTATGAACAAATTCTACTTGGATCAAAATTTATATCCAAAATATAGATCACTAGTTTTTCCTTTGTAAATTCAAATAATTGAATGCAAACGCTCACAGTTAAACCTCAAACTCATATTAAACATGCATCATCAATCTTATTATATGAATCTCAACCTTTATCACATAGTCTACCAAAGACAAATGTTAAGCCTTGAACATGTTGACCATATCTTGTGAACTCTTGTGACTTTGACCTGATGCACTCCCTCGATATCCTATATGTAGCTTGATCTTTAAAAATTCTAAATAGCTATCAATTTGACCTCTGGACTTTAATATGCACCATCGATGTCTATATATATGATCATCCAATCATTTTTTATCCTTAGAAGAAGCTTGATCTTTATCTCTACTCAATGTTAAACATTAAACACTTGGAACTATCTCACTACTTCCTAACTTCTTGGTGAAAAATTCTCTATCGATGTTGTTATAACTTTAACTTGTGCAAAAATTACCAAGTATGGGAACCTTGCTTATCTTCTTAAAAGGCCAACTAGGCATAGTCATATCTTTTACCTCACTCACTCACATGTTCTCAAATTTAGACCATATGATCTCCTCATATAGGAGAATCCAACCATGTGATAAATTAATCCTATAATCCTCACATGTGTGATATATAATGAAATTAAAATTCTCACTTATATTTTTTTACCAAAGCTAACTATGTAAAATAATTTTCTAAAAGGCCAACTTTGAGCATGCATATCTTTTGCCACACTTTGGTGCTTGAACTAAAAAGTAGTGAAAATCAACTAGGTACAAAATTGAAAAAACCCATATCATCACCTTCTCCTTAAACATACACACATGTGATATATGATACCATAACAATGCTTACTTGTCTCTTATTTCCATATTGCTAATTTGGCTAAGTATGGGAAAACATTATCAAAATTCTTGGGATCTCAACTTTGCATTGATATATATTTTGACTCACTTTTGTGCACAATCTAAAATTAAGATAAAATTAACTAGGGATTATTGTGATAAAAAACATATGAACAACTCACCATAAATCATCCACACATGGAAATGGTGATTTCATCAAACTACATACTCATATTTTCTACCACTAGACCCAAAATGTCTAGATGACAACAATGATCAACTAAATGAAATCTACTCATGCACATAAGTTATCAAATCTTAAAAAAATATTAGGGACATTTTAAACATGATAAATACTCCATAATCATCCCTAAACATCTCTAACCATGACACAACATAAGATCAACCAAGCATACTAGGACAAGTACATTACACACTTTATCATTATGACATAGACTATCAAGGAACTTCATCCACTCACTTGGACACCTTCATGACATCATAATGACATCATTGAAAACTCTCCAAAAATCTCATAATTTTTCATTGATTTTAATAACCATCATATATATAAATATACATATCACCTTTCTTCTCTCTCTTCAATCACTCTCATAATAGGAACTTTCTCCACCTTTGACACAATGAAAAAGTGGGCACTAACTGATCTTGAGGACCATAAAATACCACCAAAAAGAGAGGACCATATTATAAAGATGATACAAAATACCCCTTACCTTTATCATACTTATTCTTTCCTTTACAACATCCTCTTTCTCCATGCCAACACTCTCTTCAACTAAGCATTGTAGTCAATGAAGAAAGAACACATAAAATACTAAAAATCTAATGAAATTCACCAAGAAACATTTGAGAGGGAATCCCCATAATATTTTTGATACATTACACATATTTATCATCTTCAAATCTTCACACATCATGAATAACCACCACACTGACTTACTATCCTTCTCTCTGAATCTTGCAATACTCATGCCTTGCTCTTTTGGAGAATTTGATAAAAAGGCACTCTTCTTCACACTAAGCCTATCTATCCTCCTTGTAGGCATACCTATAACTTATAGATCCTAAAATTTTATTATACACATATTAAAAAACTAAAAATTCATATTTGGAGCACTCTCATATGTCCCCTCAAGCACACTAAATTGAATCACCAAGCTCATCCTCTATAATATACTTCCTTCACAGACCTACTAGCTAATTAACCTTCCATATTGATAAAAATTTGAATAAATTGAGAACCAAAAACCATCAATTATATGTGAATGTTGATTTTACAATCCATTTTTCCCATTAAAATTATTAAGAAACCTTAGACAATAACTCATAAGGAAAACCACTTTTCTAACATAATCCAATATCCTAGAATCTCAAAAATAACAAGGTAAACAAACCTCATTCTAGTTAACATACACCTTTGAAACTTATTTCAAACCTATAGACACCCATAACACACTTTTAGACCAAACATTTAGCCTTCAAACCTTTGGGATCCTTGACTTCCTTTAACCCATTTTAGGCATGCTTGCCCTTAAGCCAAAAACTGAGAAAGCTAAGAGCACTCAAGAATATTTAATTTGTCTTCAACATACCCTTAAACCACAAAAAAACTTTAAACATATCATAAATAATTACACAATACATTTTGAGCACAAATATCTTCTTGACATTCCATCAATCTCATTTGGCCACCTAGAAACACTCATTATGACCCTATATTATAACTCCATAAATCTCTTGAACAAACTCATGATCTTGTTGCTCCCCCTTAACCAAAGACCTTCTCTGATTGGAATTATCATCTTGAGCACAAAAAATCTCTTATCCACAATAAAAAATGTCTCCTAATAACCATAAGTAGAGACACTCTACTTCAAAATTTCCTAGAACAATGTGAAATTATGAGTTTCCCATAACTCCTCATATTCCATCTCCTCCTTGGTCATATGATACTTGTAGTTATTCTTCTTCTTCTTATTTTTAGGATTTTCATATATATAATCTTCTTTCCAACTTGTAACCTCACCATTAGGCATAAAAAAATTATGTTATTTACATGATACATGCTCAGTAATAATAAGATGTCCACTTGGATCCATATGCACCTTAGAACTTGCCTCAACCATCACCTTGGTCTTCTCCTTGAGCTTGGTCTCTTCATTCTCAACAGAAGTAGAGAATGAGACCTCTTGGTGTTATTCAAAATTTGTAGCATTCTCCACCATATCAAATAGATTACTTTGAACTATATTCTCATCATGACTCACACTTTTCACCTTTGGCTTCCATGTGTTAACATGCCTTATTTTTTGCACTCTTGGAGCCTGATTAAACTCATCATGTCTTATAGACCTTTGCTTTTAGAATCTATAAATGTGACCTCTCTATTCAAAATTTTATCACACCAAAATCCTTGATGGAAACATAATTTTTATAACTCTTTTTGGATAGAAACTTGTAATATGTCCTTTTTCATGACAAACAAAATAACCTCCTCCTTTTGAAGAGGACTCACCTTGTCTAATCTTATGTGGATAATGGTTTGTAAATTGTCCCACATAAAGATATTTGAAGAGCTTAATTTTTCTCAATCCTTTTTATTGATGACCCCCATCATATTCCCAAGTAAACTCATTTATAACAGGTCTTGTATTCTCTAGCTCTATGCCTAAATTGATTACATATGTAACAATAACCATTGAATCTTGCATACCTCATGGCATTAGATTTTTCAAATTTTATTTGTCTTCATTTTGATAGTACCTTCATTCCTTGTCTAATTATTTATATTTAAATACTGATCCACCTTGATCTTATTTATATTCATGTCAACTTGAGTAATAAATTTGGACTCTTCATTAAAACCCAATCTTGATCAATCACTAGCTAATTTTTGACTCTTTAGGAGATCATCTAAATCATTAGTCCTTTTTATCAAACTTGAAAAATGATTTCACCTTGCTTGAATATTTATCTAACTCATCTTTCAAAGATAAAATCTCAAAATCATACTTTGAGCATTCTTCTTCTTTGGCTCTTCGACTTTCAGACATAGATTCCAACTTAGAATTAAGAAACATGACAACACCTTTGTGTTCCCTAGAGTCCTCAACCAATATTGCCTCAAACACATTGAATTTTTCCTCATAGTCTTTGAGTTTATATTTCATATTCTTATTTATCTTATTATCAATCTTCAATTCTTAAATATCATTCATTAATATAGTATAATATTCCACCTCATCATCATCATCATCATCATATAAATCATTCCAATTAGGATCTTTATGATGTGAGGAAATTCCTTCTTCAGCCATGAATATAGCTTTATCTTTAGTAATACCATCATCTTCATGATCATATTCGAAGTCACTGTCTTCACTATCATCTAATGAGATACAATATTCTTCGGTATAGAGAATCTTATTGTTCTTAAAGGACTTATTTTTGTTTTTATACTTTCTAAATCCTTTCATCCTATATGTATTCTTGTCTTCATCTTTTCCATCATCATGCACTTCATCAACATTCTTATCATACTTATGAGGGAGCTTATGAGAAAAATGTTTTATCTCTCTATAGTTGAAAAATTTTAAGGGTAGTTTACCCTTATACTTCCTTGAGCCTATATTCAATTTCCTAGTAATAAAAGCAATTAGTTCATCCTCATAAATATCAAATATGTCATCCTCTTTGAATTTCTTACCTTGAAACTTCTTCTTAGGATTCATCTTTGTATTGAATGTTGCTTCCTTATTTGGTGTCATATCATCATTTACCCTTATATATTATGTAGTAAGGGTGCCATGAAATTGATCCATTTTCAGTTGATAAGATCATGACTTTATTCTATAGCAAAAAAAATTTGGATCAAACTTGAGAGATAGGGATCTTAATACCTTTTAGACTATAGTAGGATCTTTAAGATTATATCTAAGACCTATGATCATGTTCACAGTATCATCAAATCTCTATAGAAAGTATGCCACAAAATATTATTCCTTCATCTTGGTACTTTTAAATTGCCTTCTATGAGTTTGTAAATTATCAAGTTTTCCCTTTGAATCTCCTTCAAAAATGATCTGCATTTTGTCACATATCTCTTTATTAGTTTTAAAATGGATTACCTTCATGTATTTAGT
The DNA here is from genome assembly GCA_037957365.1 of Torreya grandis. Lineage (NCBI taxonomy): Eukaryota > Viridiplantae > Streptophyta > Pinopsida > Cupressales > Taxaceae > Torreya > Torreya grandis. The sequence continues at coordinate 86,362 of JARHVA010006562.1, read as the reverse complement.
ATTTGAAAGACCATAAGTGATAGTATTCATTGCCTTGGAATTTTTCTCAAACAAATTCTTGTCTATAACACTAACTGGAGGAATAATAGGAGAAACATAACCATCCAGAATAGATTTCCATACATCAAACCCTAGGGACATAATGTATGTCCTCATCCTTACACTCCAAAAATCATAATTGGATCCATTGAACATCAGTTCTTGATTACTAGATAAACCTCCTTGATGACTACCCATATTGTACCTTGGATCACCTATAAGCTATCAAGCCTTTACCAAATGTCCTACTCTAATACCAATTATTAGTGGTAAAATCACTAATAGGGGGTTAAATAAATGAACCCAAATACTCCAACTTCAATTTCAATATTTACAAACACTTAATCAATAACTACAAGCATTTATGAATCATACACATCATTCATAACAATGAGCAAGAGAGGCAATGCAATATTAATCACATAACACATGACATATGTAGGAAACCCTCTTGAGGGAGAAAACCCACTAGAACCTATAATTGGACTACTATTCTATAAATATAAGAACCAATTTATACTAGTTGAAATTTATCAAGGAACTATAATCCCTATTTAGTGAGACTACAATCCCACAAGGTGCTATGATACTTGTCTAGCTAAGCTACAACAACAACTAGGCATTTAACAAGTTTCACCTTGTAAGGAGGTTTTAACCCCCTTAAATGTTGATCTATCACATAAACACCTATGAACACATCCACATATGAACTAATGTATTCAACACCTAATGATGGACCTCTGATTATCACTCTTCACCATCACTCATACTCAAACTATAAGAGTACTATTTTGCCAATAAAATTATGACCTATAAGTCATAAAAATAATCCTCAATATATTATGATCTTAAAACCATCCACATATAACTATACCCCTCATTCTCTCCATAATTCACAAACACAAGCCTATCTCAAATATCTCTCAAGTCTCTCACACCAAAATCTAGAAACCAACACATTTGGTTTTACTATTTATAGAGAAATCATGATCATCACCATATTGGTTAGTTATTAGGAATGAATTAACACTTAAATCATATATATAATCAAGACATAACTCAATACAATATTTATAAGGTGGCTATAGCATATATGGGTCACCCTTAAGCAACTACACCTATTAATAAGGCCCTTGTAGCTCTTATAGGTCTCATGGAGACCTGTTCACCCATTTATCACATCATTGAGAAAAAAACATGTAAATTATTTAAATTACATGGATCCACTCCTTATGTCCCCTTAGACATCCTCAAATGATCACAATCAACATTTCTCACCTTTGTGTATGCTCAAACAACTCAAACACTGACTTGGTACATGAGAACATCATGAATGAATACATAGTCAACTTATTAAGCTTTATTCATAATGTATATGAATGGTCAAACCTTAATAATGCACACATAGATTCCTCATGGAGTCTAGAACACTCCTTGATAGCCAATTCATCATGAAACATTGAAACATCATCTACACAAGCTTAAATATCCCTCTTGAGTTACTTACATAACAATCACAAACATGATGTCAAATTTGAACCTTTATAACTATAACTATATAAACTATCAGATATTAAAATATATATTGGTAGATGCACCTTAGAGTCCTCTACAAGTTCAATTTTTAAACTATGAGAAAATTCTACCTGGATCAAAAGTTATAGCTAAAATATATAGCACTAGTTTTTCATTTGCAAATTTAAATATTGAAATGCAAATGATCATAGTTAAACATTGAAAACCATGCTTGAATCTCATGTCCTCACCACTCAGATTAAACATGCACTATATATATTATTGTATTAATCTTGACTTTTAACATAGTCCACTAAAGCCAAATGTTAAACCTTAAACATGTTAACCTTATCTTATGTATTATTATAACTTTGACCTCATTCACTCCATCAATCTCATATACGTAGCTCAATATTTAACAATGATAAAAAAAACTACAACTTTGACCTCTTTAATTTAATACACACCATTTATCTATATCTATATGATCACCTATTCATCATTGATCTTTGGAAGAATCTTAATCTTTATCTCTACTCAATGTTAAACATTGAATACTTGGCACCATCTCACTGCTTCCTAACTTCTTGGAACAATGTGATCTGTTGATGTTTCTCAAACTTTAACTTGTACAAAAATGACTATGGGAGCCTTGGTTATCTTCTTGGAGACCAACTTTTCATAGTCATATCTTTAACCTTTCTCACTCACATGTTCTCAAATTTGGAGCATATGATCTCCTCACATAGGAGAATCCAACCATGTGACAAAATAATCTTGGATCCCTTGTGTGTGTGAGATATAATGAAATTAAAATGATCACTTATATTCTTCTACCATAAGGCCAACTATGCAAAAAACTTGTTTAGAGTGATAACTTTGAACATTCATATATTTTGTCATGCTTCAATGATTGACCTAGAAATTAACACAAATAGACTAGGTACAAAACTAAAAAAACCCATATGATCACATTCTCTTGAAACATCCACATGTAAAAGATATGATACCATAAAAATTCTTACTTGTCTCTTCTTTCCATATTTCTAATTTGGCTAAGTATGGGGAAACATTGTCAAAATGCCTAGGATCCCACCTTTATACTTGCATTTTTTTGACTCACTTTGGCTCATGATCTTAAATTTAGTAAAACTAAGGACTAATGTGATCACAACCATATGACCAATTACCATTGACTCATCCATATATGGAAATGGTGATGTCATCAAACCACCTACTCATTTACCACTAGAGCCAAAATGTCTAGATGATAACAATGATCAACTAGATGAAATCCACTCATGCACACAAGCACTCAAATATTATAAAACATCTTAGCAAAAATTTTCATAGGTTAAATAATCCATAATCATCCTTGAACATTTCTAACCATGTTGAAATAGAAAATAATCCAAGCATACTAGGACAAACACATTGCACACTGTCATTATCACATATACTATCAAGGCACTTCATCTACTCACCTGGACACCTTCATGAAATCATCATGACATCATTGAAAACTATCCAATAGAACTCATAAAATAAATATATCATAATCAATAGTTTCTCATAAAATTTTGAAAGCATTCAAATAGAAATTCCTTTAAAATTGGCCAGAGTGTAAGTAGAGCCAAGTGGTCATTAGTGTATCCAATTTGAATACACAATGCTCACAACATGAACTTGAAAAATGGTGAGAACATTGAAAAAGCCAATAAGGATGGGGAAACTCATTAACAAGTGGTTACTTGTGAAATAACTAGGAGTCCCATAATCCTTAAGGTGAAAAAATGGTAAAAAAGAAAAGAAAGTACGATCGAGCTAACCCAAGATACCCCATGTATCCAAGTGTTGTTTACATAGTTTATGCAAACCTTAGGACAATGTAGTTCCACTAAATATGGGATGAAAAATGTAAAAGTGGTATATAAATTAAGATAAATAGATAAGATGGTCCATCCCAAAAAAAATTGATGGTTTTATATCTCGCATGGAAATTTTAAGCTAATTTTCATGATTTTCTGATTTTTAGGATTTTTAAAGGTCTTTTATGACTATTTAGGGGTTTTCAAACTATTTAAAGTGTTTATGTAAATTTCTTGGAATCTCAACTCAATCAAAAATTACAAGATAAAGAATGGTATAGCTCATAAAATGGTGATTGTGTGGCTTAGGTTGCTCAAAAAATTGTGAGAGCATTCAACTTAAGTTGTTTTCAAAATGGTGAGAGCATGTCAAAGGGGTGACCGAGATGACCTTCATGTAAATCAAGTGTTTTATAAATAATAAAAATTGACCTAAAATCCATATAATTTTTTCTATACAAAAATCATTTGAATAAGTACCAACAAGTTCAGGTATAGGTAAATGGTAAGGTAAATGCCAAAATGATGGCAATGTGATGTGGTAATGCATGGTAAAGGTGTTACTCTTAATTTTCCCATAGGTATTTATAATTAGGAAATAATGGCAAAGGGTTAGTGTTACTAATTTTCCCATGGATGGTCCTAATCAATATCATGATGTGGGATACTAATTTACCCAAATGTGGTTATAATCAGTGGCACCAGTAATGAAACATAATAACAAATGAAGGATGTAATTTCTAAGACCATAGTCATACTACTTTCATATAATTCCATTCAAACATTTGATTATAAAACAATTTTTAGAAAAAAATCTATCATCATTCATGGAATGAGATTGAATTATAAATGAATCATAAATAATGTTAAATGTGATAGGTAGGGTTAACTAAAAATAATTAGATGGCTAGGGGTTAATGGAAAGATATAATGGTAAGGGGTATAGTGTAAAGAATGGGTATAATGTGGAATAACTTAAGGTATCCTTGTATATAATAATTTAAGTCCCTATATCATAAAAACATTTTAAGTGCATTATGTTCATTGGTTCTTCAAGTTCATCTCCATCTAGCATAACAATCATGTATACTTCAAAACCATAGTCAGAAATAACTACATAAGGCCCTAACCAATTTGGTTGGAACTTTCCTTTTTTATTTGTTTCATCATTAACATTATTTGATTCTCTTTTAACACCAATTAAATAAACTCAAATTTATTATGCCTAATGCATCTATTGTATTAAATCTTTTAACCTATTTTGATATGCCAAAAGATTATTTAAGGCAACCAACCTTTTTCGATCAAATAAGTCTATCTATTACAAGTGATCTAATTTATATTATTCATCACTAATGATGTGCTACAATGAAATTTAGATAAAATCAAAATCGATCTTGATAGGAATAATGGCCTTAGTAATGTAAACAAGTGAATAGGGTGTAGCTCCTATTGAAGTATAAAATGTTGTACGGTATGCTCATAAGTAATTAAATAGTTGCAAGTGATAATTATGACCAACATCATTGATAATCTTCTTTAGAATATTGATCATGGTTTTATTATAAGTCTTAGTGGCCATTACCTTATGGGTATTAGGTGGTAAATAAATGTTTTTTGATGTGGTATTAGGTACAAAATGATTTCACATCTTTATTTTTGAATGGTCGACCATTATCAGATATAATTTTAGAGGGGATGCCATACTAGAAGATGAGGTGGTGAATATGAACTTGGAGATCTATTTACTAGTTATGTAAGTGAGATGAATCACTTTCACCAATTTAGTGAAGTATTTTTTAGTAGTAAGGATGTGCTTATGTCCATTAGAGGATGTAAGATTGATCTTCCCTATGAGATACAATCTCCACATTAAGAATGGCCATGGTTTTTTCAATGGTTTGTCTTAGATAGATAATTAATCATATTGGCATGATTTTGACAAACAACATGCCTCTCCACATATGTAGTTATTTCTACTTCCATAGTCAGCTAGTAATAACCAGTAAATAGTAACTTTTTGGCTAATATTGCCCTGTTGGTGTAGGATCCCCACACTCCATAAACTTCCCTCGATACTAGTTTGGATTATACTAAAGGTAAACAAAATATTAGAGTTCCATCATAGATTATATGACACAAGGTTGGCCTAAGTAAGGTATATCAAGAGGCTTTATTGGTGAAGTCTTTTTATTTTTGACATGATAAATTATGAGGCATAGTTTGGTCTTAAAGAAAAGCATATATGTCTAAGTACCAAGGGGATGTGGGGAAAACAATGTCACAAACCATCTTGATGGATAATTTTTCATGTGTCAACACTAGGAGATGTTCAATAATAAATTGATAATCCCTTGTTCTATGTATTATTTTAATCCAATAGTGGCCATGTCATTAGTTATTTTATTCTTGTCTTGAGGTATTCTTTCAAATTGGATGTTGGCAATCTGATACTTTAGATTATTATCCATATATTTATAGGTAAGAAATTTGCATCCTTTTTATATTACTATTACATGACTTGACTAATGATTAATTGAGAATCAACATACACTAGTAAATTTTGAATGTCCATACTACTCGATGAAGCCTTACAATGAGTGCTTTATACTCGACCATGTTATTGGTATAGGAAAATCCAATACAAAATGAATTGGGAATGAGATACCCTTATGTCATAATAAAAAATATTATAGATTTTATCCATGAGCTATAAATGATCCATCAAATTAAATCTTCCATTATTCATCCTTGAGAAGTGTTTATGCTTCTTCAGTAATCATAATGGCCTCATATAAAAATCCAAATGTAAGAGGTTGATTATCTTGAAGATGAGATTTTTCAAGATGATATATTATTACTTTCCATTTAATGGGCTTATGTTTGACATATTTAATTTAAAACTCACTCAATAACATGATCCATATTGACTTACAACCTAATAAATCTAATTTGTAAAGTAGACACTTGAGTGGATCTACTTTGGAAGTAATAATGGTCTTCTTGTTCAATATATAATGATGAAACTTTTTGGATATAAAAACCATTGATAAATAAAAAAATTTGATCAGTGTATAATTATGTTCATATGCAACCAATGTTTAGTTCAAATATTACATGGCATACTCTTTTCTTTGTTCATTATGTTATGCCAAAAGTGTCCCATGGGCATTCTCGATTGCTAATAAGTAAAGAAGTAATGGCTTGTTTAGCATGGGTGGAAAAAAAATAGGTAGGTTATTAATATATTCTTTAATCTAATCAAATGTTTTTTAACACTCTTCATTATAGAAGAATGTAATTCCCTCCTTTAGTAAGTTTGTAAATAGATGGAATTTTTAGGCCAATTATGAGATGAAGCATTTCATGGACTAAATATTACCCTATAAACTATAGATATAATTCAGGGTAGATGGTAGTGGCATTTTAATAATTTCATGAAATTTGATTAGGTTGACTTCAATGCCTCTATCAGAAATAATGAATCCTAATAGTTTGATAGAATTTATGATAAACACAAACTTCTTCAAATCAGGCTTGACATTGTACTCATGCATTATCTCAAATATTATTCATAGTAAACATATATGATTAGCACATGTCTTATAATTACTTAAGATGTCATCAACATAGTCCTCAATGAATTCATGCATCATGTCATGGAAAATCACTATCATGGTTCTTTGGTAAGTAGACCTAGAATTCTTAAGTCCAAATGACATCACTTTATAACACAATGTTCCCCATATAGTGGTGAATGTTGTCTTATGTTGGTATTATAGTGTAATTTTGATCTAATTATAACCTAAAAATCCATCTATAAGATAAATCATTTCATATCCAGCCATTAAATAGACTATCATGTCAATATTAGGAAAATGAAAGTCATATTTTGTGAAGGCTTTGATGATATATCTAAAATCAGTGAAAATTTTGATATATTATGGTTTCTTATTCATTGGTCAAATGTTTTAAATCCACTCTAAATATTTGATCAACCTAATGTATTTCATGTCTAAGAGTTTCTCCAACTATTTCTTGACTAACACAAAAATATAATGATGTAACATAATTTCTACTTAAGGAGTTTGGCATCATGATGTACAATAAGATGATGTAAAACTAAGGTGAGGTCCAAACCTGGCACATTTGAATAGGCCCATACAAATATGTCAACAAATTCCCTTAGACTAGCTATAAAGATTGCATGTTCTTCCTTAGTGAGTGGCATGCCTAGTTTAATCCACTTTGGGTCCTATGGAGTCCCAATGTTAACCTATCAAGTGTCTTCCATAATAAGTGTATAAACACCATATAAATAATTTTATAAAGAGTTAAATTGATTGGAAATGGAAATTTTTTCTATATTTATTGGCTCGTCTAATTCTCCTAAGTAGGATTAATCAAAATTTCTTAATGTTGGAAATGGACATGAAACAAATACCTCAGGTCACTCTTAAGAAATATGTGAAAAATATTACCACTCTTCAATACTAATTTTTCATCTATAAATAGGATTTGAAATATATGTATCTTATTCTTCATAGTAAGAGTGGTGAACATCCCCATCTAATGGCATCAAAAATTAGTTTTCACCAAGAGACTTCTATTTTTCTTTACGTTTTACCTATCCAAAAAGTGCCTTAAAGAGGTTTTCACTTTCATACCTTGATGTTTGATTTTATTTTTGTTTTTGGATAGGTAATTTAACCCAATCTTTAAAATAGGTATCATGATCCAATTAAATATAAAATCCTTTCTTGTGGTCTCTAAGAGGAATGTGATCCCTTAATCCTAGAAAGTCACATATGGCCTCATTATTTTCAAACTCATCTAATAAATGTTTTGACTCTTGTTGGTCCCAATATATCAATTTTGGATGGTAAAGGGTTAAATATAAGGGTTCATAACTATGTCTAATGATGCAAATGAAATGGGGGTAAAACAAATTTGTGGCATTAAAGTTATTAGAGATGTTATAATTAAACCCTATGTCACTGTCAACATCACCTTCACTATTCATTGGTGTTGGAACATAAATATGGTATGAAAGGTCACCCCTAATTAGTTTAAATCAAATATCATGGGTTATATTATACTTGTTCATTGAGAATGGTTAGATCATGCCTTATTAATGTATCCCCAAGCCTCTACCTTCATAAGATTAGTGATCAATAATCCAGTTAAGAATGTGATACTTTATTATTTGATAATAGTTAGTTAACTCATTGGTGTAAATCAATGAATTATATTTTGTTAGGGGGTCTTATTCTAGGGAAAATGTTAGTTTAAAAATAATGGGCTTGTTTTTCTAACATTTTCCCTTGGTTTCCCACTCTATGTGAGTAGTTTTGGCGTTAGGTCTTCCATAGGTTTTTTGATTTTTAGTAAATTTGGAAATATGGAATGCATTATCGGTACTATATTCTTTGAAACCTTTGTAATTTATATAGAACTAGTTGGAAATGTCTAGTTGAGGCATGGTTGAGGTAGAAGCTAAGCTATTTGGGTAGATGTAATTAGCCTCTAGGCTTGATTCAATGGATTTTCCTTTTTTGGCTATCTATCTATCATATTTGGGCATAGGATTCACACCAGATTGATAGTTATAAATCTTATACTTATCCTTAATATATTTACAATAATGATATGACTAAATATCATCTGGTATAGGGGTTAGTAACCCAAGTTTCACTCTATAAAGGAGAGTGTTTAATTCTTCTTCAACTTAGATTAGTATGGGAATGGCCTAAAGGCTGTGGATGAACTTATAACTAAATACGACCTCTATATATGGGGTTATATCCCTTGGTACATAAATTTTGGATAAATTTACTAAAACTTGTTAATTTTGGTGTGAAAAGGGTTAATGCATAAAATAAATATGCTCTAAGGGGTGTTGATGGACCATTTTAAACATTCATCTACTCAATTTGGACTTCAACAAAAACTAGTAAGTAATGCAAATGACTAAATATTTCAACTCCAAGGACTCATTTGAAAAAGTGTTTCACATAAAGATTTCAATAAGTGATAAAAACATGAGGGTAATGATGGAAGGCTTGATTCAAGGTATTTATCAATCAAATATCCATTACAAGCTTAGTCACTCAACATTCAAACACTATATGTGACCTACATAAGATCATATAATTATAACTAGTCGAGATTAGGACCTACCAAGGGAGAAAAATACCACATGTGTAAATAAAACTAATTATAAAACACTAAACCTATATCAAGGAATATTAAAATAATCATTTTTATTCACTTAAGAGGTTACAAAGTTCCAATCTAGGTAGGGTCTCCTCATGCCCAAGAGAGGGATAAAAAATCCCGGCCTCAATATATATCAAAATAAGGAGAGAAGAAGAGGGAGAGTAGAATATAATTCCTTAAAGAAGAATTCAAAATACCATGACTTATTCCACTTGAAATTTACAATAGTCTTCCATGCATTAAAGTGTCCTCAAAGAGTGTCTTTAGGATAGTCAAAGTCTATTTTAGTAACCTTTGACCATGAAAGGTCTATGCACAACATATTAATTGATTTCCCTCTCTCTTATCTATTATAAAAATTGAATAGTCATAAACAACAAACTTCCATAAAGCATCAAGTAACTCTCTTCTTGTGGATTCACTAGATCCATCTAATCACTAAAAATCTTCATGGATGATCATAAATATGGACCCTGATTCCTTCAAGGGGTATTTATATATGTTTATAGATAGCGCATTAAATCCATATAGTATCTATACATGCCCAATATTTTCTCCATCTATAACTTCCCTTATTTTAACAATTAGTCCATTTTGACTACCATCTTAGACTGGCTAACAAGAAGAGAGTTATAGAGGCATTTTCATGCATGTTTTCAAACATCTAATGATTTTAAGAAGTGAAATAAGTCTCATAAAAATACCTCCAATGATTTTTAACTTCTTAAACTTCATTTTACCTATTTATATTCTCTTTTTCTTGGAATAAAAATGTTTTTTGATAGGTCCATACATCATCCATACAATAAAGTACCATGGTCATGACCCTCTCTGAGTTTACTAGATGATCCTTATTAGGAAATAATTAGTCCTCATATTAATTTGTATATATTGTAATGTGAATAATTATGATATTAATAAATCACTATTGCATATATTAGTTTGTTAGATATATTTGGTTAGTAATTAGTTTTCATCATTTTTTTACAATAATATTATGATTATAGGTTGTTAGAATATATTTAGTTGTGATATATTATTATATGCTAGTCATATAGGAGATTGAGTATTCATAGGGATTTGAGTGAGATATTAATGGAGAAATAATCTCCATGATTATAGGAATAGTTTCCTATAAATTTATAATGTCCTATATAATGAAGAATGAAATAAAGGAAATATTATTGTGTTAAAATATTTTTATGTATTATGTGTATTTGGCTCCATTATTTCAATATTAATTTATGAAGATATGAACCAATTTCATTATATGGTATTGAATAAGGCTATGATTTCATCCCAGTGAAGATGAGAGTATATTGATTCATGTGGAATTGAGATGATGGTTTTAAACATGTGTATATACTCACAAGAGGATGTTTTATAATAGATCTAAAAAAGGCATTTCAAAATGCTTTTCTATTATGCAAAGCTTCCTACATTTTCTATAACCACCTATGTGTAAACTTTAGAATTCACTAAAAATAAGAATTTTATTATCAAAACCACTATGTGTTGAATCCATTCATAATCCATCTCTATCAAGTGATGTCTCACTTTTAGAATTGTTTGCTTAGTATGCCTTGATCTAGATATTATGTACTACATCAATTCAAATCATGTTCAAATTGGCAAGCTGACTCTCCAGCATTTTTGTAAAACCAATGCAAGCCATGTGAGATTGAGCATCACTTTGGATTATTTATTAGCATATTTTTTTTATTCAAGATTTGTTATCTTTAATGTGAAACCTCCATGTATGCTTCAACAACTCATAGTTTTAAAATCCTTTAGCTACATATTATATCAGCATGGTAAATATAAATTCATCTATCTAATATTTGCAAGGATTACAATTATGCTTGCACTAACTTGGTATTTGGATGAGGTCATGTTTTTTTTGTGTAGTGACCTTGAGGAGGAGAATTTACAAAGTATACCATATTTTTTCCTTTCATTAAAATAATACTTGTACCTATACATCCATAATTTTAGTGTTAGAACTTTGCTTTCATTGTTAAGCTTCTTTCACACATCCAATGCCATCTTATAAATTTACCTTAGATCACCCTCTATTCCTCTTAATCTCTCGCATTACCCAACTCACCATTTAAGTTGTTTGCCTTGACCTCCATGCAATGTTCCATTCTGGTCTCTCATGTAAACTTGCCTACAATATCAAACATTACACATATATAAAACATGTTATTGGTATTTGTGAATAGGTAATTATTTTTTAGTTTTGTGGGTCTTTATTTTTTTAGATAATTTGTTTATTATTATTAATTGTATACATTTGTGTCTATAGGTGGAATATTATTATTATTATTATTATTATTATTATTATTATTATTATTATTATTATTATTATTATTATTATTATTATTAACTAATAGACTAAGCCATCCACCTTTCTTAAAGTGCCTATCATTCCATGAAAAATCTCTGTATAATACTTAGCATGTGAAGTCACCTCTTAAGGAAGAAACATTATTTATAGGTAGTATTAGGTGTCTTGAAGTCTGAATGACCAGTCATATCATCTCTCCTATAGCTCAAATTTAACATACATCCCTATAACAACCTGATAATGTTGTTCATGAAGATTGGAGGTATCCTCATCTTTATTTCTATTTCCCCTTCTAGATAATAGTATCTAATGATGTTAATAGATAAGCATGTGTATATGCAGTGTTATTAAAGTTTTAACTTCACTATGAGTTATAAGGGTCTTATCCACTATATCTAACATGAACAACATCCTTGAAGTCCCTTTTAGTAATGGTTTTGTTTTGAATGATCCATTTACCCTTTATCTACATGCATATAGCCAGGTCTACCTACCTATAGAACCAGTCATATAGAACATATGGTTCCAACAAGGTTATTTAGGGATTTTAGGATCCATTATCTTCCTTTAATTTTATTACATATGCAAATACCTTTCATTTCTTTATTCATAGGTTCAAATTACCCTTCTTAGGCCTAGTCTGTACTAGCTAAATTCTTCACATGCAAAAAAAATATTTTTTATCATGATTAGGATAGTTAGGAAGATCAAAAATATCATTTAATGGCTCAAATAATTCATCTAGATGCATTTTGAAGCATCTTTCTTCATCGGGTGTCTTTTAAGGTTTTAGCAAGGGTTTTGGGGGTCTAGAACTCTTAGCAATGATTTATAAATCACACACCTCCAAACCAAAACTTATTATTATGTATTTTAAGTATATATACCCCCTAAACTTCCTTGATCATCTTTATTTCCTATGCACAATATGTGTTAGGATATGAACATAGGGAAACGTGTTTTGAATAATTGTATAGACTGTGTAAGAAAATGGAAGGTTTAATAAGAAAAATGATAAGTTTGTTATATTCCCATCATCCAATAAATTAAAGACTTTAATAAACTCTTCACACCATTATTTTGACCATAATGTTTAATATCTATCTCAATATGGTGGAAGGGTCTGTTACTAGGTTTAAGTTATATTTCCTTGAACTAGCCCTCAAAGGCGTATTGAACTGAAAAATGATTGTGATCAATCCTATAGAGTGTATGAAGACTTAACATAATATTTTATTGACTCATAAACATAAACATGAATTTTAAGATCCATTTATTGTTCTTATAATCTCCATTTAATCCACTTAGTCTCATCACAGACTGTTAGTAGACTAAAATAGCTCTGAGATTAAAAAATGAATATCTCCATTGGTTTTATATAGTTGAGAATAGAATTAATAGTTTAAATTACCTAAAATTATGATATTTACCAAATTTGGAAACCTAACTACACCTATAGAAGCTTCAAAACCATTAAATCCTCAAAGACTGGCTATATGGATTGACTATCTCTCTTGGGACTGGCTATAGATGTATGTTGGTTGTATTCTTTAGGCCTATTGATATTATCACTAACATCTTGACTATTATTAATCCTTGAAATAAAGTTTACCCTTAAATTGAGATTTAAAAATCGCTCACCTTTGTTTATTTATTTAGGTCTGATAATGATTGATCCTGTAAGTAGGACTATAGGCTATCTATTATGGTCACTTGACTATGCATAAGGCATTTAGATATTACCCTCTTTTCTAATATAATTCAATATTAATTGGAGATATAGTTAGGTTCTCAACATTCCTCAACATCTCTAGCTCTTCATTTGTCTTAGACTCCCACTCTCTTTCAAGTAGGTCACCTATAGATGACACTTTAAAGTTATTAACTCAACATATTGATTCCTTTTACCATCAACAACTTAATAAGTGAATTAGATTCTTATTAATATTATTTATATTATTTATATATATATATATATATATATATATATAATGAGATAGAATTGGAAAAATATCATTTCCTTAGCTTAGATTTTATATTGATTTGAGACTGGTTTGATTAAAATGAGGACCTATAGGCCCTAGGCAACATTAAATCAATATATAAGAGTATAAAACATGAAAAAATAAAATTTAATTGAAAATGACATAAGACACAAACCATTTAAGGACATACAAAGCATTAGGAAAGTGGAAACGTGGTCTAAACACATGAACACATTCATCACTAGTAAAGAGACACCTATAGGTGACTCAGAAGGTCAAGTCATCTTCAAACATGAAAGGAGGGAAAAGGAGTTTTCGAGAATGATTTGGAAAATAAAATGAAAATTCAAATATGTTAAAAAAATTTGAGAAAATGGGTGATTTTTTGGTGATGGCTTATACCTAATATGTAATCCTAACCCTAAGGAGCATCTACATGTGGCCTACCTAAAAGATAGTTGGTCTTAAGGATAAAGGAAGGAACACATGGGGTGTTTAAGAGAGGTTAGAACATAATTGTGATTTAAAAAAGGTCCAAGGGAATGATAATATTATTTAGGATGAATTAAAGTCTGAAACCCACATGGTACAATCAAGGTGGTCTCTAGCACCTATAGGCTATATAAGGTAGGTTGGTCTAGAAGCCTAAGTGAGAAAACAAGAATTATATAAGATATTATGAGGATTATTATAGGATGGAATAAATTTTTCATAATATTTTGATTTAGACAAAAGTAAATAAAGACAATATAGAACAAATTGGTCTCCAAATCCCATATACAGTCAAGATATGCATAAAAGCCTACTCATTCTTTTATGTGAGTTTTGTTTGAATTGAAGAAGGAATAAAAAGGGTTTGAGAGTTAATTTTTAAGGACATATAGTGTTTTAAAAACCTTAATGTGACCATTCAAGTTTGATAACAATGTGAGATTGTCAAAACTCAGCCAGGCTTAAAACCTTATAGTCACACTAACAGGTAGTCTAAGTCATGAGGAAAATTAATGATTTGAGGCCTCTAAAGGCATTATAAGATATATAATTTGTTATATAGTGTGTTAATGGGTTAAAAAATAGTTTCATGATAATCTAAAATTTATAAAAATAGTGGACATATCCATTGTTTTGTATCAGACCCTTCCCACTCCTTGGGTAATGAGCATTCAAGAGACTTAGAGGTACACTTGAAAATATAAATGTACAAGCAAGGTTATAAACCCCATGTAACATCCTATAGGAATAAAATATTCATATAAATTTTAATAATACACTATTATGGGACACCAAACCTTAGGTTCTAATCCAAGTTCCCTTGAGGGCTAGTAAGGAGAAGACAAGCTTAAACCCCAACACCCTGACTAGTATACCCTGAGCATACAAATGGTTAATGAATACTTATAGAGAAATAAATAACATGTATATGGTTTTTTTAGATATGTATAGGATATCTAAAATAGTGGGAAGGATTTTTGAGACCTAGAACTCAAAGTAGACCTCTTTTAGGCTTGAGAAATACTAAGCAAGCCACTCGAACAGTAAATTCAAGTGTTCATGCTATTGGTCACACCTTTCATGGGAGTATGATATTTTTGGGATAGTTTATTGGGTCTAATAATAATTTTTTAGAATTTTAAGTAAATCATTTAATGATTTTTTCTTTATGAATAGTCATTAAGACCCCAAACTAGTCTTAAACCTTCATAAACCCCCATTTGTGACCAATTTGTAGAGAAAGAGATAAAATGAATATATAATGACATATTTTGTTCATAAAAATCCTTGGAGGTTGTTAAATACTACAATTATGTTATTCTCATGTATTTTTATGCCGACATAACCTATATATATTGCTCCAAAATTCCTAGTTTCTCTAATTTTTGGTGTTTTTTAGGTGCTTGGAGAAGGGTATAAATTCCTAATCATGGGATGATGTAATTTGGGAATTTTAATAACTATTAAATATTAAAAATTTCATGGTATATTATTTAAGTGGCCAAACTAGACTCATTTTTCATTGTAGTCCCAACCATGTTCAAAATAAGCAAAGGAAGCAAGGTGTTTTCATGGTTTGCATACTTCCACAAGATCTCATGACCCGAAATTTGGTATGGAGTATGGTATTATTATAGGTAATGTTAATAAAATCATTTTAGTTTATTTAACACGTGTTTTATCTCCTAGTAGCAAGATTTTTCTTTTTAGGCCAAGGAGGGCTAATTAGGCCTAATTTAAGAGAGAAAATGAGCTAGAAAGTTTATCTACACTTAGGATATGATCAAAAACATTTTTTTGGATTTTTAAGAGGATAGGGTATTCCTAAAAATACTTCCACTTTTCCATAGTCATCTCCATATTCTTCTAGTTAAGCAAATTTAGATGTTTTAGGGCTATAAGGAATTGAGAAGAAATTCATGTTTTTGGTGAAAGTTGAGTATTTTTTAGTGTTTTATGTCTTTAAAGACATTATTAAAGGTATTATATGATATTTTTAGACCATAAATTGAATAAATTTTTAGTATTTAACACAATCTCTACCTTTCTTGTCTATGTCATGGTGATAATGAGCTTTCCAAGGAGCCTAAAACACTAAATCATGGAATAAGACTTATAATAAAATTTGTAAAGTCTAATGCACATTAAAAATGACAAAAATGAATATATAAAAATTCAATAATATTTTTTCATGAATTATAAATGTTTTAAAAGGTCCAAACTCTCCAAAAAGATCTCTCCTTCCAACACCTAGGCTTGTTAAAAGAATTAAACTTGCACTTGAAGGATTCTAATAGCCCATGAATCATGTAAGGACCTCATAAATGTCTTATAATAAGTTTTAAATTAATAATAAATATAGACTCAAATTATTATTTCCAAGGGTAAGGATCAATTCTATAATAAAGACATAAGACCTAGTATATAAGATTCTTGAGCAAGGCTTTAGGCATTGTTATTGGTCAAAATCCACCACTCGAGGATGATGACCTCTTCAAGACTCCTTCAACTATTCAAAACATATATCAACATGAAAATATACACCATTTTACAAGGGTTAATGAAAAGAGATTAATCAAATAATTTTACATTAGAATTTGAAGAAGACTATGTGAAGGTTTTATTTCCTAGTTTTGGGGTCTCTTATTTCTCTCTCCACATTCCCATTCTACTATATATTTAGGCATTAAGGACTCTATTTGTAATCCCTCACTTGGGTATGAGGAAAATTTGCCTAGTTTTGTACTTGATAGACCTCTTAGACTATTGAATAAACTATTGTAGCTTTTCCATTATTGGCTTATAGTGTGTTTATTCTTATCTAGATGTGTATAAGTGGTATAAATATTCCCTTAGCATGTCCTTATCACACCTATATGATTATTAGTTGTTTTATACATGTTGTATGAAGTGTAAAAGTTTAGTGATACTATTTGGAGTGTAATCTGGTTGGAAGTGACTCAAGACATGCCTCTCATCTTTCACCTCTAAGTTATAGTCACTCACTAAGACATTCATATGAAATATTGTTGCTTAAGAGTTATGGAGATAATTATTTATTTCATTTATAGTTCAATAGTGTTATTAGGAGTCCAAACTGAGTGGATGAGTGAGTATATTAGTGAATCACCACTTAGAGTAGGTTTATTTTCTACATTTTCTATCCCTTTTCACTCATATAGTAACATGTCTTAGTAAATTGAGCCACAAAGTGATGTACTAGGGGAGATAGCCCCATAATGTAGAAGTCTAGTCTAGATATAAGATCACCCACAACCTTTAGATCATTTCTATGTTAGTCTAGGTTGAAGCATGATTAAACACTCTCCTTCATAGGGTATAACCTGGGTTGATAACAATATTCACTTGCATTCCTGGATGTGAAAATTGTATACACTCATGCAATGTGGAAGGTATAAACCTAATTTTATGGATCCAAGGTCAGCCTAATAACATATTGTAAGATAGTTTTAGGTCTAAAACATGGCATAAAGAGTCATGGTTCAAAGGTCTAATGACCAATAAAAAACTAATAGTATGTTGATATTCCCCTTCTTTATTATCATATTCCTTGATAATGATGGTATCTGACTACAAGTTGTAGACACCTAAAAATTGCCAAAACTGAATTTCAATCAGATTTCAAATTGATTCCTACCAACTATTGAAAATTAAGCCTAAGGATAACTGAATATAACAAATTTACTTGTGCATCATTTATTAATGCTCATAATCATGTTGAGGATTCCCTATTTGGGATATTATCCCATATGTAATAATAACCTCTCATAGATTCATCCCTAATAACCTTATGTCATCATAACTATCAATTTAACCTATGGAACTATTAAGTGGAGAACATGAATAAATATCAAATCTTGAAAGAGTTAAAAGTCTAATTAGAATCAATCATCTAATTATATAGGATTAAATGATTAGTTGAATTATCCATTTGAAATTAATTAATACCTAAGAATGGAAATTCCAAAAATCAAAATATTAAAGCCATTCATCATTGCTTTTATGAGTTGTCAAACTCTTTGAAAATATCCTAAAATATATAATTTGAGATTCATGCCTAGTAAATGCATATCATAATTACATGACAACTACTAACTCAACTGGAGTTAGTTTTAACTCACCTAGAATTAGTTTGAATGCATTCCAAGCCTAAACTCAACCTTAACTCACCTTGGTTCATAGTTAATTCTAAAAGCTATAAATACAAGGCCATACCCATTCATTTCTAAGCTTGGATATTGTAGAGTTATTATGAAATATTTACTCCATAAGTCTCATATAAGTAGTGTTACCATGCCCAAATCTTAATACAAGCAACATCAAATCTAAGGTGCCAAGGAGAGAAGGATCCAAGAAACCTCCATTGTCAAAAACTTTTTGATGTACAAATTGAGAAAATGATTCAATAAAATCCATTTGAAGCTCCAAGGAATGTAAAAGAGTTGTTTATTTTATGTTTTTATTTTGATTTCATTTAGTTTTTGTTACCTAATCTCTCCTTATTATCTAGGCTAGAGGTGTTAGGATTTTTGTGTGTTTATTTCATTTGTATTATGAGAATAACACAAGACTAACCTCCCCTCTATGTCAAATCCTTGCTCACATGTTGGCATGCTAAGTGGGACCCAAACCCCATGAAGTTACTCCTAAGGCCCTTTATAGCACTCTCCTAATGATTTTCATGTAAAAATTTAAGGTTACTGATCAAAATAGGTGAAAATTGAAGGTCAAATGGCATTTTTTTTGGAAGTCACAAAGTTTCTATGTGTATTTGTGGTTTTGCTCTCTAGAATTTCCATATTTATACAATATTGCTACTCACATAGTCATGTTTTTGTAATAATTATTGCACTTTTATGTCTAACTATTGAGGTTTCCTCTAACCATTTGTGATTGTAGGGTGATTAGTGATATTAAAATATCGTGACTCTTATAGTCATGGTATTACCATAAATTAAGTGATATTTCAATATCATGACTTTGAAAGTCATAATATTACAATAAGTTTAGTGATATTACTTAGATTTTTGTGATCTTACATTTAGCTACTAGTAGCCAAGTTAACTATTTTAGGTTAAGTTAAAACATCATAACTCTCATAGAAGTGATATTGCACTTTTTTAAGTGATTTTGTCATTAGAGTAGTGATATTAATTTATGTACTCTATTTTCACACAAATTATGGTATTATGCTGACAATCATGGTTTTGTAGAGAGAGTTATAATATTGCTCTATGTTTCTATGATTTTGAACTATTTGTAAAAAAATGAAAAACCATAGAGCAATATTTGGGAAATAATTTATCCACTCATGATGTGCTTCTAAGGAAAAAGACTCCCTAATGTGTTTTTCATGACACAAAGGCCAAAAGGAGACATTTAAAACACTGTAATCTTACAAATTTTAAATTTTAAATTGGTGTTTTAATAATATTTTTTCCTAAGTAAATTTCATTTTTGTTTTTCAATGTTTTAAACAAAAAATTTCCAAGGGGCCAAAATTTCACAACATACTTCATTTTGGTGAAATAAAATGAAATTTCACATTTAGTTCCATACTCTACTCCTAAGATTCATTTGTTTTATGCTTGTTTGTTGAAAGTTATTTGTTTAAAAAAAATAAGTGATGTGTTTATGTTATCCCCTTATCACCTTTAAGTAACTTATGTGACTAAAAATGCTCATTCTTTGCCTTTATTGCTCTGGTCTAAAAGCATGAAAAAAAATTTGTTAAGGCCCTCTCTAAATCTATATGATTTGGGTGACCCCAAAATGACCATAAAGTCTTTTCATGTGTCATACATTTTGGATTCTAAGCAGGCATTAATCACCTCCTCATAATTTTTTATGGAATCATTGACTTGGGAATTGATCTCTCAACTTTATTTTAACCCCACTCCATGGTAGGGTATATAAATTTAGGTTGATCCACTAGGACAACTTTTTTGAGAAGTTAAAACAAAGATTCGTTAGTGGTAATCGACCTTAGAATATAGGGTCAAATCAAACATTACATTACAGTATGAAAGTGACAAATGTAATGGTTAAGAAAAGGACATGACACTTTCATAACAATCTAGTTGATGTGGATCCAAATTATGTGATTACATCTCAAGTGTTAGCCACACTTAGGACCATTTAGAAATGAGCAAAAATTGATAGTTTAGAATAACCCCACTTACTATAGACATATTACTGATGTAGCGTAAGTAGCCCAAAGTTCCATGTCATAGTACAAACTCTTGATAGAAAAGAAGGCCTAAAACCCTAATTTTTATGTGTTTTTACTTTTTGGATTAATAATTAAAATCCTCTCCAGAGAGAGTACATTGATATAATTTGACAATATTACACAACCGTGTTAGTTTTAGGATTTAAGACATTACACATATGTATTTTATGTCATTATTATCATTTATAGCATGGTATTAAGTCAAACAATCAATTTTGTCTATAATACCACATCAAAAATTAATTTCATTTATACATCACTCCTTTATTTAGGAGGTTTTATGTTGGAAATTTGACACTATACCTTTCCCCTAGTCTTTTGATAAACCTTTTTGTGTGTGTAACTTGATTGAAAAAAGGTGTCATTACATTGCCCAATTTATTTCAAATGTTTTGCCTTAGAGTCTTGAAACAAACTATTTGTCACATCTTTAGAGCATGATAACATCATTATGATGATAAAATTATTTCAAAGACTTGTTTCTTTATGTCAAAAAGTTCAAAAAATTTAATTTGCATGTGTCTTTTAGATCTATACCTAGTGACATCATGTCATTCATTATTGTCTAGCTTGTTGTTTGTTTTTAAGAATTCTAGTTTTCTAAAGTTGAATTTGTCATTAGCATTGACAAGTTCAAATTCAAACATTGATTAATTTCTTCCTAAGCCTCATATAATTTTGGTTTAATAATTGATATTTCTCTTTTAGGTTATATAACTTAGGTTAATTCTTTATTCAACTTGAAAACTATTTTTTGTACCTAGATTTTGTGGAAGTAGTGTATGTTCCATGTTCATAGAGTCTAATGTCTTTTTATAAATGATCAAGTTCATGTTTAAATCAGAATGCCTAGTTTTTTATAAATTATTTCAAATTTTTTAGATTGAATATCATACATTAGTTTATGTAAATTCTAGCTTTTTTGCCTTTTCTAAAAGACGTAGCAATACCTATTTTGAGCCTAGATTTTGTGCCTTCTCCAAAAGACATAGGAACTTTTGTTTTATTAAGATTAGACTTATTTGAATCACTTTGTACCTAGTTTTGTCATTCTAGTTTTATTTCATAAACTTTACCTTTTTGTGTAAATACATTTTATGTTAGACTATTCTAGACCATGTTTTAACATATACCTTTTGGAGATATAAATCCACTCTTTAGAACCAGTTAGACAAAGTCTGAATCATTCATCCTTTGGAAATTAATTTTGAGAATTTATGGAACTCTAAGAATTTTTCATGAAACATTCATCATTTATTTGAATAGGTCTCACTATATCCATAACAAAACTATGTACAATTAAGGATATGATAATTTGGTCTCACAAGATGACTTTGTTAAAGACCCTTTTGGTGATGATGTAGATTGTGAGATGGATCCTTATCCTCCTTATAATACTCAATTAGGGGAAAAAATCCAAGATCCTCTAGCCCACTATTTTATTAACACATCTCCATACTCAAAGTAGGACTAAGAACAAACAACATAATATATAACTAGCATAACAATAGTTGTGGAACAAGTTAAGAAAACCATACTACATTATTATTCCATTGGCATATGATCCTTATCTATTTTATCATCACTTTATTGAAAATAAGAACAAGGTTTTAATCAGATCTATAGAGGTAAGGTCCAAGTTTCTAGTAGACTTCCCCCAGGAAAGTTTGCCTAATCTAGTTAGAGAGGCTTACAACATACCTTATAACCAAACCATTGAATAGGCATCTTCTATAAATCCTCAATAACTCATGCTAATGTAGTATCAATATGTTTATATGATTATAAAATGAAAAAGTCTCATATAGGACCATTTTATACAAATTCAAACAACATATCAAAGCTACTTAAACTTAACGTGCGACTTTAATAACATGGCCATGTTAGATGCTCCTCTCATTGAGTTAGATCCTTTAGTAGTGGTACTAGTTGAATTAAAAGGACAAAAAAATATAGGTATAGACTCATTAATGTAAATCACTTCATTTGGAGACATGTTCAATGTCCCAACTATTAAATAACTATCTACTACTTTTACACAGATAAATGTGCCAAACATAGTGGACAACATGAATGTGTCATGTAATCCAAGATAAAGTGGTTTAATCATATAAACAAGTAGTCCACAAAAAGTTACTTTAGTAAATAACATGAGTGGTTCATAGTAGCAAGGGGAAAAAAATCCTACATCTTAACCCCAACAAAATACCTCTAATACTCAACCAGTTGCTTTAACAAGCATGAAACTACAAGGATTAAGTAGTGAAATACAAACCAATGCCTTGCCTCAAAAAAGTGTGATGAATGTTACGCCACCCCAATAATTGAAGACTAAAATTACATAATAATATGTATATTCCAATATACCAATGCAATAGAGGAAGACCATTCCTCCACTTTAGGAGGGGGTAACCAATGTCCCCACCTCATCGAGTAGTGACTAGTATATCTAAATAGTCACAAACCAACATGCCTCAAAAAACCTTATATAATCAAAAATGTATGTCTCTTGGTCAAAAAAAATCCAAAACACTCTACAATCACTATTTCCTAATAATTTTTCATGGAACAAAATAGGTCACATTGTCCAATAATCAATTATTAGGCAACAATTGATTTTTATTCCAAACATGCCATAGATCCAATGATAGGGCTTTGTTTCACAACAAGTTCCCCTTATTCAGATATGTTTTATTAGTTAACAATAAGTCCCTAATCAACAATATTAAGCACATTAATTCACTCAAATCCATATCCTTACATCTCAAACATAATTCCCTCAAAACAAAGACTATATACCTAATCTAGACTAGAATATTACACCATAATGTGTGTAATTTCAATAATCATATCCCAATCCATGAATTTAAATTCTTGGTCAATTTCCTAACCAAAAAAACATTACATAATAAACCATGCCTCCATTTTACCCCAGTCAAGGTAATCCACCTTTACCCATCCAACCTTCATCTCAAACCAATGTTCCATCAAGTTTATTGACACAAGAACTGCAACAAATGAAGGATGTAATTACCACCATTCAATCTAAGAAATATACAAAGAATATTAAGTTGGATGATGTTTGTTATTACCCATTCAATATGGAATATATTTAGATACCATTTACTCTAGGGTACAAGACATCAAAATTTGAAAAATACAAGGGTAAGGGAGACCCTAAGGCCCATTGAACTAAATTCTTTGTTATTTTCTAGTAAGTGGCTTATAGTGACATATAACTCATATTTTTTTTTCCTTATAATCTATAAGGATAGTATTTGGAGTGGTTTCTAATATTTATAAATAACTTAGTATCTAATTTTGATGATTTTTCAAAAAAATTGTGTAACATTTCTCTTAAAATCTCAAACATGAGATTTCATTGCTAGATTTGACTCAAGCCAAACATAAGGATGATGAAAGTTTTATAATCTATCTATAGTTATGGAGATAACTTGATATCCATTTCACTCGTATATTACTAGAAAAATAATTAGCTACTATGTTTACTAAGAATTTTCATAGTGAGACATCTTACCATCTAGAGTTGCAATGTGCACACACTTTTAAGGAGATCATTAGCAAAGGTTTATTAATAAAAAAAACCTTTAGTAACAAAGATATTATTAATTTTACCTTGTCTAATTAAAACCAAAACCAAGGAAATTATAAAGTTAGAACCAAAACAAAGTATAAGTGCAAGCATCGACTCTAGCACAGGCTAGTAATATGAAAAATATAAGAAATTTAACCAAAACAATAATGTTGTTGTAAATGGATTATTTGAGTCATGACATTATAAATGATGTAAACACCATCTTCTTATCTTATGTCACAAATGTAGATTACTCCTCACCAAGGACCTATTTAATAAATATAGCCTTCATAGTGGCCTAGACTAGTGTAAAAAATGCATCAACCATTTCCTTTATAAAACCCTCCTCCAAGGAGAAATATGCCTACTAATTGATTCTTAAGTATCCTTGGAGAAACTATTCAAGTTGTGTCTTGAACCTAGCCATCGATAATATAATTAGTTAGCTAATACCAAAGCACTATCCTAAGGGCATCCCTTATCTAGATTAGTGCTGATAAAATGAGTTATGTGAATACCATCAGGTTAATCGACATAATTTATGTCATTGTGTGTAAATAAAGCACTCTATTGAAAATATGCTAGAAAATAGGGAGATAACATTGGATAATAGAGCTTTTACATCCAGTCAAAACTTGGGTATTTATCAAAAACCTTTTCTATAACATAAAAATAACCAACAACAATAACATTAAAGGCAAAAACACCAACAATAAAAATATCAACATCCAAGACAACAACAATAATACTAGAAATAAAAACATCAACCAAATGGATGGAACCAAGGCCATAATGATGCCAATAACAAACATACTTACCATGAAGTTTCACATGACTATATAAAATTTATAGTACATATTATAGGAGGTCACATTTACACCATCACCATCAATCCAAGACCAATTTCTAATCGAATAGGACCATTTCTAAGGAATTATAATCAACCAACCTATGAAAGTGATGCTTCCCTAATTTGGGACTTCATACAAGTGTACCAATAAGTAAGGATTAATAATTTTAGACCTTATACATATAACTCATCCTTTCCCCATGACCACATACAAGTGCACTAGCATTTGAAACTTATCCTATCTAGCCCCCTTCTACCATAATTTTTTAGCAATAATGGTCTTATATCTAATAAGAATTATGCAATCACAACTTGGTGGTCAAATATTACAATTCCTATCCCATAATCATCTACCACCAAACCCATCCAAACTAATTTTCTATATAGTAACAAGCCATATATCAATATGAAGGAAAAGATGTTTGATAGTATGGAAAAACTTCAGAAGACACATGAAAAAATTCCTATTTATGGATTTGTTGCATATGTCTACTATCCACAAGAACATCTTAACATATTTCCTTAAACAATCTAAAGTTTCAATGACATAAGACTAAATAAATTCTAAGATTTGGTTGGAAATCTAGTCCTAGGCCAATAGTTAATGTTTGACCAAAGTGATTTGTCATCCCTTATCCCTCTCCATAACAATCCATTATATATTAAAGTTATCATAACAAGACATAAAGTGAAACACATTCTCATAGACAATGTATCAGGCTTAAATATTATGTCTCTAAAACTCATCAAGCATCTTGGATATAAAACTATTGATATTTATCCATAAAATTTAACATTAAGGCTTATGAAAATAAAGATAAATAATCACAAGGTACCATTAGTTTACTATTTATCATTGGGACCTTGACCCATTATATAATTTGCCATGTGTTATACCTAGACTTATCATATAATTTTATTTTGGGTAAACCTTGGATACATGAAATTTTCATGATCCCTTGAACATTGCACCAGTGTCTCAAGTTCTCTCACTTAGGTATAAAGGTCACAATCCATGGATATTTCATCCCTACAAACATTACAAACACTTGGAGGCTAAGTATGAAAGCTATAATTACCATTTTGGCCTAGATCTAGTTCCTAAGAAGGATAAGGGAAAATAAATCGTCATTAAATTATCAGAGGCCAATTGCATGGACCCAAACAACCTTGAATTATCCTCTCATATTCCACCTCATGAAATGTCTAATCATTTTACCATCATAGCCAATGTCGTATGATAATATTTGACCCATGATACATTCCACATTTATAAGCTTCAATATAACCCCAAGTCCTATAGAATAAATAAATCCAAGACACATTACATAGAATGGAAATAAAAAGGAAATGGAAAAATTCATAGTTCAATTCTTATCATTTTCACACTGGTCACTAGCCAAGAACAAGACCCACTTACAAATGATGAAACCTAGCCATACAATGATAAACTAGTTGAATGCTAAAAAGATGGAAAGTATCCAATTACTAACATGAACATGGAGAATCAATCTTATGAAGGAAGAGTCCTCAAGCCAAATTAGCAAGGAACACTTGAGCCAAACTCCATAACTTGGTAAAAAGTAACCTATGGTCTTGGATTTAAATCACTTGGGGGTGATCCCACATATCATATTCATGTTATAATGCCAATGACTAGTGATGATGATGCCAAAAATGAAGTAGAGTATAATAATATCCTTTTTAAATATGTCTCCATTACTATATATTTGACCCTCATTCCATTTATATCTTTAGCCTAGTTAATTGACATATTTTGCTTCCCCTTTATCACCCTCAACTTATAACTAAATACCAATAAGAATTCTTAGGGCCTATAGATGAGTTTGATAATGATGAGGCATTTTTTTATTTTTTAGGCCTAAGAAATAATGTTCTATTAGGAGACCAAAAACAAGGGTTATTAATCCAACTAGAGCATATAGCCTATTTTGGAGAATGTGTGAACACCTTTAGACACAAACAAATAAAAAAGACATTGAGGTCCCAAAGTAAAAACCTCTTTGAGGTACTTGTGGACCAGGGTAAAATTATAGAGAATGGATAGTTTTTTGGTGAAAACTTGTTTTAGGTGCCATTAGATAGGGTTGTTCATCTTTTCTAAAACATATCTCAAGAGACCACCAATGATGAACTTACTTTTAGGTCCAAATTTAGTTATGAAAAACACCATGCCTTTGATTGAATCATGTAAGAGTTTTCAATAGTATTTGTAACATGGCCATCTTACCATTGGGAGATTATAATTCATATTGTTTAAGATAACTTGAAGATCCATTCCAAATAGAGGACTTTACCATTGTAAGACAATTCAAAGAATTTCCATCCATTATGGAAGATGGTTTGACTCTTCTCATAGAAGACACCATAGAAGTCAACATCAAGACTCTAGATGACCTAAAATGGATCAAATTAGGTACATACCTCATTGAATAGGAACATGACATATTTATATCCCTTTTGAGGGAATTTTTTGACATATTTTATTGGGCCTATTCAGACATACCAAGTTTAAACCCTATCTTAGTTGTACACCACCTTATTGTACATATTGATCCCAAGCCTATGAATCAAAAATTTCACAAGATGCATCCTCACATTGATGTATTAGTAAATAACAAGCTGTAAAATATCTTAGAAGTAAGATGTATTTGACTGATTGACTACTCAGAGTGGATCTTGAATGTTGGGCCACTCAGTAAGAAGCTAGAAGGAATCAAAATATGTATTGATTTTAGAGATATAAACAAGACCTTCCCTAAGGAATGAATTTCATCTAAAAAACATTGACATGATTGTTTACTCCACAATGGGGTATGAAATGCTTTCACTAATGGATGAATTCTTAGGATACAACCAGATCTAAATTATACCATAATACTAACATAAGATAGCATTCACCACCATATAGGTAATGTTTTATTATCAAGTTATTCCATTTTATCTCAATAATACTTGGGCCAAATACCAAATATCCATAATAGTAATATTTCATGATATGATGCATGAAATTATTAAAGACTATGTCAATGACATATTAGGGAAAGCAAAGACCAGGGTTGATCATTCAAATGCACTATGAAATATATTTGAGATATTGTATGAATATAATGTCAAATTCAATCCTAATAAGTGTGTTTTTGGTGTTACTTCAATCAAATTATTAGGCTTCATTGTATCTCATCAAGGCATTGAAGTCGATCTATCCAAATTACAAACCATTATATAGATGCCACCAACATCCAATATGAAGCATCTCCATTGTTTGTAGGGAAAGATCTAATTTATCAGATGCTTCATATCATAGTTGGCTATAAAATTACATCTATTTACACACTTAATAAAGGTGTCACATTTCATTGGGATGAAGAATTATAGAAATCTTTCTAGTACCTCAAAGACTATCTTTATAATCTACCTATGTTTTTTCCACCTATGCTAGGAAAGTCATTTCTACTGTACTTATCTACCATAGACAAAGCCTTGGGGGCACTTCTAGCTCAGCATGATGACAAGGGAAAATAACATGTTGTTTATTATCTAAGTTGTACACTAGTTTTGTATCAACACAATTATATGTTTATTGAAAAATATTATTTAGATATGGTCTTTGTAGCATAGAAATTATGACATTACATGTTAAATAACAAGACCATAATTATCTCCAAAGTAGATCCACTCAAGTATCTACTATCCAAGATAGCTTTACAAGGGTGCATATTAAAATAGATCATGCTTTTGATTAAATTTGAGATAGAATATGTCAATCATATGGTTATAAAGGGACAAGTAATTTCAAATTAGCTTACTAAAGCACCCCTTGCATATATTGAGCCACTAACTTTTTAATTCTTAGATGAGTATATTATGACCATCATTGAAACACCTCTTGAGGAGTAGCACTGGAATTTATATTTTTATGGATCATTTACTTTTCATGAATTAAGGGTATGCCTATTGTTTGTTATGACATAGGGGGATCTTATCCCTAAATCATTCAATATCAACTTTCCTTGTACTAACAACATGGGTGAATATGAAGTACTCATTACATGGCTTCATTAGGTAGTATAATGGAATATTCAACATCTCGAGGTTTACAATGATTTTTAATTAATCATTAATTAGGTTATAAACCACTTTCAAACCAAATATGACAAGCTAGTGCCATAAAAGGCCATGTTTAACACTCTCAAATAGCATATAATCGAATACAGTTCAAACACACACCATGGGCTAGTAACTGAATAACAGATGCCATAGCCACTATGGGCTCTTTGATCCATCACATAAGCAAGGTAAAAGAATATCAATTCATCATTAAAAATCTTATATCACTTTCTCATAAAGCTTTAACCATCATAATGATCTATGATATTGTTGGTCCCAACTCTATATAGTATTCAAACTATTTACCTACCTTCTTGACCATATTATGCCATCATACCTATCATACAAATAACAAAGGGCCTTTACCTACCAATCCTCATGATATTCCTTACTTGAACCAACCCTTTACTAATGAAACTTTGATATAACTTTATTTCATTGTTTAAATTCAAAAAAATCAACATTAGCATTAAGGGAAGTTCATAAAGGAGTATGTAGAGCCCACACTAGCAACATTATCCTAACCAAAAATATCCTATGGATTTAAATGTATCTACTTATGTAAAAAGGTGTTACAAGTGTCAAAGGCATGCTAATATAATTCATGCCCTAGCCAAATCACTCAAACCAATGATTACACCATGTTCATTTACTATATGGGGCATCAATCTCATTGGGAAGATTAATCCCTCCTCATATAATGGCCATTAACACATCCTTACTTCTATCGAATATTTCCCTAGGTGGGTTGAAACTATACCCCTCACATACATGACTAGAAAATAGATTTCCAAATTCATCTTCAAACATATTATTACCACTATGGTATCCCATCTAAAATTATATCTAATAATGGTATATATTTTAAAAATAAGGATGCCAAATCACTATGTGCTAAGTACAACATTACTCAACATTTTTATACTACATATTACCCTTAAGGTAACAACCAAGATGAAGCATCCAACAAAACCATTATCAACATCCTTAAATATATTATCAATTATGCTAGTAATTCTTGGCTCCTCCAAATCTTTTTCACCCTCTAGGTATACCACACTAATTAGTATACCCCAATAAGAGCCACTCCATATTCCCTAGTTAATGGCACTAAGTCCATTCTTCCCATTGAGGTCAAGTTACCTTCTTTGTGAATCTAACTGAAGCATTTTCTAGATGATTAAGATTACTAAGTAGCTCACCTATAACACCTAGAGTTACTTAATGAGAAATGCATGGCTACTATCAACAAACTTCAATCATAGTAGAACCGACTCTGTGGCCATTATAATCAGTGAGTTAAACACAAAGAATTTAAACTTGGTGATTTTGTTCTCAAAGAAAACTAATAGAATACCACAATTAAGAAGAAACACAAGGGTAAGTTAAAACCCAACTAGATAATCCCCTATATCATTATTGTGAATTATGGTTCTAGATCATATAGGATTTCTACACAAGATGGATATGAACTTGATGATTCGATGAACATCATACACCTCAAGTATTATTTCACTTGAGAGAATTGAAATATTACATATAAGGCATATTTTCATTGTACCATATTATTATCTTCATTTTACCATACCATATACCATTATACCATACCTTTCCTCCTAACCAAAGTTGTTTGTAACCTCCCTACCCAACCCTTTGGCCTTGGTTTCATTCAATTGGTTCTTCAGGCACCTTAAAAAATAGGTTTTAGATCA
Organism: Torreya grandis; assembly: GCA_037957365.1. Lineage (NCBI taxonomy): Eukaryota > Viridiplantae > Streptophyta > Pinopsida > Cupressales > Taxaceae > Torreya > Torreya grandis. Next base: position 55,353 of record JARHVA010006562.1, on the reverse strand, counting down.
ACTTTTAGCAATTGATTCAATATTCTAGATAGAGGATATCTTTGGGATTAGTATGATAGGGGTTTGGTAGTTTCATCCTTCATTCCTTATTTTGTTCCATTCAAGTACTGTTGATTATAATTGCCTTTGGGAAAATTAGAGTGTTATTATCATGCTAATAATTATAACTACCTATGGGAAAATTAGTATCCTTAACCTATGATATTATTCCCTAATTATAGCTACCTTTGGAAAGATTAAGAACACCACCTTTATCATGCCTTGAATCACCCCTTGCCATTATTATGTTCTATTGTGCTATTTTCCAATTTTCTTATTGTTTGAGACTTTTTTGTTATGTTGTCAGATTCCTTCATTATAAGGCAAAACTATAGTGACTTGAGGTCCCATCTTGTGACTATGTAGGTAGTGCTTGATTCATGTTGAGTTCATATCAGTCATCCTTTCCTACACTCTAGTTATTTTTCAAGCCCATTCCCATATTCTTATATAGCATCCATCATTTTTTCTTGATCATCATTTTATTCTATCCCTTATCCTAGGAGAAATACATTTGGCCTAAATTTTATGTTGGACCTTGCATGCATGGAAATATGTAGGCAATGTCCACCTGCCTAGTATATCTAGAGTTAGCTCAGCTATCCCTTCCTTTCTTCTATGCCCCCCATATTCTGACTATTTATTTTGTTGTCTCCTATAGCCTAGGGTAGTGTTTGTTCTTTCATTTATCTCATTATGTCATTTTTAATAACATTGCTATTATCATTGGTTATGTTTATTTCATTTTGTTCTCATTATTTTCTTTTATATTTATTTTTTATCTCTTGGTGCTTTGAGGTGTTTTTGTTTGGTTATTTTCTTGTTTGTTTGCTTTCATTATTGCATCTTGACTTCGTATATATGCATTCATTGGGTCATTCCTTGTGCATTATACTTAAGTCTATCCATTTTCATATGAACACATTGTCATCATGATTTTTATCATTGATCTATTATTTTTCATTGATTGTTGGATCACATGTCAATCCTTATTACATATTTCATCTTGGTTTTCATGGTGTTTTATATCATGATGCATACCATCAAGTGCTATATTAAAACTCACCATGAGAAATATTACAAGCAATGAGGCCATAGTAATTATCCTTAGTACCTAAAAAAATCCTTATCTACCGAAATCATATCCCATACAGGGTAATAATAATTTTAATCCTTGCTATTAGGATGTGCATATCCATACTATATGGTTACCTAGATTCATATTTCTCCTCTATACCATCTTACTCTTACACTGTGAGTATGTATTTATTATGCAATCCTCATTATCCAAATTTCCATAATATTCCCATCATAGTACCAATGATTATAACTATGTCTAGGAAAATCATTGTATCTCATCTCACTTGTGATGTAAATGATTCTAACAACCTTTGGGAAAATCATTGTATATCATCCCACTCACAAAGCCAATGATTATAACCACTTATGAGATAATCAATATGTTTTGATCTATTTAGAGGTTAATGATGATAACCTCCTTTAACCAAATAATTATCTTTCTCCTACCCAAATGGGGAAATTTTTTCATTTTGATGATGATTCTAGCTACCTTTAGGCAAACCATTATCTCTATCCACCCAATTGGGGCATGTTTTTATCCTACTAGTCATTATATCCACCTATGGATAAATCATTGTTTTCCCTTTTAATGATTATAACCTCCTTTTAGAAAATCATTCTATTGTTACCCTTATCTTTTTTTCTAATGTTTATAATTGCCTATGGGCAAATTCATTATCTTTTTTTCCCACCTATGCCAATGATTATAACCACCTTTGGGAAAATCATCTTTGTTTATCTACCCAACTAGGGTAGCTCATCATGACACTAATTATAACTATTTATGGGAAAATCAAACTTTTCCACCCCATTTTACCTTTTGACCAAGTCATTTTCCTTCTTTTGAGGGACTGATCACCAACCCTTTTTGTCAACCTCTCTTTTGAAGGGGCATCTAGAGCTCATCAATTGCATTTGAATTAGTAGGCATACATGACCTTTTCATTATTTTAAAATTCATTATTTTGACTATAGATTAAAATTCCTTCCCAAATAGGGGAAAATTATAGACACCTAAAAATTTCCATAAATGGCTTCTAATTGAACTTTAGATTGATTCCTACAAACCATTGAAAATTAAGCCTATGAATCACCAAACATCCAAAATTTATTTGCACGTCATTTATCAATGCTCAGAATCATGTTGATGCATCCCTATTTGGGATATTATCTTGTATACAATAATAACCTCTCACGGATTCATTCCTAATCACCTTAAAGCATCACAACTATTAATTTATCCTATGGACCTATTAAGTGGGCACTTGAACAATTATAAAATCTTGAAAGAGATAAAAGGCTAATCAAAATCAATCATCTAATTAAATAGGATTAAATGCTTAGTTGAATTACCATTTAAAACTAATCAATATCTAAAAATGGAAATTGAAAAAATCAAAAAATAAAATCCTTTCTCATTGCCTTTATGAGTTGTCAAAATATTTGAAAATATCCTAAAATATCTAATTCGAGAGCCATGCCTAATAATTACATGACAACTATTACCTTAAATGGAGTTATTTTTAACTCACTTAAGGTTAATTTGAACCCATTATAAGCCTGAACTCAACTTTAACTCACCTTGGGTGAGTGTTAATTATAAAATCTATAAATAGAAGGCCATACCCCTTCATTTCTAAGATTGGATATTATAGAGTTATGATGTATTATTTTCTCCATAAGACTCATACAAGTAGTTTTACCATACCCAAATCTTAAGCCAAGTAACATCAAAGACAAGGTGTCAAGGAGAGAAGGAGCCAATCAACCTCCATTGTAAAGAATTTATTGATGCAAAAAATGATCAAGAAAATAAAAAAAATCCATTTATAACTCCAAGGAAGGTAAAAGAGTTGTTTCTTTTATTTTTTTATTATGCTCTCATTTATTTTTTATCACCTAAGGTCTCCCTAGTGTCTAGGCTAGAGGTGTTAGGATTTTAGTGTGTTTATTTAATTTTTTATGAGACTAACAAAAGACTAAACTCTCCTCTATGTCAAATCTTTATTCATAAAAGTAAGCAATTTTATATCCAAGATGCTTCACCAACTTCAGAGACACAATGTTTAAGCATGAACCATTGCCTATAATGATGCATTTAACTTTATGGTTTATTAAACAAACCTCAATGTATAATGGATTATTATGTAGAGGGTCTAGAGTTGACATATCACTTTGGTCAAAGATAAGATGTTGGATAGGGGTGAAGTGTCTTGCCATGGCTTGGATTTTTTTTAGAGTAATATCATGTGACATGAGGGATTGGTTCAAATACTAATTTAGGATGCCTTTGTGGATGTTAGACATGCACAAAAAATACATGATGTATATATGTGTAAGTGTTTTATTTATTTATTCCATAATATAATAGGTATTCCCCTTGGTTTTGTTAGTTGGGTTATTTTGGATAGGTATGGAAGATTGAATGGTTTCACTTATGGTATTTGGATGTAGATGTTTGATAGTGACCTTGGATCATATAATTGTGATTAAGGAATCTTGATCTAGTATTTAGATTTAGTAACTAATTGGGTAAGTAATGAGGCCTAAAATGAAAATTATATGGTGATGTTGAGCCTAGATGCTAACCCAGTCTGTAGAATAATCATTGACATAAGGAGGTTAATATGCATTACTTAGCTAAAAGGTATTCATAGATTAAGGTCTACTTTTTTGGTAGTTAGATGGGTATTAATGGTGATAGTGGAAACATGACTACCTAAAACATGTAATATAACATTTTTATAGGTATACACAATGGTATGATGTCCTTCTTGGCTGGTTTGGTTAGTTTTCCCTTGGTTCTAACCATTTTGATAATATTTTTGTGGATGACATTGTTGCTATTGATTTTATGATGGAGTTCACTATTATTGTTATTTTTATTATTGGTATTACTACTAGTTATTGTTATTATTATGTTTTGGTAATGGATGCTGGTAGATTCCCAAGTTATTATTTGTCATAGGAGCATGGATGTCTCTTTCTATGTCTCTATTTTCTAGTATATTCTCAATCAAATTCTTGAGTTGGATACACCATCTTATATAATGTCCTCAAATGTAATTGTATTCACAAAATTCATGTGATTTGTACCAATCAAGAAAAGGAATCCCTTCAACAAATGAATTTAGTATTATAAAACTAATCATATTTTCCTAAACCAATCTTTAGAACACAAATTTAAGAGGCTCACCAAGGTCATTTAATTGTCTAGAAATGTGTGGTCTTCTTCTTGGAGGAGGGCTTGTAATTGGTTTTGATTATATGGATATTGGTTTTTTATAGGTATTGGTTAAATTTATGGAGGAATTCGTTACTAAATGGGTGGAGGTAAATGGGTAGCTAGTGTTTTTACCTTATAAACATGGCATGATTAAGTAAAACCATTACCAACAAGATTCTTATTGTGGTTGTAGGATTTTTGTCTCTTATTTTTTTTGAACTAAGGTGGCATTAAAGTTTTTATTTTAATTAGGTTTTGATTATGGTTTTGGCCTTAGTTCTAGTTCTGGTTTTGCTGGCCTTGATACTGATTCTAGCTTTGGTTAGAAAAAGATAGCTTGATTATGCCTTTATTGAAAAGAGATTTCTCAATCTATATTATTTTCTTCATAACCTATTTTAATGTATGATCACATTTTATCTCGATATGGTATGATATCTCTCTATTTAAGCTCATATAAATATCATGGCCAATTATTTATCTATCAAATTATGAGTAGTCTAGATTGCTAGTGCTCTCTAATGTTACAAGTATGTAGTGAAGCTTTCACCAATATTGTTTTTATCTTGGAATAAATCCAAAGTAGTAATATCATGATATATATTATATGAAAATGTTGTAAAAACTTCTATGAAAGATCATATAATTTGGGCATATAATTATTTGATAATTTCAGAAACCATTCTAAGGCTTGTCTAGCTAGTCTCCTTAGAAAGAGTAGAAGTCAATATATGTCTTTATATGACATTGGGTAGAGATAAATTAATAATTATTTCATATGATCTTTAGGGTCACCTTTTCCCTTGTATTTTTTAAAATTAAGTGGTTCATAACCTAGTGGAAATGGTATTTGTAGATACTCCATGTTAAATGTTTAAGATAATATTTCATCTAGGTTGAATTTCTTTGTTTATTTTGCACTCTATATAGCTTGAATTACATCCTTTATTTGTTGTAACTCTTGGTTAAGGAATTCAAAAGGAGTGGCCTTTTATATTTAGGTTTCATGGTCAAAGGTGGATTACCTTGAACAAGGTAGGAATATTAGTTAAATTAGCTGGCTAACTAGGTATACATATCTATGCATTATGATTATATTGGGGATATGAAATATGTTGATGTTGAAATAAATTATAATTTATATTTTATACATGACCCTAGCTAGATAATTGTGGTTTTAGTAATGGAATTTTTCTCTATGGAATTTGTTAGTATTTTTGGGTTTGAGAAGGAACTTTCTGCCTACTTATTGAACCTTGTTGTATATAGGGAACACGTTGTTGATTATAACAATATTGTTGAAGCTACTAGTAGTTAGATATTTATTGCACATGTGGTACATGTTGGGTGAAAGTAAACTATTATTAGGCACATAATACCTATTGTATATAAGAACCTTGTTGTTAGTTTAACATATATTATTGTATTGGCAGTTGTTTTTGAAAATGCAATTGTTTTTGGTTAGGTAATTATTAGGGGTTTGGTACTTATTGTTGTTGACCAATTGTCACTTTTTGACCAATATAAAAACATTGTTATTTAGGAAATATTTATGATTATTGAGGTATATTAGTCTATGTTTGTTATGGTAGAACATTCATTGTCACCTATTGATGTGGCATAGTGTTCTATAATTTTTGTGGTGGTAATTTGGTCTATTATTGGTTCATTCCCCATTTTTCACACTTGAGAAATCATGTAGATGAGGAGTGGAGGTTACTTATTGATTTTTGGAAATAGGTTTACCTATTCCCTATTATTTCAATCCACTCATGGAATTATTTGGAGGAATCAATTGTGTATTCCTTGATAGTAGCTTAGACACACTTTGGTTTAAATTATAATGCACTTGCATTGTATCCATAACATTTTGAGTGAGGTCTTCCATTTGAGAAATAGTCTCTTTAGTTGAAATAGGGATATTATATATGTCACCAACCAACTTGTGCTAGTGAAATGGGTTTACATTTTAGCTTTCATAGACCAAAACATCTATTTATTGCCTTGTTGATAGAGCTATCTCAATAATAAATGTTTTATAAATAACTCTTAAGTTAATATTCTAAGCTAAGTTAAGATAGTTATTGTATGCTTGTTTTACCTATTCCATTTTTTATTCCATAGGAAATTTTATTTTACAAGTGTACTTTGGTTTTGATGTGGAATTTGGACTAAATCTTGACTATACCAAGTTGATGACTATTAAAACTATTGTTACTAGGATTTATAATCAAACTAATCACACTTTATGTGGGAACTCAGGAGGAAATTTGATGCCTACTTTGATAGCTCTGATGAAAACTTAAACTTTATTCTCTAATAAATGACACTCAAAAAAGTATAGATCATATCTTGTCTACATTGGTGTTGTAACATAGTAGGGATATTATTGTTGGCTTTGTTCAGTGTTAAGTATTATTTGTTTGAGCAAGGTACTATGCCATTTTCTCTTATTCTTATCTTGGATAAGGTTCAGTCACCAAATACTTTGGTAATGGGTCATGATTTTATTCAATATATAAAATTTCATAAGATGGATAGGCACCTATATCATAAGCTACATCATCATATGACTCTTGAATAGAAGGGTAATTGGTCATAAAGTTCTCATATTCTAGATTATACATAGTCTTATTCTATGTGTAATGAGGCATGTTCAATTTTATAGCCAGGTATTATGAAAAACATAGGGTCCAAAGGTAAAAAAAATGGTCTAAAAAAATAAACTTTGACTTTGGAAAGGATGCCCAAAGGGTAAAACAACTAAACTAGACAAATTTAGGATAAAACAAACTTAAATCTGATCTAAAAAATGATATTGGTTTATGTAGAGGTAGCTATAATCACTGGCAAAGGTAACCCAAAATCTCAAAACTCATTTATGGATAAGGTATTGATTTTTTCCAAAGGTAGTTATAATCAGTGACAAAATTATCTAGACAAAGTGGAACAATTAAAAATTGTGATCAAAGGATAATAATGATTTTCCCAAAGGCATTTATAATCATTTGAGTGTGAAAAATAAGGCTAAACTCAAAAATAAAAGGTCTTAATCAAGAAATTGAAAAAAAAATAAACTAAGGAAATTGGATTAGGTGGCACTTAATAAGTGTCTCTATAAGACTCAATATTTGATTCATAAGAGACTAATTCAATAATGGAACTAGGACATTTGGAACTCATCACGACAAACTTTGAATAAAGCATGTGGAAATAACTTGGCTGAAAGGATGCTTAAACAAGGTACAAGACAATAAACAACTAATAGGTCTAGGAAAAGGGGTCTTTTAGATCAAATAGGAAATAAACCCAAGTAACATAATAAAAATACAAAATTTATACTCCCTCATCCCAAATTAGATGAGGCTTTGGCATAAACTTGATTAGTTTAGGTTTTATACTTTGAAAGTTTGAGTTTCTAATTTTTTGTAAAAATATTATAATGTTCCAAGGCAAATAGGTTAGACCAAAATGGTTAGTGTAACCACATATTTAAAAAAAATAAAGTGTAAAAATGGTTTGTAACTTGGTTTCATAAGTGACGAGCGTTTTAAAATGATTCAATCAACATAACAATGTTCTTTGAAAAATTGGCATGACATCATTTTGGACTAAAAAATTTAAGGCAAATGTTTGAGATGAAACATGTATTGTAATGATTCCCAATATAAATAAGTGACACATATGTGATTTTAGAATAAAAATATAAGGTAAAAAGTGTGAAACAAAATGGATAGAGTAACACCTCTTATGTTAAAGTGGTGTGAAAATAACATGACAATTTTGGACTTATTTTGACTTTATAATACAAAAATAATAATTTTAGCCTTAAAACACACATGTAAATAAAAGAAATAAATATCACTAATTGCTCATCCTATCCCTAAAACTAACATAGGTGTGCATAGCTTTAACCAAACTTTCTACCAATGATTGTGAAGAACTAAGTGTTAATCCAAAAATTAAAGTACAAGTGTAGGTAGATTTTTTATGCCCCTTCTATGTCTCAAGAATTAGTACATGGCACAAACTTAGATTTAGGATCACTCAAAATTTGGAAATAAATTTGACATAAAATTGGGTTGACTAAAAATATATAAATTTTGAATATACTAAATGGTCCCAAGTGTGGCTAACCTAAATGCAAAATCATGTCAATTAGATTCATACATGATAACTTAATATGCAAGCCTATATTCCTTTGCATAAATACTATATCCATGTACTTATTAATATATTTTGATGTTTAACAAGACCTTACCCATATTTTTGTTAGGTTTGGATAGGTTAGCACCTCATCCCTCTATCAATCCTAGTATCATGTGCCCAATTTATATATCCCACCATGAAGTGGGGTTGGTATGATGCTGAGAGATGAAAATCCATGTAAAAACACCCATATAAAACTTATGAGGGAGAAATGGGATCCCACCCATAAGATAAAAGTAATAAAATAAAATAGAAAGACTTTAGAGGTCATTTCTATGGTCACCCAAGTCACTCAGAGCTTGGTGAGAGCATACACATCTTTTTGACAAGACCAAATAAACAATACAAAAAATTAATATATGTTTGTCACTAGAGTTCCCTATAGGGGATGATGGGAGATCATTTAAGCAATAATTTCTAATTTTCCACAAACAAATAAACTAGTTTAATGAACTTTGAAATTTAGCTAATAAAAAAAAATACATAAAGTGAAAAAGCTCTTAAGAGATCTAAGTAAAATGTATGTTTTTTTATTAAGGTTAAAGGTATGGATTATTTTGACTAGGGTCCCCAAACCATAGAGGAGTAAAAAAAAGAGAGTATAATGACTAACCAATCCCTTAAGATAAACATAAAATAACAAATACAAAAATGACTAATATACTACCAAAATATAACTTCAAAACAATAAAAGAAACACTAGAAACTAAAATAAGTTTAAAGAGAACAACAAAACTTATACATATCCAATTTTATAGCAACATAATCCAAATAAATTTTCATACATTTAAGATTTGAGTCAATCTAAAGGAGCAAATTTTCCTTATCAATGTATTAGAATAATTCACTACATTGTATGTGTTTTATCTTACCCTTGGAATATTTCCTCATTTCAAATAATTCCCCCATGTGTGCTATTGAATTTTCCACATTTTGAATTCCTTCATTCATATCCATCTTATTCAAATTAAACTAAAAAATGATGTTATTTTAAATTTATCATTTTCATATTCAAGAACACTAACCCTATCTTTAAGCCCTTGAATTTATAGATTTTGATCATTTTTAGAATTTCTATGTGTTAGTATATCATTAAATTGTTGTAAAAAATTTAATTTTCCTTTTAGTTTAGATAATTACCTTATAAACCATCTCATAATCAAATTTTTCAAGTTAATTTATTTTTCAATTTTATCAGTACTTTGTTTACATGTAAGAGAGTCAACCAAGACATTGAACTTTTCATTTGTATCATGACACTTGATACCTAGAACTTCCCACTCTTTCTCCTTAGGACCATCCATCATTTTCCTCTTGCTTGAGTCATTTTTATTAGCTAGATAAATGGTTTTATCCCTTTTAGACCCATTCTATGTAATGGTGTATTCTTTACCTTCAGCTTCCTCCTCAACCATTATAGAATTCCCAGTTGCATTATTTTTTCCATTTTTAGTAACCTTATTACTTGAAGTAGGTGGATCCTTAACAAAACTTCCTAGTTAGTTCTTAATGCCTATGTCTTGAGATATTGGAGAGTTCTTAATAACACTATGTTTTTTATTCTTTTAATTATTACATATTAGATATTTAATCTACATATTATTCACTTTCCTACCTTCATCTTCCCTCATTTTTTTTTGAGGTTTTGAATGTTTAGGAGTGATTTGATTCATTCCTTTTAAATATTTATGAATGATAAAAATCACTCCTTAATGCCTATGAATTGTGTATTTACCCATTTTTTCTTTTTAAATGGAGGTTTCCATAGAAATAAAAATATAATATGGGAGATTCAATTGTATACAATCCTTAAAATAATTCAAAAATATGAATAGAGAATAATAAACAATATTAAACCTACCTTCTAGTGTTATGTACTGCATGAGGTGAAAATCCACATCTCCAAATGGTTTCATTAAGGATTCATGACTGTAGTCATATAAAATGTTAAAATAGGTAGCTTGAGTGTGGCTTGTAGCACCCAGCCCATATGTCCCTCTTGCTTGCTCGCATGACCCTTATAAGCACATTTTCACTAATTCCTAGTCATTCATAGCCTTCTAAACAATTATTCCACCTCCTCTAGGCTACTTTTCCTATGACAATTCCATCCCCCTAGGTCCTTACCTTCAAGATAATAGCACCCAACTTGGACTACAGCTCTAGCCCCTATGGTGTCCATTTTTGACACTCTTATCTAATTGAATTTTTAGCTCAAATGGTCATTTCCTTCTAGTTTATATCCTTATTTTTAGCTTAATGTGAATGCACATAACCCATGACCAACATACCTCTATAAAAGTGCATTCAAAGTTCATTAATAAGGGGTTGGTAAATATCACAAAAGAAGCAAGAATACAAGCAAGACTACTCATAAATATTTCCCTATTCTCTACATAGAGCCATCTAATAAATCCACAAACTTATTGAAAACTTTACACCAGTCCCTAGCCACCTCAAGTACACCTAGTTTTAGCATTTTTCATATTAATACACACTATTTCACAAAAGAACATCAAGTGGGAGAACTACATATGGCTTGATCCCTCTTTAGAGTATTGGTATGTAGGCAGTGTGACCACACAAGGGGTATATATACAAATTCATTACATCTTACACACACTAACCCCCCTCTTTCTCAAATTTTGTCAAAGCATAATAGAGTCTATGGTTTAAAGACTAAATAATCTCTACATGAAGTTTCATAGACATCTAGCATCCAAAACTTCATAGGCAAGCTCACACAAGGATAATGAATAAAACCCAAAAAGCTCAAGTCTCCAAGATAATAATGGTAGAAGAGGCCTATAGCATCAGACCCTAGGGTGTCCTATTTCAGTGCTCCTATCCTCTCATGAAATGAAGGCCATATCCTGATTCTTGACACTATCCTAATCTTACATAGTAGATTCTAGACCTTGTCTCAACCATCTTAGTCTAGTTTAATCTAAGTTACATCTCTCTTCATTTATTACTATTTTTAGAAAGGTTTGAATTATAATTAAATTATATAAATATTTAGATTAATTATTTTAATATTATTTACTAAATTAATTAAATCAGACCTTTAACTAAATTAAGAATAACACTCCAATATTCCTAAAATGGTTAAATCATTTGGTGAACCTGAATTACTTCATTTGTGCATAAAAACCCTAGAAACCCGAGGGTAAATTCATTTCTGATTTTTACTATACTTTTAAGATTTTTTACTTTCATATTTAAAAAAAAAATTCAATTTAATTTCTAAAATTCCATAGTAATTTTAAAAAATTATTTTTCTTCCAAACCCTAGTTACTTATACTAGGTCCCTTTAAATCCAAAATTTTCCAATATTTTTATGATTTGTTACTTGCATATTTAAATAAAAAATCCACATTAAATTTTAAAATTCCTTAGTAATTTTAAAATAAATAATTTTCTTCCAAACTCTAGTTGCATATACTAGGTCCCATTGCTTTTGAGGTATCACCTTACATGTTTGTGAGTTTCATATCCTTTTTATGCATCTTCCCAAAAGATTCTTTTAAGAATTTACATTTCCTTTATTAATTAATTTCCTTCTAAAGTATTTTTATTATTACAAATTATTAGAAAAAATACAATCATTTTTTAATTTGTTTTCCTACTTTAACAATGGCCCAATATACTAGTTTTGATGAAACTAATAAGAGGGAACTTCAAGACCTTTTAACTAAACACCTTGATATGAAAAATGACATGCTTAAAATATTATAATGAGAACAAAAAAAAGTGAGAAATGGTCAATCTTCTCAAACCATAGAGCAACTAGTTACACATGACACTATAGGGGCAACTATGTCTCAACAACCCCCTATAGCAGCCCAACCTCCCTTTAAGGAACCATCTACAACTAGTACATCTTTGTCTCTTATTGTGTCAACACTTATGCAAGAGATAAACTCTCTTTAATTGAAGGTGATACATATTGAGCAAGGTGCTTCTAGACCTACACAAGCCTTGGATATTTTTGCTCTACTTCATACACCATTGACATCTCATATTATTTTGACACCCTTACCAAAATGTTTTGTTCAACCCAAGCTTACTCTATATGATAAAAAGGGTGATCCAGAGACACACATGAGAGATTTTAATGTAGCATGCTTGGAATATTTTCTAAATGATTGGCTACTAACCAAGATATGTCCATGGATTCTAAAGGATTATGATTTACAATAGTTCTATAGTCTACCAAATTAGGTGGTCAATGCATTCAATCTTTTAGCAGACATGTTCTTAGCTTATTTTAGCATTAACATTGGTGATAAGGTTTCCTATGCTTAAGTTTAAAAATAGAAACAAAAGTCAAACAATTATCTCATAGATTATGTTCTTTGATATAAGACTATCTTTTCTAAGATGACTAGTGCCATGGATGATCAAGACTTACAAGATATCTTCAAACAGAGTCTTCTACCAATTTTGCATGAATCAATAATGTTTAAAAGTTCCTTTTCCTTTAGTAAGTTATGTCATACACTAAAGGAAAGGGAATTAAAATTAATTTAAATGGGAAAACTCAACTACATGAGCATATCTGAAACAACAAACAAGAGTAATAGTAAATCCCCATACAAAGTAAAGGTTAATGATAACAAGATTCAAAATCAACCTACAGTTAATGCAGCTTTAAATACCCCTTAGTGAGTGATTTTATCAACACCTCCTCGGTTATCTTTTACAAATCTACCAGTATATTTAGCTAGAGTATTATAGTAGCTATTAGAATGTAATATCATATTTCTCCCTCCTATTTGGGAAGTTGATTTGATAAAGCCTCTTCCATAGGGATATGATCATAATGTATTTTGAAACTTTCATAGGTAACTAGGCCACACAATAAATAGATGCATCATTTTGAAACACAAGTTACATGACTTGATAGATGATATGGTTATTGATCTTGGCACTCCAATTGATCCTTCTCAATAAAATAAAACATAGGATAAAGATTTGAAAATATTTTTAGATCCTTTCCCACAACATTCTAAATAAGAGATAGGTAATACATTAGGTGTTCATCATGTACATCCTCCACTAGCTACATATAAGTAACCTTTAATTGAGCGACACCCTTTAAACAACATGATTGGTGTATATAATTCTAGAGTTCTAGCTAGACCTTCCATCTCCTTCTTAGAGTAGGAGATAGTTAAGGATGATTCATATTATCATTTACTCTTTATCAAAGCTGAAATTCATAATCATCATATTCATAGTGTTCTCATAGACAATGGATCCAGTGTAAACATGTGCAATATGGCATTATTATAGCATTTGGGATATTTAGAGCAAGATATTACACTGATGGACATAGTTATCAATAGATTTAGTGGGCACATATAGATTTAATTGGGTGAGATTTTAATTCCTTTATAGGTTGGTCTACAAAATGTGATCACACTATTTACTATTATACTTAGTGTAGGAGTTTTTGATATGTTACTTAGTCAACCATGGATTCAAAAACATTGAGATGTACCTTTTATAGTTCACAAATGCATGAAATTCATTCATTCTAATTAGGTTTTTATAGTTGGTGGAGTTTTATATGAGTTACCACTCCCCACTTCAACTACATCTACTACTTTGTACTCACTTATTTTAGTTCTACCACTAGTTTCAATTTCTCCAATAGTTTTAGTTCTTCCTCCAATTCAGATTTATACATAGTCGAGGCCTCCATCTCTAGCATAGAGAGTTCATACATTTCCATAGAGGTATCTTTTAGAGAAACCATAATTTCAATATTATAGATATCTTCCAACTACAATGTTCACACATAGGGTAGTATCAATGAGATCTCATTCCTCTACACATAAAACACATGTTCAAAGAGATTCTCCTACCACTAGATGGGTCCAAAAGAACTCCATATTTGCATCTACTTCTCAAAGTTATAGAGGGACACTAAATTTAGTTTACGCTATAGATATTTTAGATCATTTATAGCATACACAACTTTTAGAGCCATAATTTCAGCCCTTCTATCATGCTTCATGATCATGCACAATCCCTCTCCTTGATACAAGACACCATGTTAGGGAGTCTCCCATGAGACTCATCGATTAGTATCATTCCTTCCCATCTTAATTGTATGTAGATTATTTTAAAATTCTTGTACATAGTCTCCTCATTATTGATTGTACATAGCTTATTTCAAAATATAAAAATAATACAAAATATCAAAAATATAAAAAGCATTCAAATATTTCATAAAGCCAAAAATAATATAAAATTTAAAAATTAAAAAAAACATTCAAATAATTCAAAACACAAAAAAAATATAATTGTATGCATTATCCATGCTTTAAATTTCTACTACCATGTTAGAATTACATTTGTTGTTCTATGATATTGTTTGTCAATTTATCTACATTATCATGCTTCACTTGATCTTCTTTGAGTGTGTGTAGTGACATCTAGATCTATGATTGATTCACTCTACCCAATGATGGGGCATACTACTTCTACATTCAAGACATACATCAATATATTTACCCACTAGGGGCATCTTCTACATGACTACACTATTTAGGTCATGTCATTCCTACACTATACACTTTAGTTATCATGATTATTTACATTATTTACTAGCTTACATAGATTACTCTACCAACATTTCACTATTATATAGTACTTATGTATTTATTAGCATATACCTAGTCTTGTACTCCATGTCTTTCATACTTTCACTTATTACTTTGATTAGTTAGGTATGATTGTATTTCTAGTATTTACATGCTTTCCTTTCTTACTTATCATAGCTAGATGTGATTACATTTCTCAGTTCCTATTCTATGTCTTTTGTGTGGCTTAGAAAATTTTGTAATGTCATTTTCTTGTAATATTATATGTGCCTGTGGCCCTTGTGCCAACCTTGCTTGTTTTAATTATATGTGTATATGGCATTTGAACATGCCTTGTATGCTTGATTTTTAATTTGAGTAACATGTGCCCATGTCTCTTGGTTTTTTAGCCCCTTGTCCACTCTTGTATGCTTCTTGATTCTTGCCTTATATGATTTTTGTTTATTTTCTTTTCATTATTCGAAATGCCATGATCCCCATCATGAATTATCTTGATTTCTTGGATGCCATGATGGACATAATAATCCATCCCTCCTTGACAACTAAAAAATAAAAACTAGCCAAATTTCTAGTTCTAATTCATTATATTGCACATGTTATTACATTTTTATATTTATCTAGGCATACCCCTATTGATTTAACAATATCTCATACAAACCATGCTATATCTTGAGATATCTTATCGATTATCATTGTTATATCATGTATTTTCATAGCATATCACAATTGTAGGGATATTTCTTCTAAAGATAGTTATTATAGGGTCTTTATTCCTACCCTCAAAAGAGGGGGTAATAAGCAAGGGTTTTGGCATAGAGATCAAAGCTCCTCAGAGTTGAAAAATTAGCTTTCAAGACAATCATAATAGTATATAGACTTCAAACTAGCTAGAACAGACCAAGAAGATAGTGATAATTATAGAATATTCATCAAAATAAACTCAAGACAATAGTGTGAATATTGGACTACAATTTTGGATAATAGGGATCCCAATTATGGTGCTCTTATCCAAATAGTAAAAAATAAACTTTTCCAAAAATAGATAGAAAAGTAAGTATAGTTATAGTTTTGTCAACAATAGTTTAGTTTAGAATCAATGTTTTAGTATAGTTTATCTTAGAGAATCCAGTTATAGGGGAGATCATACATGGCATGATTAATCTCACTTTAAATTTCATATTAGGTAATTTTTACAATTTTTAGATAAAAATCCATGTTTCATACACCAATGATTGGGGGCAATGTGCATGACACATTTAACTTCTTTTATTTTTGAGTTTAGTACATTATCTAGGTATTGTCAGTAGTTACATGCCATATTTCATCTCCATGTGGTTGGAATCATTTATAAGTGGCTTTCACATAATCCTATTGCCCAATTTTGGAGTGGCTTTCATATAAGCGTAATCTCCACCTTTTTTGAGTGGCCAAGAGTGGCCTAGTATCTAGCACATATTTGACTATCCATACCACATTGTTAGATTATATAACATTCATGAGATTCATGAACCATCTCATATGACACACATTTTATACTAGTATTAGTTCATAGATTCACTTCATGGAGCAATGATGGAGCTAAAGGACTAACTACCCTTTGTATTATTGAGCCACCTCCTTAGAGGGATTGGACATAAAATACAAATATCAATTAACACATGTGTGATCACCTAGCTTCACTTAGTGGGTGATGATGGAGCCAAAGGGCTAGCCTTTTCATTCTTGAGCCACTCTCAAGTAATTGAGAACTCAAATAAATTCATGATATTACTCTTGGTATAATATCATTCATCACATACCCAGTATTATCTAGCATCACTTAGAATCATAACAATTTTTGTATTAGTTCATGTACTCAGTAAGGTGTATTAATTGTTTTATCTTCATCTCTATTTTACCCAATTTTGTGTGTTATTATTTTAGATATATCATATCTATTAAAAACTGATCTACTCTTTGTTTTTATCTTAAAAATTTACACTTCATGACATGATCTCTCTATGCACACCCAACATCACACATCTTCATGAGCTTCACCCTTATAGGTAAGTTCAGTATGCTATTAATTTTTCCTTTGTCCTAGTATTTCACATTGCTACATCACTATAATAAAGGGGGGATAAATGTAGTCACATAAAATGTGAAAATTGGTAGTTTAAGTGTGGCTTATGACACTTAACCAATAGGTCCCTCTTGCTTTCTCTCATGACCCTTCTAGTCACCTTTTCACTAATTTATAGTCATCCATAGCCTTAAAAATAGTGATTCCACATCCTCCAAGCTACTTCTCTTATGACAATTCCATCCCCCTAGGTCCCATACATTCAAGGTAATAGCACTCAACTTAGACTATAGCACTAGACCTTAGATTGTTTATTTCTAACACTCCTATCCAATTGCATTTTTATCTCTAATGGTAAGTTACTTATAGTTCTTACCCTTCTTATTGTTGGTCTAAAATAAATTCATCTAACCCATGACCAATATATCTCTATAAAATCCCATTTAAAGTAAATTTAGAAGGGGTTGGTAAATATCACAAAGTAAGTAAGAATACAAGCAAGACTACTTAGGCACGTTTCCCTATTCTCTACATATAACCATCTAATATAGCCACAAGCTTATTCAAACCCTTACACCAATCCCTTGCTACCTCAAGCACACCCAATTTTAGAATTTTGCATCTTTATACACACAATTGTATAAAATCACATCAAGTGGGAGAACTACATATGACTTGATCCCTCTTCAAAATATTGATATGTAGGTAGTGTGCCCACATAAGGGATGGGGTGTGGATACATGTTCAATGAATCTTACACACAATAAACCCCCTTATCTTTCTCAAATTCTATCAATTCATAATGGAGTATAGGGTTTGGAGACTAAATCATATCTATAGGGAGTTCTATTGGCATCCAACATCCAAAATTTCATAGGCAGCCTGACATAGGGATAATGAACAAAACCTATAAAGCTTATGTCTTCAATACAATAGTGGTAAATGATGCGTATAGCATTAGACCCTATGGTGTCCTATTTTAGTGCTCCTATCCTTTCATGAAATGAAGGCTAGATCCTAATTCATGACACTATCCTAGTCTTGTATAGTAGATTCCAGACCCTATCTCATCCATCTTAGTCTCGTTTAAGCTAAGTTACATTTCTCTTCATTTATTACTATTTTATAAATGTTTGAATTACAATTAAATTATATAAATTAGTAGCTTAATTAATGAAATATTATTTACTAATTTAATTGACTTAGACCCTTAAGTAAATTAGGAATAATACTCCAATATTCTCAAAATTATTAAATCAATGATCAAACCCATTATGTAATACCTCCAAAGTTTCTCCTTATAGAAAGAGACTATTTTTATACTTATTTTAGTCTTTTCCCATTCAATACACTTTAGTCTCCTCCAAATCTAGACCAGTGATATATACAATTAGCTATCCATAGATATCCATTAAAACTCCATTGATTTTCAATGTTCTATCATCCTAGGAGTCTAAAACTAAGGTTGATACATGCCTATCATGACCTTCTATTCTCTATGTAAATTTTTCCATTCCCACTATCTAGAGTAAATCCTGAAGTTCTTTATTATTCTTAACCTCCTTGGGCATTTTATGTTCTATTCTACTAGGAATCCCCATGAGGAAAAATATAATCTAACTATAGCTCTTCAATCTAAAATAGGGGTTTTTAGGCTCTTGAAATTTTAAATGACATTTCACCTTAAGTGTCTCATGTCATCCGACTCAAGTCTATCATTGAAGTATTTATAATATTGGTAAATCTTAAATTGATATTGCATTTTACCACACAGATCTAAAATCTTCTCTCTAGGTATGTTGGAGAGTGAAAATGAAGTAAAAATAACAAAGAACATAACAAACCAAAGAGGCATAACCATAAAGTTCCAATTAACTTTATTATAATAAGTAAACAATACCCCCATATTATCAAACATTTTGAACATTAATAAACATTGCTCATGAATCCTCTATAAAATGTCCTAAGGTAATTATTCTCTAACAATCCATCTATAAAAACTTGAAGAGGTAAATCCCCTATTGGTGAACCAATCAAAAATCTTATTGCCTTCCTAATAGACATGTTGTATGATGACTTTTTGCCTATAGTCTATAGTAGAAATAGATTCATCCACCACATTTTTTTTGTTCTAACGTACTGAGTTTTTTATTAAAATATAGTTAACTAAAATGTATGTTAATTTTAATAGCACCAACGTAAAATGCAATTGAAATTTTAACCCTTTGACCTTGTTTGTACTTGTAAAAACTTTGAAAACTAAAAGAGAAGTCTAATTAAGTTAATTTTAATAAAAAAAAAAGTGTATGTGAGATTTATAAATGCCTAAGATTATCTCTCCACATTAGTTACTATAAAAATGTTAGGGGGTTTTCTTTTCTCTAAGCCAAAAATAAAATAAACAACATTCCAGTTTGATATCTTTAATTTTTGGAAAACACAGAGTGAAGTCACCATTTAGCAAGATGAAGCCACTACTTTTCCACAAACAAAAATAAATAGAGATAAATTTTGGAAAAAACACTATTAAATAGGGAAAATCCTCCTATTATATGGGGAAAAGTTTCCAAATATAGTAGAAAAGTAGGAGAAGCCATTGAATACAATCTAAAAATAGGTGAAGCTACCAAAACCTAATGTAATTTTACCTAGTAAATTTGTGGTAGTCGTACAATCATTGAGGCAGGGTGAATCAGTGAGCCTAGATATTTCAACTTTAGTTCCAATCCTCCCAAACTATTAATTAGTTAATACATACATTCATGAGGCGTACACATCATTCATAACAATTAATAATAAATACAATGCAAGATCAATCACATAACACATGAAAAATGTGGGAAACACTTTTGGGGAATAAAAACCACTATAACCTATAATTGGACTACTATCCTATAATAACAAGATCCAATTTAGACTAGTAAGTGATTGATCAAGGAACTAGCATTTATGATTTTAGTGAGACACCAATCCCACAAAGGAGATACTACACTATCTAGATGAGTAGCCACAACAACTAGACCTTTAATAAGTTTCACCTTACAAAGATGTTATAACCCCTTTAGATGTTAAAAATCCACAATAACACCTAGAACAACTCCACATTTGAATTGATGTCTTCAACATCTGATTATAGAAATATGATTATCACTCTTCACCTTTAACAACTCTATCACCCAACACACCTTCACTCTTCAACTCTACACACTCAATGAATATTTATAGAAATAAATCTATCACAATAATAAAAACATAATGAGATGGTCATACCCACTATCCACACTCTAATTTACATTCAGCTCAGCCACCAAGATCATATAAACATCAAAAATTCTTTGATCATTCTTAAGACATCTAAAACATCCTTTTGGATCACTCAAGACCTCTCCGCTCATGCTCAACCTATAAGAACACTATTATGACCTTATAAAAATGACCTATAAGTCATATACATAGTCCTTAATATACTATTATTCTTAACTCATCCATTTATTATACCAAGACTCCTTAATACTTTACTTTAATGCTCACAACACATCTAAGTTGTACAAGTCTAGAAATCACCACATTTGATTTCACTATTTATAGATCAATCTCGATAATCACTATCTTAGTCAGCCATTAGGCATGCCTTAGTTAGATGTTAAAGCATATCTCACATGAAGACATGGATTAATACAATATTCATAGGTTAGCCATATCATCTATGGGTCACCCTTAAGGAACTACACCTTTTAATAAGGCCCTTACAACCCTTATATGACTTGTGTGAACCCATTCACTCCTTTAGTACTCTATTGAGAAAAAAAAGAACACATGACCCCTTTCAAATACATGGGTCCACTCCTTATGTCTCATTTAATATCCTTCAATGGTCACAAACATCTTATCTCACCTCTATGTATGCTCAAAAAACTTAAAAAATGACCTTATGCTAAAGAACACCATTACCAAAAACATAGTCAACTTATTAAGCATTTTCCAAACTCACGATTAATTAGTCACACCTCCAAAATCTACATAAAGTATTTTCATGGAGTTTGCAACAGTCCTAAATAGTCAATTCATCATGAGACATCAAAATAAGCTCAAACATTCTTCTCAAGTCACTTGTATAACAAGCACAAACACACAATCAAATTGTAGACTTAATATATTTGACTGTACTTACTTCTATATCTTCAAATTAGGTTCATTAGATGTGCCATGGAGTCCTCTATCACTTTAATTTTTATAGCAATAGAAAAATTAGACTTCTTTTGAAAGATATGGACAAAATACAAAGCTTTGGTTTTTCCCTATGTTAAATTCAAATATTTGAATAGAAATGGTCAAAGTTAACCTTCAAATATAATTCTCAAATATCATGCCCTCTTATCTCGGATCAAATATGCACCATTGATCTCTTCTGATCTTTAATGCATAGGTGCCAATTCTTAGACATTAAACCTCAATCACTTTGACCTCATCTTGCACAATTTTAAAATGTTGACTCAATGTGCTCTATCAATCTCTATGGATCAACCAAGTCTTTAATGATCAATTCTCACCATTTGATCAATTTATAATAATGCCCAATCATCATTGGATCCTTATCCTATACCTTTTCTCAATTCTTAAACATCATGCACCTATCTTCATCTCACTAATTCCTAACTTCTTCGACTAATGAACACCATTGATCTTACTCAAGCTTTAACTCTTTAAAAAAATGACTTAAGTATGGGGACCATTTCAATATGCTTAATTAGTCATTTTTGCACCTTAATAACTTGTTTTGTGCTTACTTCCATGATCTCAAACTTAGACCAGATGATCTCCTCACATAGGAGAATTAAACCATGTGACTCACTACTCCTAGAAATCTTGCACACGTGAGATATAATTCTATCAAAATTAATTCTCAAAATCTTCTATCATAGAGCCAACTATGTCAAAACCTGCTTGAGATGCCAACTTTTTGCATGCATAACATTTTCCATGCTTTATCACATGATATTAAAATTGGCACAAATAAACTATGGTAAAAATTGAAAAAACCCATATGATTAGTTTATATTTACACCTTCACACATGTAATAAATAAAACCATCAAAATTTTCACTTGGCCCTTCTTTCCATATTGCAAAATTGGCTATGGGAAAACATAGTCAAACTACCTAGGAGCCCAACTTTGCATATGCATATCTTTTGATGTGATCCATAATATGATCTAAAATTAAGAAAAAATAAACTAGGTCAAAATTTGAACAAACACATATGATCACCTTATCCTTAAACATCTACATGTGTAAGATATTACATCGTCAAACTGCTTACTCAACTCTTTCTGGCCACATTGCAAATTTGGCTAAGTATGGGAAAATAATGAATTTTGACTGAGAAGACAACTTTGCACCCTCATATCTTTGACCACACTTTGACACATGACATTATATATATCATATAACAATTAGGGACTAATTTGATGATAACCATAAGACTAACTCCTCTTGGATTATTCACACATGGTAATGGTGACATCATCAAACTGTGTACTCATAATTTCTACTACTAGACCCAAAGTGTCTAGATGAAAACTATGGACTACTATACAAGATATCAAATCATGGATAATATATTATAAGACCTGTTTCACATTTTCAATCCTCCATACTCATCCCTGAACATCTCTATCTATGTCAGCACTAAATATCAACCAAGTATACTTCAAGCATACAAGAATAAACACATTGTACACTTTGTCATTTTTACTTAAGATATCAATGCACTTAATCCACTCACAACGACACTTCTATGATATCACCATGACATCACTAAGAACTCTCCAATAATATTCCCCTTTGTCATTTATGTTAACAAACATCATATATATCAAAATACATCTCACCTTCTCTCTCTTCAAGCACTCCCAAAATAATAACTTTCTCCCCCTTTGAAACAATGATAAAGTTGGAACTAACTAATCTTGAGGACCTAAAAGGACTATCAAATAAGAAAGTACCATCTTATAAACATGATACAAACTCCTCCTCACCTTGAGCCTACCTCTTCTGGCCTTGACAAACTCCTCTTTCTTCATGCCAACACTCTCTTCAATCAAGCACTACAACCGATGAATAAAGAACTCATAAAAAAATATAAATATAATGAAACAAAGCAAGAAACATCAAAGAGTTACTCCCCCTAAGAACACTTACCAAATGTACCTTCTAAGTACCTTCAAATCTCCATACACCATGAGAACCAACATACAGACTTACTAGCCTTCTCTCTCAAGATACCATAAGGACCATCAATATAACTTCATGCCAATCATCAAAAAATAAACATGCACTAAACTAGAGAAATCACCTTGAAACACACATACCTTGATATTTTAGATAAAATAAGCAAAAAATACTCTTCTTCAAACTAGGATTGTCTAGCCTCCTTGTAGCCCTACTTGAAACATGCAAATCCCACACTTTTTAGTAGACACAACTTTAAGACTTGAAACTTCATATCTAGAGCACTATCATATGCCCCCTCAATCACACTAATTTTCATCATCAATCTCATCTTATGAAACATACTCCCTTAATAAAACTTAAAAACTCTATGAAGTTTAATTTGACCACCCATTTGGCCCATTCAACATATTAATAAGCCTTTGACCTCAATTCAAAAGGCAAAACACTTTTCTAGTATAGCCCCAAAACCCTAGAATCTTAAAACAAATAGGGTCAAAAAACCTCCTTCTAGTCAATACACACCTCTGAAACTACATACACACTTGTAAACACCCATCACACACTTTTGTATCAGGATTTTAACCACCATACCTTTGAGAACATAGACTTATTGTAACCCAATATAGTCCTAATTGGCCTTATTCCAAAAACTAAGAAACTAGAGAGTACATAAAAATCTTCAATTTGTCTTCAACATATCATCAGACCAAAAAATCACTTGGAACACATCACAAAGATGTGTATAGACCTTTCTAAGCATCAAAATCTTCTTGACATTGCATTAAACTCATTAAGCCACCTATAACCACCCATTATAATCCTATAAACTAGATCCTTCAAAAACCTTTAGATCAAACTCATGAACGTGTTTCTGCCCCTTAACCAAAGACCTTATTTGATTGGAATTATCATCTTGAGCACACAAACTTTATTTTCTACACCTTCTTTATTAGATTCAACTAATAAATCCTCTAATCCCAAGACCTAACCAATTACAAATCTCCCCCTAACTTCATGCTTTATCAAGAATAAGACATCTTCAACAAGTCTTTAAATATATTATACTAGAGCATCTAGACCATGACCAACAACCTAACTCTTTCTCAAGATAATATCACTAATATTATTTACAATATTATTTTCTCCAATTATATATACATATATATGTGTGTGTGTGTGTATGTGTGTATATGTATATATATATATATATATATATATATATATAATGCACAAACATACCTTATTTTCATAGCTTCTCTTCAAACAATATCAGACAGCTACCAAGCTTCCTCTAACTGACAAGTGTCTCTGTGAAGCCTAGATAGAGACACCCCTTTGACATGGTGATACTAAAAGTCCAAAAACTTAGCATATTCCCATATCTCTATATCTTTTTCATCAAACTTATAGTCCTGCTTGACTTTAACTAAATTCTTGACTTCTTTCGTTTCTTTAGATTTGTCAATAAATGTTGTCAATAGAAACTCTTAAATCTCCTTCATTTTTGATCTTTTTTCAACCTTGGAAAAAAATCCATAAAGAATAGTGGACTCAACAAAGTTAGTCTCTTTAGTCTTTACTACCTTGGGTCTTCATACCATAGTTTGACCCTTCTTATCTTCTATAGCCATCTTACCTACTTGATCCTTGAGCTTACCCTGTTTTGAAACATAGCCTTCTAAAGAAACTTATTCTTTACTATCATGACAAAAATAATCATTACACATGATGTCCTTTTCTTTTGAACAAATTTCATCTTTTAAACTCAAACTTATCTTTGAATCTTCTAGCTAAACCTTAATATCATTGATAACATTACCATCTTCTTTAGCATCTTACTTAAAAGTACATATACATTTTTCAAGTGCCTTGATCATAGCCTTCCACTATTGATTTTAGTTTTTTAATTACTTATCCATATTTGTACCTACTTAGGATCACCTTCAAGTTGTTAGTCTTCCTCAAAAGGACCCACTCTGATACCAATTGTTAGTGGTACAATCACTAAGAGGAGGGTAAATTAGTGAGCCTATATATTTTAAATTTAGTTCCAATCCTCCCAAAATATTAATCAATACATACATTCATGAGGTATACACATCATTCATACCAATTAATAATAAATACAATGTAAGATCAAGCACATAACACATGACAAACATGGGAAACCCTCTTAGGGAATAAAACCCACTAGAACTTGTAATTGGAATACTATACTATAATAACAAGATCCAATTTATATGATCAATCAAATAATCAAAAAACTACCATTATTGATTTTAGTGAGACACCAATCCCACAAGGAGCTACTACACTTATCTAGTTAAGCAGCCACAACAACTAGACCTTTATCAAGTTTCACCTTATAAGGAGGCTACAACCCCCTTAGATGTTGAGAAACCAAAACAACACCTAAAACAACTCCACCTTTGAACTGATGTCTTCAACACCTAATGATGGAACTATGATTATCCCTCTTCACCTTCAATAATAACTCTATCACCCAACACACCCTCACTCTTCAACTCTACACAATCAATGCATCCTTCATAAAAATAACTTTGTCACAATAAGAAAAACATAACAAAATGTTCATACACACTTTACACACTATGATATTCCTCTTATATCAACCACCAAGATCACATAGACATCAATAATTCTTTGGTCATTCTCAAGACATCTAAAACATCCTTTCAGATCACTCAAGACCTCCTCACTCATGCTCAACCTATAATAACACTATTCTAACCTTAAAACATGACTTATAGGTCATACACATAGTACTTAATCTATTTTTATTATCAACCCTTGAATTAAGCATACTCAACTTCCTTACTTCTTTGCTTCAATGCTCACACCACATCTAAGTCATACAAGTCTAGAAATCACCACATTTGATTTCACTATTTATATATCAATCTTGATAATCAATATATTGGTAAACCATTAGGCATGCATAACCTTTAAGGCATATCTCACATTAATACATAGCTTAATACAATCTTCATATGTTAATCATAGCATCTATCAGTCACCCTTAAGGAACTACACCTTTTAATAAGGCCCTTGTAGCCTTTATAGGACTCATGTGAACCCATTCACTCCTTTATCACTCCATTTATTAAAACAAGAACATAGGAACATTTTAAAATAAATTAGTCCACTCTTTATGTCCCTTTTGACATCCTAAAATGGTCATAGACATCTTATCTCACCTTTGTGTATGCTCAAACAACTCAAACACAAACCTTATTCACAAGAACACCATTATCGACCACACAATCAACTTATTAAGCATTGTTCATACTCAAGATAGATTGGTCACATGTCTAAAACCACATAGATCATCCTCATATATTCTACAATACTCCTCAGTATTCAATTCATCATGAGACATTTAAATAACATCATAATAATCACAAACATTCTTTCTGGGTCACTTGTAGAACAAACGCAAACACACAGTCGACTTATAGGCTCAATATCTTTGATTTTACTTCCAAATATTTAAATTATGTTCATTATATGTGCCATGGAGTCTTCTACCACTTTAATTTTTATATCAATATTAAATTCAACTTCTATCAAAATTTATAGACAAAATACAGATCTCTAGTTTTTCCATGTGTTAAATTCAAATATTTGAATAGCAAAAGTCATAGTTAACCTTAAAACACAATGATTAAATCTCCCATCCTCTTAGCTCAAATTGAATGTGCACCTTTGATATCTTATGATATTTAATGCATAGGCACCAATGCTCAAAATTTAAACCATAATCACTTTGACCTCATCTTGTGCAATCTTGAAATGTTAACTCAATGTGCTCCATCAATCTCTTTAGATCAACTAGGTCTTTGATGATCAACACTCACTATTTGATCAATCTGCGTGAATGCCTACTCACCATTGGATCCTTATCATATACCTTTGCTTATTCATTGAACATCATTCATCTATCCTCATCTTACTTCTTCTTGACTTCTTGGAGTAACACACACCATTGCTATTTCTTGAGGTTTAACTCTTTCAAAAAATTATTAAGTATGGGGACCATTTCAATATGCCTAAGTAGTTATTTTTCACCTCAATAACTTATTTAGTACTGACTCACATGATCTCAAACTTGGACTAAATGATCTCCTCACATAGGAGAATCCAACCATGTGACACACTACTATTGGAAATCTCCCATGTGTGATATATAATTATATCAAAATTCCTTCTCAAAATCTTCTATCATAGAGCCAACTATGTCAAAAACTACGTGAGAGGCCAAATTTGAGAATGAATAACTTTTTATGTGATTTAGCGCATGATTTCAAATTTAGTAAAAATAAGCTACACTCAAAATTGAACAAACCCATATGATGAGTTTCTCTTTACACCTTCACATGTGCAAGATATAACACCATCAAAATGATGACTCAACTCTTCTTACCATATTGTAAAATTGGCTAAGTATGGGAAAACACATTCAAATTATATGGGAGCCCAACTTTGTATATGCATATCTTTTGATGCACTACATTTCATGATCTAAAATTAAGCATAAATAAACTAGGTCCAAAACTAAATAAACCCATATGACCACCTTATCCTTAAATTTACACATATGTGAGATATTTCATTATCAAACTATGTACTTAGCTCTTTTTGGCCACATTGTAAATTTGGCTAAGTATGGGAAAACAATGAATTCTAATTGAGAATCCAAATTTTCACCCTCATATATTTGACCACACTTTGATGCATGATTTAAGATATAACATATAAAAAATATGAACTAATTTTATCATAACAATCTGACCAACTCCCTTTGACTCATTCACACATGGCAATGGTGACATCATCAAACTACCTACTCAAAAAATTTACCACTAGACCCAAATTGTTTAGATGAAAACTATGGACTACCAAATGAATTCCACTTATTCATTAAATTTATAAAAGCATATATAATATCTTATAAGACCACTTTCACATGCTCAATCCTCTATACTCATCTCTAAACATCTCTAGCCATGTCACCACTAAAGATCAGCCAAGTATACTTCAAGCATACAATAACAAGCACATTACACACTTTGTCATTGTTACTTAAGATATCAAGGTACTTCATCCATGTATAAAGACACTTCCATGATATCAACATGAAATCACTAATAACTCTACAATAAGTTGTTATTCAATAGGGTTAAATCTATTGATTTTGTAGAGAAATGTCATTGTTGGGAGACGAAAAATGGATTAAAAAAGTTGCATAGGATATTATTCAAATATTTGTGCATTATATATGAATTTGTTAGATATATGTATTTTCTCATATCCTTTTAAGCTTGTGAAAGGATATAATATGAATATTTTCCTCATTTTATCACCAATGTATGAGAAGAATATGAGTAGTTAGGAATTATAGTGACTATAAATATGTATGCTTGTATGAAGAAGTTGATGACCTTTTGTTGAGATCAATATATACTTTCTAGTTATGGTTAATTGTCATATTTATTATTTTATTCCTTGTATATGTTATCATGTTTAATGTTTTGTTTAATTTATCTTAAATTAATCCAAATACTCTGTAAACATAAAGAAAACTCTAGTTAATCTTAGTTCCTTTTAATTACACAATAACTCATTTTTGTCATGCTTTTGTTAATTATGAATTCATTTTACTATCCTATGTAAACTAATAAAAATTATTTATCCACATCCTTAGCATGTTATGTTGAACTAAGAACCTCTGCTAATAATGGTGTGGTGAGTATTGAACACTCCTTCTATAAGAATCTATGTTAAGATGGTTATTGGGATAATGATACATTAAAACCTAGTTAAAGCAGAAAGTATGTCACTTAATAGAAGAAGAATACAAAAGGATGGGTCTCACCATGATTAAAATCATTTAGCAGGATATATATGGAAAAATATATGAATTTTTTTGGTGTGAACTATCAAAATCATTGAATAATTGGTCGACAATACTGGAGTACTATTACTTCAATCCTAGAATGGATGAGACCATTACATAGACCAAAGAAAAGATAGACTAGTTAGTGAAACTAAAAACTGATTAGACAAGAATGATAGACTACTAGGTTACCACCACTATCAATGGATACATTATTGAGTTCACATTATATAGATATATAGTGTTCAAATCTACATAGGACCATTTTTCCTAGAAATCAAAGGGAAATTTTTGTAGCAACTAACTCTCCTATTGAAGATGTTGGTTATGGATAAGGCCATGGTTCCTATTCCAGCTAATATGGAGTAGTCACTTCAGGTATATGGGGATGTGTGCATATAGAGGTGAATGATATATAGATGAGTAAGTATAGATTGAACTTGAATCCAAAATGGAGATGTGAATAAAGAAGATTCAAAATAAAACTCTAGATTTAGAATGGGAACTATGACAATATAATAGATGGAAAAAATATAAGAATACCTAAGTAGGTACGAGTAGGAATAAGAGTAGTAGTGGAGTAGATGATGATTGAGTGCATAGATGTAATTAGAGAGATGATGAGAAAGATTATGAATATATGATGAAGAAATAATATTCCATTGGATTCTAGTAGATGGAATGAGATAACTAAGAACATGATGAAGATGAGTTTTATGAATAAGAAGATGAGAATAGATTAGAAGTAGAACCAGTAGATGATGGATGTAGTGTATAACTACATAGAAGGGTATTGATAAAATAAGAATAATTATGTAGAGAAACAAAAATTAGTAATAGTTTAATCATAGGTTTAATCAATTTATATGAATTCATATAAAAGAACCATTCCCCAGAAGAGCATGCATCCCTGTAGCCCAATCTTTTATATTCTAGTATAACTTTTTAGCTAGGTGAGTAGAAGGAGAATAGTTGGGAAAGACCATTTTTAGAGCATGTGAACTATTAGGGTAATGAAATTCACATTAATTTAATTATGAAGGATTTAAAATTCTTATATTTAGCTAAAATAAATAAATAAAATGAAGTACAGAAAAACAAAGTGGACATGTTAATTCTTCTAATGTGTAGACTAGTATACATAAGATAATATAAGATGTAGCCACCTCAAATAATAGTTTTTAAAAAGACTCCATCCATACCAATCAATATGATGAATTAGTCGAGAGGACTGTTAAATTGGGCCATCTATGATGGCTTTATAGGCCTTAAATAGTACCTACTAACTTGCAAAATGAAAATTTAAGTTAAGGGTGTCACTGATGAAAATTTACAAAAGTGTAAATTAATATGGAATCTAGCTAGGATAACATTGGAGTTTATATATAAAAGATATTTATAATAGGAAATTTTAAAATACATTAAATATTATCTTTTCATAGATTTTAATATTAAGAAATGTAGTAACCAGACAATATAGGACCTGAAAGAGATAAGTTAAATGTTTGGAGAGATGGTTTATGACTATGATCATAGAGTTTCTAATGTAATTAATAAAGTAGAATTCACTTTGACATATAAATACAAAGCAACATAGTTCATTGAAGGACTATGAGACAAGATTCAATTGGCCATTATGAAAATGCAATATGAGATAAAAGCATATTCCATAACTACTACACTACATGTAGAACATATTGAGGATTATGGAAAAGCTCTTATTGATAATTCAAAAATTGGAAACACACTACAGGATTTCAAAAAAAGGATGGAGCAATACCATGAGGTGGATATACCTAAATTGATTATATGGTGTACCGAGTGTAGAAAATAAGGAAACCATCAAAATGGTTATCCTAAAGTCAAGAGAGAATTTTGAAAGATTTGTTGGGTAGTAGGACATGTTACAACATAGTGTCACCTTTTACAACAATATATCAAGAATCCATAGAATCTATATTGTAATTTTTTTAAAATAAAATAACCATGATGAGAATAATTATATATCTTTACAAGAACTTAAAGAGGGCATTTAAAAAAATATGTTTTCCATTGTAGCATAGCAAATATCCTTAGTGAATAAGTAAACCTAGGCCCATAGGTTGATAAGAGTTATGCAACCCAAATGTGTCCATAGTGGATTATGAGTTCACCATAATATTAGCCTCATGGTCTAGCTAGATGGACTCCTTATTCACTGAGTTAGACACCCCTACCCCCTCATTACCAATATGAATCACCTTGGAAATCACTCATAACACAATAATAACAACTAAATTAGACTCCTCCATCTACGTAACAACAATTCAACGTGGGAGATAATAATCAATAGTACCATTAGTGGAACTTTGTGTAGTAACAAGGAGGATATTGATGTGGATATTAGTCTAACAAAGGAGGAGGTTGAGGTGGTTATAGAAGAATATATCCAGCATTAGAGGGAACAACTATAAATGACCTCCCTTGTAATGTTACTTATGCAGCTTGTAATGTTAGTTATGTAGAGAATACAATCATTTCTAATGTAATTTCTTAATTAATGCATAAGGATAGTCATATTTTGCATACTATAGAGTCTCTGATCAACATGACATAGAGGATTTCCCTATTCTAGAGAAGTAGAGGAAGGATACAGTTGTTTGAAATGTAAACATGGTAAGTGAAAAACCTAAAGAAAATGCATTTCTAAATGTTGTGACATGGAAACATCATGGAAAAAAAAGATTGCCTCCATATAAAATGCTTAAGGATCAAAGCATCAAAAAAGTTAGACAAGACAAATACCTAGATCTAGCCACAAAAAAGAGTCTCATGAATGAGGTTGTGTAGTTTCTAAAAAACATTCAACAATGAGGAAACTAATGATGGTGATGTTGTAGTAATCAATGCAGAAATCAATGGCCAAATTGTGTGCATCATATGACAAGATGGGGTTGTCATTTCACTCATAGATCTAATAAAAATTTTGAGTACTCTATGAAATAAAAACATATCATAGAATATCATGAATCTTTTACATAATCTTTTAGAATTTGCATAGGGTGGCTAACAAAAGACAAAAATTTGTATGGTATGTCAAGATAAATAAACCATAATATGTTGACATGTAGATTAATATTTAGGTTGATGGATATGAGATACCAAATGTTGTCTTTGATTTTGGTATCATAATATATATGATTCCCATATCCACATGGGAAGCTATTAGATGACCAACCCTTAGCTAAAACATAGTAACTCTAAGCCTAGCTGACTATGGAAAAGTTGATCCTATTGGTAAATTGGAGGACATTGAGATCATGGTCATAGATTTATCTCTATGAGGAGACTTTAAGGTCATAGACATGAAAATTGTAGCAACACACTACCCTATGCTAATAGGAAAAAATGGGCATATGATGTTTAGATGACTATCAATATAGTACGCAACTAGCTTGAGGCAAATCAAGGTGATAAGGTTATTGTCATTCCTCTCAATAGAGTACACAAGCTGTACATCATTCGTGTTAAACCATACTCTCCATACATTTTATAAGAAACTAGCTAGATGAAGGTTAATACTAAGGAGAATCTTAAATCTCTACATGCAACCAACTATAACTTCCTATACCATCATGCCAAATCATAGGTATAATCACTACTCACCCAACAACTTAAAATAGTAGAATAGTGGAGACCAAAACTAGTAGCTATGTAGCTGATGATAAATTAGTTTGTTATTGAAGACTACACCTTTATGTCCACAAAATCTCCCACTTGATCATAACTTTATTTCCTATATCAAGCCAATGATCACATGTATGATTACATAAAACTAACAAGGGAAGGCACTTTACCCTAGGAAGCAACTTTATCTATCAGTGGTGCCTTAAATACCCACCTACTTAATTATTCATGTAATGACCATGAACTCTAACCCATGTGAATGGTTTTTTCACATGAGCATCAACTTATTATATATTATGTTATGGAGGACATAAATGATTTCATTATGCATTTGAGAGTTCATATTTCAACCATCAATCAGTGGGTTAGCACTCTAAACTATGCCCTAAAGGGAGTTGCTACAACATGGTGGGAAACTCATCAAGACAACCATCTTGAGTGGGATGATGTTTTTGAATTCATGATCATGAGGTTTTATCTACCGTAATTCATCCACATAATTGTCCATTCTTTCAAGAAGGTTATCTCCCCAAGATTCATGTGCATAAATGTTTTAAAGTTTGGAATAAGGAACATGTGGCTCCCATGTATTAGGTTTACATTTTCCACTATATACTTACTCCCCTATTAGTAGCATGGTATATGCACCAAGATAACCAAAGGGAAAGCAAACATTGTACATAATTTCAAATTGATTTCATACAAACATTTGTCTTTGAAGATTAAAATATTCTAGTTCATAATACACTATAGAAACTGAATTACTTTTTATGCCATGGGTGTGCAGAAGATTCGAGCATCATAATAGAATCAGTTACATAGAAAATTTTATCCTTCAATCTTAATTTTGAACTTAAAAGGTAGAAAGCTAATAATACTAATGAAAAAGCTTTGATGTAGCCATGTCACCGAATCCAGGATGAGCTAGAGCATAGTGAAGATTCTAATTTTGATGTTGATTTAGATTTGAATGATATATTTGAACCTAAGAAACCTATAGAATCACTTAAGGATATTGGTGAAACACTAAATGAAGAATATAATTTTTGAAACATATGAATTTTAGAATAATAAGGGTAAAGTAAGATCCATAAATCTATGAATGAAAGGAAACACTATATTTATTAGCAATCTCTTAAGAAGTATGTCACTTATATTGGAATAGAGAAGGTTCCAAAAATGGAAAGCATAGGTGACTACTAGATGGAGACTAAAATTTTATAATCCCTACAACTTTCTAGTGATTACCAATATGTCTTTCCTACCAAATTCTCATAGGTTCAAGAAGTAGATCCATTTCTTGGTGAGATGCACATTGAATTAAAGGAGTGCACATGGTTGACCAAGAAGTGACCATATAAGCTCAATATAAATATGAAGCTAAAGGTGAAGGTAGAATTGGATAGAATGAAAGATATAGGGATAATCTATCTAGTATAAAAATCCATTTAGATAAGCCCAATACTATTTTAGCTAAAGAAAATAAGAGAAATACAAGTATGTGGGGACTATCACATTATGAATAATGCTTGCATAAATGATCCATTTCCCATACCATTTACAAATAAATGTTTGGAGTCTCTCATAGGACATGAAGTATATTATTTTATGAATGGGTTCAGTGTATACCATTAGATTTTGATTTCATAGAAGGATCAAGCCAAAATAAATTTTGAAATAGAGTGGGGTTATTTTGCATATAGATTCATGTAATTTGGCTTGAATAATGCACATACTATATTCTCATGCATAGTGGTTAAAAAATTCAAATATTTCATCCATGATTTCGTGGAAGTTTACTTGGATGATTGGGTAGTCTTCTCCTTCAAAGAGAATTTATCAGAGTTGTGTTTGATATTAGAAAGATGTCAAGCTATGTGCATCACATTAAATTTGAATAAATGCTTTTTTTTTACACATTTTTGTATTTTACTTAGACATGTTGTTTTTAGTAATGGCATCTTAGTGGATCAAGCTAAAATTACAATAATATTGAGTATGTCACCACCTTTTAGTTCCACTGAAGTGTACTCCTTTCATAGGCACATAGGTTACTACCAAAAAATTATCAAAGGCTATGTAATGATTTCATCTCCATTAGAAGCCTTAAATAAAAAGAATGATAGGTTTGTATGGACATCTGAATGCCAAGAAGATTTTATTGATTTGAAATAATGATTGGTCACTATTCTAATACTTTCTTTCCTAGACTAGAGTAAGCCATTTCATGTACATGTAGATGTTTTCGGCATCATAGTTGGTGTTGTACTTTCACATCCCAGAGATGGTGTGATTGATCATCCTATACACTATGATAACTAAAAATTGTCAGATTTAGAGAAAATTTATATAACTACATAATAGAAAGCATTAGCCATTGTATTCAGACTTCAAAAATTCTATCACTATCTTTTGGTGATGCCATTTAAAGTTTTCATAGACCATCAAGCCCTACAGTATATTGTCAATAAATTTATATTAAGAGGATGAATATCTCATTATTTGATGTTTTAGTAATTTCAATTCTATATAAATGTAAAACTAGATAGAGAAAATGTGGGACCTTACCACCTCAACCACATTCCAAATGGTGAAGAGCTGACAGAACTACAAGAAGACTCTCCTAAGGCATACCTCTTCCATGTCTCTAAGATTCATAATTTTTTTAATCAATTAACAACTTCCTCAAGAAAGCAATATTCCATGTGCACTTTTAGGAATGGGATAAAAAGTATTTTATGACTAGAGCACTTCCATATACCATCATTAATGGACTGCTATCACTTATGAAAGGATGAAGTCATATGTAGGGTCGTCCTCAAACATGAATGACCTCAAATCTTGGAGGAAGTTCACCAAGGAGTCACAGAAGGACATTTCACATGAGAGGCTATAGATATAAAAATTCTGCAATGTAGACTATGGTGGCCAAATTTATTTTAGGGTGCACATAAAGTTGTATAGTATTACGATGTCTAACAATGTATGGAAAAATTGCTCTATAAAAATGAGATGTTGTTGCAACCCCTATTATTAGAGAATCCATTCAAACAATGGGGTATTGATTTTATAGGACCAATTAACCCACCAAGAAAGTGTAACAAATCCACATACATCATTACTATGAGAGATTATTTTACTAATTAGTTTGAAGCTTCTATCACACCTAGCTGTGGTGAAAAGGATGCAACAAAGATTTTATATGAAAATATCATTACCAAGTTTAGATGTTCGATCAAGTTAGTTATCATAAAATTAATTCAATTCCTCAAAAATACCATCATGTACTTCACTAAAGAGTTTATTATGTCTCATCATAAAATCACTACCTATCATCTATAGGTGAATGACTAGGTTAAAGCCTCAAATAAGGTACTAGAGAAATGCTCACAAAAATCTATGATGTTAAGTGGGATGATTAGGAAAATCATATTCCTATGATCTTGTGGGAATGTCATACAAATTAAAAAATGGATATATGATTTACACCAATTTAGTTGGTGTGTGGCTTAGAAGCAGTCATGCTAATATAATATTTAGTACTTAGCCTGCTCATTGCTATGGTCATGAATTTAGGAGATCATGAATCTCTTACTTACTATATTCTTTAATGAACTATGATAGATGATTTTAGATGAAGAGAAACATGGACAAATAAAGTGTATAAGCAAAGCTAGAAAGAATAGTACAATAAGAATCTACACCATAAAGAATTTCATAAGGATCAGCTAGTTTCTTTATATGATAACTAGTTCAGAGCATTCCTAGGCAAACTAAAAATAAGATGAAAAGGTTATTACATTATACATGTCTTAATGTAGCAAATAATGATAGTTTTAAGGGATATTTAGGTAATGATATTACTAGGGTTAGTAAATGGTTATAGGTTTAAGACCTACCACTAATAGTCTATTGATCTCATTCTACAAGCTAAGTGGGTGTTGAGTAGCACCATGTAGATTAGGATTTCTCTATTTTTCAAGTTTTTTATGTGTTTATTTTAAATTTTATTTATTTCTAGATGATTTTATCAACAACATTTGTGATGTACAAATACCAATCCTTGAATGAACTATAGGTACATAGGAAGATCCATGTGTAACACCAAAAAATTCAAATAAGAGTGACTAAAAAATATTAAGTCTATAAAAGATGAAAAAATATCACATCAACAAGATATCCATTAAATAAGGTTCATCCACCAAAATTAAATGCAAGATCCATGGGTTAATGGACATGATCTTCAACAAATTGATGACTAGTCAACATCAACAACGTGTACCCTTTATATGAACACCTAAGGTCATAATGGCATAACTCCACACATGTGCCAATGAATAACTAATTTAATATCTAGATCAATTATTGATTTTCTACATCCTCCATTTCATTCAAGATGAGTGGACATCTAAGCATGGCCTAGATGTGGAAACCAAGAGGCACAAAAGCTATAAAAGCTAATTTTGAACTCTAAGTTTGCTTTTCATCCTTAAAATATTTTTTAGAGATATATCTATCAAGATATAAACTAATTTTATTGAATATAACATTAAAAATTATCCAAAATTCTTCTTATGTAACCATGGATACCATGCCTCTAATCTAACCCCTCTCTAAGGCAAAAAAGGAAGCCATGGATATTGACATAGCACTTCGATAAACCACATATAGTGATCATGAGTCATCTCAATACCTATTCAAATATGAATACAATATATTCTAACTTGACCCTATTAATGTTTCACAACCACTCACCCTCACAACTCCCCATAAATTCTATAACATAGATGTTGAGCATCTCCTATGAATGCCAACTTTTGGAAACATAGGAGAGATTATTCAAGTATTTCTTGGATGATATAATGATGGTGTTATCTATTTTAGACTAGATTATATGATGGTCATCAATACACAATCCATGCCCCAAGTATTGGGCATGCCTACATGCAAATACTCCATGTTTCCCTATAAGACCAAAATGCCTCCTATCTTACAAGAAGTCTAGGACCTCTATGTGTGACAAAACCAAGGGATCTCAATTGATGAAATTTCAAATGGACTTGTGATCATTATCATTAAATTCATCACCAAAATATTTTAGTAGTTACTAAATTCTACCAAATAAATTCCTAAGGGCATTATGGACATCAATCACATGATGATCCACTAAGGTAAACAATTCAAATAACCTAAATACTTTTTCCAAGAATTTTTCACAACATTGAAAAGTGTCACACCAATCTTAGGTATACCTTTCAATATCAGTTCTTGATCCTTTTCTTTTTTTCACATAGTTAAAATCACCTAAGGGGGAAGTCTATCGAGATATGAACTAGTAGCTAACACAATAGTTTTATAACATCATATGGATGCAAGAACATAGAGCCCTCACACATGATGGGAATTTCAAATCTTGGTGGGAGGAATGTTTGGACTTCATCAACACATAGCCTAGATTCCCACCAGCTGTCCTACAATATTTGGGACAACATGTTATAGTCATATTCCTTCTTAAAGGAGTCTTCATCATAATTCATGAGATACCACACTCACCTTTCAAACCACTTCCATTATTCATCATAATGGATATGGTGTAGGCCAAGGTGGCTAGACAAAAGAACACATAACTAGGTGAACAACCCTTTTGAAATTGATACCACTATGTGCAGACATTCCTATTATGAAACCATCAGAGCTAGAATCTAGTTCACAACAGTAGAAGGGGAAGCACAAAATAGACCCTCATTCAATGTTACCTCCTCTAAATAGAAAAACATGTAACACTATGACTTGGAAGGATGTCATAAAGGTGCCATAGATTTTTAACTCCTATGACCTCATGGAGATGGGCAATGATGCACAAGAAGTCTAGCAAGTCATGTTGGCAGACATGGATGGAGACTATTATGAGAAGGAGGAAAAATAAGAGTTATTTTTCTAGAAGGTGGTATAAACAATAAAAATATAGAAGTAGGTTCTATCTAACATATGGGTGAAACTTCAATCTTGTCCACCATCCATCATTATTGATATAGTTAAAGAAGAGGTAGAGAAAATTGACTACTCCAAAATTTACACCTAACATTTTTATTTCACCTCTACTAGAGGGTCCATATGAATAAATTATACACATTCACATAACATGGTAGGAGATAAAAATCTCCTCTACTTTATAATAATGCAAATTTGGTCAGCTAGTTGAGTAGGAAGCACAACTTTCCCTAGAAAATTTTATATGACCACCATGATGCAGATTGGTCATAATTGGTAGAAAGAAATAATAGGTTCCAAGTTTAGAGGTGCACCTAGATGACTCCCCACCATCACCATAAGCACAAGAGGTTGAATAAATAGTACACGAGTAGAAAACAATAGAGGAGCAATGGGTTACTAGAGAAGAATATTCTCACATAGTTGAATGATAGCTCAAGAAAGAGGAGAAGAAAAGAAATAAATAATAAGTTCAGTAAGAACAAGAAATATAACAAGCCAAAGAAGTTGAGGCCTCAAAAAAGGCCAAAGATGCATAGGCAGACATGCAAAAGGGTCAAGAGATGGCCCAACATGCCCAATAAGAAGATATCACATAACAACAAATGTAAAAAGGGAAAGAGAAGAAGAAAAAAGAAGAAAACAAATAACAAGATGCAGCATATCATGTGCAAAAACAAGTAGAGGAAGCTACCAAAAAGAAGGAGGAACATGATAAATCCCTATGGAAATAGAAATTATAGGTATAAGTACCAGCCCATTCACAAGCCCAAGATGCAAAAGAACAAGAATATAAGAAGAGAGAAGAACAAGAAGAGAAGAACAAGAAAGAATAAGAGAAAAAGTAAAAAATAAGAATAAGATGAGAAAAATAAGAAAGAGAAACAAGAATCTAAAGAGAAAAATAATAAATAAGAGGAAGATAAGACCAAGAAAAAGGAAGAGGACAAGATAAGAGAGGAAGAATAAAATAAGAAGCAAGAAGATGAGGAAGATAAAAAGAAGAGGAAGGAAGAAAATAGGGGAAAAAATAGGAAGAAGAGGTCAAACAAAAGATAGTTAAGGATGATGCACAACAAGATAAGTTGGTAATAGAGGCCACAACATAGTATCAAACATCATCCACAATGTAAGCATAATAATATTCACCATAGATTATACTAAGAGGTGTATGTATCTTGGATGTTCCCTCAGTCACTACTCAATGCACCATAATTTCCCTTTTACTAGCCCCAATGACATGTCAAGATGTTGTAGCAAACATAAGAAAACTAGGCACTCTTCTAGTCAGGCATGAGGCATCTTTATAAATATCTCACCAAACTTTGAAGAAATAATTGGAAGGTACTAAAGCATTCCAAGAATCTATCACACAAAATGTTGCCTACTTAGAGCAAGAGCATAACCAATCAAAGGCAGAGATGTGGAATTAAAGATCATATAATCAAAGTACTGAAGATAATTGAATACACTTTCCCATCTTTGGCCTCTCAAGTCATAGGGGAATAAGTCATGTTACACCATAGCTGGCTCAAGACCTTGGTCATCGAGCTTAGAAAATAATGGTGCACAACATAACAACTTTGTGCACTCAGCAACTTGGGCTAAAACTTGAAGAATAACACCATGAATTTGATTACACTATTGGAGGAGTATCAAATTATGCTAAACATTTCATATCTATAATACCATCAAATAACATGTAATCTTTTGGACGAGAAGTAATATCCTGATAATGCATTTTTTATCTCAAGCATAAACTTCACTATAGCTACCATAGTTAGCATAACAATGCCCAATCAAACTACCTTGACTGACGAAACTAAACTTGATCTCTATAAGTATATAAATTCCAAGGAAAATGTGTGTGACTGAATCCTCATCTAGAAATAGAACCTATGATATAGTGCATTTATGGGGTTCTAGGAAACAAGACATGCATAAAAGTTGGAGCAGTTGAGCACAAAAATTCAACTAAAAGTTAGTAATACAAGAGTAGACATAAGTGATTCTTATAATTTAGACCTAAAGGAACTCATTAGTTTTTATGCATCAATGCACATCTTGATTTTCATGGTCTAAGAAGTGATGCTTGACTAAGATGCATTTAAGATTGATTTGGCTCCATTCCATAGTGAGGTGACCCTGATGCTCAAAGTCCTTATTTACATGCCACCATCATAACTCTGAAAGGAAATCACATAGTGCATGAATAATTAGACCAAGTTCAAGGATCCTTCTAACCATCCTTCTTACTCCAAAACACCTCCTCCTTCTAGTTAAGTATTATGTAATGCATAATTTTTGAATTTTTTTGAAAAGTTTTGAATAACTTTTTGTATTGGGGATGACTAGTGAGACAAGTGGGGCTAAGATGGTTAAAAAACCATAAAGGGAGGTCACCTATCTATGTTAACCTAGTATAAACCTAAAAGGCTAGTAGGTTTATACGCTTCTTAGTTGAAAACTCAAAAGGGTGGCTAAGTAGTGTGTAAGAGGTGAAAATCATAAATGGTGCCTTGAGAGATTACTACGACTCTTACTAGTCTACTCAAATTTTTATATTCTACACTTAGTGCATAGTTAGATGAAATTAAAACATTGTATCGAGATGATAAAACACTTTAAGTTGGGGGAAAGTGTTGGGAGAATAAAAATAGATAAGAAAATTTGTGCAGCATATTCTTTGAATATTTGTGCATTATATATGAATATGTGGGCTATATGTATTTTATCCTATCCTCTTCAGCTTGTTAAAGGATAGAAGATGAATAGTCTCCTCATTTTGGTTCCAACATATGAGAATAATATGAATAGTCAAGAACTATAGTGACTATAAATATGTATGCTTGTATGAATAAGTTAATGGCCTTTTACTGAGATCAATATAGAATTTTTGGTTATGGTTACCTATCATGTTTCTTATGTTATTCCTTATATATGTTATCATGTTTACTGTTTAGTTTAATCTATCTTAAATTAATATAAAATATCTATAACCCTAAACAAAACTTTGGATAATATTATTTCTTTTTAAATCATGTAATACCTCATCTATGTCATGCTTTTAGTAAATATGAATTTCTTCTACTATCTTGCATATAATAATAAAACTTAGTTATTATCATCCTTAGCATGTTCTATTGAACCAAGAACCTCTACTAACAGTCATCATTTAGTAGGTCAAATACATAGTTTTGAATATTATATTTATATATAAATAAAGATATAAAATAAAACATGGTACTGACAAAGCCATCGTTACATAGGGTGAAGAGATAAATTACACTAATAATATAATGCCATTAATTTCAAGACTAAAACCATAAACTAAAAGAATTAGATGCATTTAAAAAAAAAATCTTGCATATCATTCTCCTTGGCTATACAATCTTTGTGGTCCCACTGGGTGTGCCATTATGTATATCAGGAGTTTGAAGAACACTCAAATGATGATTAGTTCCTTGTTAGTCAAAATGATAAAATAAATCAAGCATAACAATAAACTATAACTAAACACTCTTTCCTAAGAACTAGGTGGAGAATAACATGGTAAACAAGATCACAAAATAGAGATAAAAATAATAATAATTTTACTTCATTTATTGAATTTTATGCTTACTTGTTGGCATAAAGATGTTTATGCTTGATCTATGATAATAATAATCTTCTAGTAATGCTTCTCCATGGTGGTAGCACTTCTCCAATTGTCACTTATGGCTTGCTATGAATCTTGGAATAAAATGGGAATTATAACACTACTATCAATGGATTCTTGAAGGTATTCCATGATAATAAACTTACACACAAAATCTTGTTGGAATATGGTGTGGGAACTTGTATTTATATCTTTAAGAGCTAACTATAATCCTAGGGAGGCTAGGTTCAATTCTAAATTTGGTTGAGTCTAAAATAACCTAGGTTGAGTCAAGCTAACCCTAGGTTGGCTCAAAACACTTATAAAATCTTAACACCTCAATTTCAGATATCTGTGAGGCATGAAAACTCACTTTAGATATATTTTAGGTTGTGACTCATAATTTTTAAATATTTAGGAAATAACAAATCACTTTATTAGCTCCTTTGACCTCTGAATTCATATTTGGCTAAAAATTCCTATTTTAATAAATAAAATTCACTAATTTGATTTAGAACTTTTGTTT
This sequence comes from Torreya grandis, assembly GCA_037957365.1. Taxonomy (NCBI): domain Eukaryota; kingdom Viridiplantae; phylum Streptophyta; class Pinopsida; order Cupressales; family Taxaceae; genus Torreya; species Torreya grandis. Next base: position 12,152 of record JARHVA010006562.1, on the reverse strand, counting down.
ATTCAAATTAATTAATATTTATGTTTTTTGGCTTTTAGAAATTATTTTAATTTTTATGAATTAATAGATTGATAGGCCAAAAGTGTCAAATTACTAGGTCATAATTTGATTAGGGCTAAAACTAAACTAGGTTATTGGTTCATATAGGGTACTACACCAACTAAAATAGACTTGTCATATTTTTGATTAATTAAATCCCTTATGTGGATGAATTTGGTAAATTTAGGTGATTTTTAGTCTTAAATTATGTCATGTGTTATAATTTGAACTGAATCCTAGATTAGACACAGAAGTGGCCAAAACAAAGTGTCTACAACCTTAATACAACAAAGATTATTGTCACAACTATAATATCATTCTAATATCTAAATTATATTATAAAATTCATATGTACTCATATGATCAATCTTTAACCTTAATCACGAACACCAAAAATAATGTTAAAGTTGAGCCCATCCATATGGTGGAATCCCTACTCACCCCAACCATAAATTTTGGGCTAGAAGATGTCATAAAAAAACCAAACTTATTAAATTAAATTAAATAAAGGATTCAAAAAATAAATCAAGTCCATCGTAGTTAGGATTTTCACACAATGTTAAACACATATAACATTAACTAGGAAACTCACTAGAAAATATAGGTAGACAATGGAGTCATTCCAAAAAAACATAAATATCCTTCATGGATATTCTCACATTATACATTTCATCTATATACCATATAATGGATAGATGAACTAGGCCAAAGCCTACCCATCTGGGTTTTTAACAAGCAACTCACATTGCCATCTCAATAACAACCTAACACAAATCCAATGCAATATCAACTGCAAAATTGAAAACACTTATAAGATTAATGAGTGAGAGCCAAGGGTTGATGTCCCTCCACATAACCCACACATTCACCTAGGGTTTTATTCAAGATCGAATATTATAAACTATGAATAAACAATAAAAAAATAAACATACTTGTAAGCTACCTTTGTTTACTATGGATTTTTTTTTTCCTTTTCCTTCTTATCAAACATGTAGAGAAGAATACATAAATAAAAATGTGTGTGTGTGTGTGTGTGTGTGTGTGTGTGTGTGTGTGTGTGTGTGTGTGTATATATATAAAATAAAAATATGTTAAATGGATATTAAGAAGTATTAATATTAATAGAATTTAAAAAATATATATAAAACAAAATAATAATAATAATAATAATAATAATAATAATAATAATATTATATATATATATATATATATATATATATATATATATATATATTGTTTAGTATTTTTTTAACAAAATCAAAAAGAATTTATTTTATGGTTGTATAATGTAGAATTTGAAACCCTATGATAAAATCAAGGTATTATAATATAATTTTACAAATAAAAGAATATATTTATTGAAAAGATGAAAATATTTAACTCATATTTATCCAATTGAATATTATTTCAATCAGATTTGGATTTTACATTTTAAATATAGAATTCACTTTATAAAATTAATTTTTATAAACACACACACACACACACACACACACACACACACACACACACACAAACACGCACACACACACAAATTATTTTCAATATTATTAACTCATCCACACATACATGCTCACATATATTTTTATATATGCTTGTCTATATTAACATTTATTTAATATTCTAAAAGAATAAAACCTGGTAATCTCCACATTTTGAGTAAATTAAAAAAATCCATTTTGCTTTTAAATTTTATTCATAGTTCAACTTGATAAAGAGAGAGAAATTATTTTCATCCATAAACATTACACAACTTAAATATACTATTTATATTTGTAAAATGAGATAAATATATGTTTTGTTGAAAATATTCCATTTTTTTAAATTTTATCCATAAACACCACACAACTTAAATATAATAATTATATTTATAAAATGAGATAAATAGGTGTTTTAATGAAAATATTCCATTTAAAATTAGTTTAAATGAATAAACAAAATTTATTGGTGAAACTACAAAACCAACCTACTCTTATTTAATTTCAACAAGGTAAGAAAAAAAAGCTAATAATACATATGTGATATCAAGCAAAATTAAAATTCAACAAGCATACTAGAATTCAATGATGAAAAAAACCATTTAAAATTTTATATTCAAAGATAAAGAGAAAGAGAGAGATTTTAGGCATATAAAGCTTTACTAGTCTAACTTATCATTTATCAATATTTGATAAACCAAAATAATCTTTTATATTAAAATAATCACTAAGACAAAGCCTACCTATCCTCCATTTTCCTTGAAAGAAATCATGCTCCCATGGCTCCATAAATATGTTCTGAAGATTATAACAAACTCCCAACCTTAAAAAATCCATCAAACTTCTCCTCATCCTTACAATAATCTCTCCATATTCTTTCTTCCCCAATATGCTCCACTAAAATGGAGTCCCCCCATGAACAACCCATAACAAGACTAAGTGAGAAAAAAATAAATTATAAATTTCATTTTATATGGTTTTTTCACCCAATCCAATAAATGGAAGGGTAAGTTTCACCTCATTTCTTACAATCCCATACCTCATATTAATTACTTTACAATCCCATGTTCACTTCCTTGTTTTAGTCACCCACTTAGTACAAAGTCAAAATGGTCTCGTACAATTGACAATAACCTATCTTACATTTTCAAAATTTACATTCCACAAGATTCATTATAAAATTCCTCGTGATTTATGTAGATTTAAATATTTATTGGATTGAGATTTAAATTAAAAGCATGATATTGTTTTAATTTTATTTTAACAAATAAATATTTCAAAGTAAAGGAGGGGGAAATTTTTTAATTCATATGAAACTAAATCATCAATAAAATAGGAAAAACACATTTACAATAAGCCATAATGATTAAAATAGAAGGAGTATCAGATGCTTCCCCTTATAAACACATCTTACTCGATGCATTAAATAAACACAAGTGTTTGGAAAAACACACACTTACAAAAGTATAATAGGTTACAAATAATGTAACTTTAGCCAACCATAACACAAAAACAATTTCTAATTATATTTTAAGATTCCTTAATTTCAATTATGTCCTTATGTTATTTAAATTATTCTCAATATTTTCTCTGATTCAAGTTATAGAGTTATTAACATCTTTTATTTTTGTGAAATTTGATTCTATTGTGAATAATTTTTTAAGTCAATAGTTAATATTAATTTATTTTAGGTATTTCCCAAAGTGTTGCACTATACTATCATCCAAAACTACCAAAACCAACTAAAACCCAAGGATGTTCTATCACTATATAACTATGATAATTAGCATGTATAATAATAATGTTATACTATAATAATATAGTGACTAAGATATGTGTTATCCCATGGTGAGAGTGAACTTGTTGAGATTAGTAACATTTTATGGCCAAGCTATATTGATCAACATTGAGATATATTGACCAATAAGTATAATTGATATCTATCACAAACCAACTGATATCATAAAATGTCGATGTCAAAACCTTTGAAAAATCATGTGTATAAGCATTAATATTTTGTAATATCATACAGAGGAAATAGTGTGTCATCCATGGTGAATGTAAAATGTGAATAATAAGTGTTAAATCATGGAAAAATCATAGAAAAATATTTATCAATGATGAGCAACAACATCAAATACCATCTAAATAAAATAATATCAATGTTGAAATAACTAAACAATCATTTTGCTCTATAAATAACCTTCTTAGACCTCTGAAAAAATAATGAATCAAATGTTATAGCCAATTCAAGTATAATATCATATAACCTCCTTATACCTCTCAAGAAATAATGAAGTAAAAAATATATCAAGTCATGTATAAGAGCACATAACCTCCTTATACCTCCCAAGAAGAATTCTACCAAGACCTCCTAAAAGTAGTATAGTAAGTAATTTAGATGAATCATGTATGAAACCACCACATCTAGTGGTCAGGAGGATGGATCAATACTTGACCTTACATGTTAGCTCATCACACCCTCTAGCTATATTCCAAGTTATTTATTCTCCCACATACACATAATAGGCATAGAATGTTCACATCATGACATTCACAAAACCAACATTCAATCAAAGAAGTGAAAAACTCACAAAAAGTAATAAAATAATTTAATAAAATTCTAAATGGACTTAAATATATATTTCAAAATAAATACTAAATATTAACAAATCATCCAAATTATGTATTAAAGTGAAGTCTAAGTGGTCACAATATAAAAATTGAAATTCCAATCTATGTAATTCAAAATCAATGAAATATCTTCATAAAATAAAAAGTTATATTCAAGAGAGACAAACATGATGGTTTAATAAAAAAACTTATAATAAAAACCAAATAAAAATAAATTTGGGCAAAAACATCTCACAAAAAGTTCACATTATGAGACTATGTGGATAAAAAAGCTACCCAAGGGAAGACTGAATAAAATAAACCTCAATTACCTCCTGAAGGTTAGAGGAAAGCATCAATCTCTATATGTTTCCCAAAGGTTCATAATGATGCATTAGGAATAAATCACAAAGGTTATTATTTTAGCATCCATTGAGGGTTTGGTGAAGGAACACATCAATCATAAAGTGACCATTATGCATGAAGAGCTCATAGTGCTTAAGGCACTCATGATGCACACACCTAAAATATTCAAGTAGTTACCTCATAAAAAGAGTGAAAATGGGTTTTAATCTTATGATAATCTCCACTTCCTAGCATTTAAACTGGTCTATATCAATATAAACATAGTTCTAATCCACCCTCAAACCCCATACATGAATCGATACCCAAATATTAGAGTAACAATGTAGGGTTACACAATAAAACATAACACTACATAATACAATTTTACGTAGACATTATATGATTTTAGGGACAAATGTTACTTTACACCACATTTACACAACATTTAAATATGATTTTTACACATAATATGCATCACCATTATATTTACATTAACAAAATTATGACTTAGCTTAATAACATAATTTTTGTATTTATACCACAACATACAAATAAAAATTACATAAAAAGGTTGTTTACATAGAGATGATCCATTGTTTATGAGGTTTGTTCCATTTATAATGATGCAAAGGTTTACATGATATGTTACAATTACACATGTACATTAACAACTACAAAATTTAAGGGTGCACATGTTTGGATTGAGATACATTATTTATATTAGTTCAAAACCACAACATAATATGATAACATACTTTATTATACATACACAAGGACTCAGGTGGCCTCATCAATCTAGCTAATATAAATATATCACCCCAAATGACATTTTTGATAACCATATACCATTTCTACTATCAAAGAAGGAACTATAAATGGAAATTACACACTTATCACCTAGTGCTACAATAGTTTGTCATGGAAATGAGCATGTTTCTATGTTTGATCACTTATGAATTATAATTGCTATAATACCTCTATAGAGAGAAGTCTCATGAATCATTCTAACCAATTTAGAATTACATGATCTATTTCCTATTTTTTATGAAAAAATAATTGAACCAACAAATATATATTCCTAGAGTTCCCAATGATGAACCCAATATTTGATACCAAAATGTCATTCCCAAAAATTGTCTCAAAACCCATGTATTTTTTTTTATCTTATCTCATTGATTTCTATTTATTAACTATGGTTTCTTAACATTTAATTATTGTGATTTAGTCAATACATAATTAAAATCTAACACACACAATTATTCCATGATTTATTAATATGTTTTATTACCACCATGAGGCCTTTCTAGGAGTAGAATATAAGCATATGAGGTTAAGTTCAACATGATACCAGAATCAATTAGTGATATCTTGATTAATGAAGAGGGATGAGTCACCTTAATTAATAATTACTTAATTATAAATTATTGATTTAAAGGATCATAACTTAGGGAGAGTCCTGACTAACCCTATTCAAATCTACTTTCATGGCACACAATACAAGGAATATGAAAAAAATTAAAGTAAAAGGGTTGACAACAACCTCATGATGATAAAAATTTAAACTTAATTTTATACTATACACATATAGATAATCCAACCAATAATATATAAGCTTATTATAAAGGAAGATGATAAGTACCCCTAACCTAGCCTAAGAACTTAGACCTAATTCCCTCAATAAAAATTTGGCAACCTATATATCCACTCCATGGAATCAAGGTTCGATGTATTTATAATTTCACTTGTGATGGCCTCCTCTATGACACATAATCACTAAGACTAGGATAACACTTTAATCTAACAAGGTATGTAATATGCCACTCAGGAAATATTTTATAAGCTCTAGTCATTTACTTGCAAAATAACACATCCAAAGGTCATCAATCATAACCAAAAATGTCATAAGGTGTGTGTTTTTACCCAAGAACGCTCACATGATGAGAAAAATGAGAGTTAGACATGATAAATAACCTATGTTAATGTGTTTCAATGAGGTTAATGTCTCAATAATCTCAAACTTATGATTCTCTGAGAACTCTATCTCCCATTTGATTATCTAATGGTATCCAAGGCTAATATGGGATATGACAAGCTAAAATATTAATAATTATAGAGAGTCACTCTCTCTATATATCTAAACAACTAAGTATACCACACAAATTGGAAACTAAAAAGTAAAACATGCATGAATAATAAATATATAAGATCTACAATTAAGTAAGAACTCTAATGGTTAGATGTATAATAATGAGTTCAATGATAGAACAAGCAATATGATTGCATACAAACACTAGATCTAGATATGAGACCAATAACAAAGGAATTCACCATGAAATAGTGAAAGCAAATTTGAACACACCATATCACATATATACATGGGAAAACCTTCAAAGAGGTAAAAAACCCAGAAAGGTTATTCATATTATGAGAAATTAACAAGTAGGCAATACCATCTTTCTTCCTCTCACTTCTATTTTCATTAAATCTTACGATATAAACTCTTTATTTTATAGGAAACATAATCTACCCATTATAAATGAATTTTCCCAACCACCACATTAATGGGTCCAACCTCTCTAAAGGTCATTTAATATATATTATTATTTATTTACACAAGGATAAAATCATGATAAATACAAAAATATATTATTATTTAACTAATGTAATTTAATGTATTAAAGGTGCATAAATAATACCACTTAACCATTAGTTGTTTCAACACTCCCCCTTAATTTTATGTGGGGGTACATGATGATTTTTAAGAGGTAAAAACATAATGAACTTACACTCCATGAACCATACATGATGAGTTTTAAGAGGTAATAATTGAAGGAAACATCCTTCATCATGCCATAGTCACCTTTAAAGGAATTATGCTATGTAAACATAGTCACCCAAAGGTATTACACTATTTAAATATAGACACCCAAAGGTATTACACTATGTAACCACAATCACATAATCACCTTTAAAATAATCACACTATACAACTATAGATACCCAAAGTTAATACACTATGTAATCACAATTATATAGTCACCTTTAAAGGAATTATACTATATATTTATAGACACCTAAAGGTTTTACACTATGTCCCCATAGGCACCTTTAAAGGAATTACACTATGTTATCCTAAACCACTTAAAGTGAGTTTAAGCTATACTGATTGTGAGACTACATCCCATAGTGAGAATACATCCCACAATTTCTCATGAATAATCAACCAAACATATTGGAGTCTTTTATAACATAAAGACCTCCATGGTACTATGTGTTGGGTACAATATAGAAATACATATGAAGTTTACTAAAATCACATAAATTTATATATTACAATGCTTTACAATAATAAGAAGTATAGAGAAATAGAAGGAAACACATGACCCACACGGTTGTTAAGAAGTGACATTGTCATGCACACTTCCCCTCAATGGAAACTTCGATAAGTATAGAATTGAATGAACTTCCATAGGCTTTAATTTATTGGTGTTATATTGGATTTTTCACCAAAGTTATAAAATTTTGACTATCATCAAGAAGGTTGGTATAATGAGGAACTTCCACATGATGTTCTTCTATCATCCTTCATAGCCATAAGGCTTCTTTAGTAACTTCCACATTAAGTGATCCAAGTGATAGCACCTACACCAAACATAAATATATACCTAAAAGTAGACTCATCATAGTATGGTTAACATCACAATAACCAAATAAATTAGCATAATAAAAGAAAAAATAATATAAACTAAATTTTATAGTTTCTTTTATGTACCAAAGTATTTGATTTGCTAATTTCCAATGATCCAAATATAGATCCTACATGAATTTGGAAGCAACACCCACATCTTATGAAATATCTATCCTAATAATGGATAGATAAATCAAAATACCAACAAGATATTTGTAAATAGGGCTTAGCTTTATTGTAGATAGTTTTTTTATCAATCTTTAACCCAACCTTTAATAGAAATATATGTAAGCTTGATATTTGTAAATAGTGCTTAGCTTTATTTCAGATAGTTTTTGCATCAAGCTTTAACACAACCTTCAATATAAATATATGCAAGCTTGTACTTAAGCATGTTAAATTTAACAAGTAGGATATGTGATGCACATTTAATAAATTCACTAATAATTTGATAATAAGTTAACCAAACATTAAATATATTATTTGGAATAAATGCATATTATAATTTGAGTCATGAATATTTTTCCTTCCTTTTAAAGTTGATAGTATAAGTTTGCATTTTATACTAAATAAAAAAAGGTTTTAGAAATAAATTTTTTTAATATGATTTATACTTGATTATGTAATAAGTACACATATTCTAGTGTGTAAAAAAAACTATCCACTTTAGTTGATAGCAAAACAATTTAAAAACACAAATAATTACAACAAAGATGAAATTTGTAAATGTCGTAAGTATCACAAATATTGTCACAAATTACACTATTTGAATAAATTGTTGTAAAATCAATATTAGGAGGTTTAAAATCAAATAAAATACCATCCCAATGTGTCTGAAAGGTGAAAAAACCTAAATATCATCTAGTCACATGACCATCTTTGACAAATAATATGACAAGTCAAGGGTGTCAAAAGTGTTGAAAGCATTACAAGCTTCACACATGAGATTTTGCATGACTAATAACTAGACTTTATAACTAATTATTTTAAAAACAATTAATTAATTTTCATTGAAAAAATATATATATAGGGATTGATATTTAATTTAAGGACCTTGAATCTATAAATATTTTCCAAAAAATAATAGTAAACTTCCCTTTGTCCAATACAAGACTTCACATGCAAACTACATGATTTAATTAATTTTGATTTAAAAAAAAACCAAAATATTAAATTCATGTAAAATAAATATCTCATGATTGTATAAATTAAAAAAATCAAATATTTTTTTAATCTTTTTTTGGAAAATACAAGTCAACACACATGGGCCATCCAAAGCTACTGGTAGACCTAGATCTATTATTAGTTTACTATATAATGATATTTTAATACTCATACTACTATTATGGTATACAATGGCACCCAAATAGAAGTAAAGAAATTAAATATTTCCTTTTGATGCTCTTCAAGGTTTGAAAATGGCTCCAACAGGCTTAAATATTGTAGAAAACATGAAATCAACCTTTAAATCTTAGAAAATGACTGAGAATACATTATGTATATATTTTTTCTTATTCCATGGCCATAAATGCTGAAGCATGATGCTTGAGAGAAGATAAAAAAATAAAAAAATGTTGTAAGAGACCAATCAGATAAAGTAAATATCAAAATTGCTTGGAAATGGCTAAACTAAGCAAATGCAAAAAACAAAACTGAGATTTACTATGCAATATTTGATCTTTCAATGATATTTATCTCAGAAATGCTAAAAAATTACATTCGAAAGGAGAGAGAAAAATTTGAAATGATCTACGAGAGTCCAAATCAAGTGAAATAAAGGTAAAAAATTCTTGGAAATGGTCAAACAAAGCCAATTGAGTGACCAAAATAGAGATTTACTGTACAATTTTTTTTAAAGAAGGCCATAAAAAGGCCACAAAAGAATTTCCAAGCACTGATTCACTCACTTGTTGGCTTTGTTATTTTTTGAAACTCCATTTAAGTGTTAGATCTACAACTAAAGAGCTTCAACCACTTTCATACATATTATTAGTCCAAAAAATAAGAAAATTTAAAAAAAAAATTAATGCTTAAAAAACCATTTTTTGCCTATCTTAAGATTATTAGTTAGATCTATGAAATTAAAATAGGCTTAAAATATGAAAAATTGCATCGATACGATATTTTTTAGGATTTTAAGAGAGGAAAAAGTAGAATAACTTACTTCTTATAGAAAGAGAAGCTTGAAAATTTTTATGATCATACCATGGCTTGAAAAATGGATGAATATAGGCATGAACACAAGATTAAAAACTTTGATCTATTATATTTCCACTTGATCATGCATGAACCTAGCTCTGATACCATGATAGCACAAGAAATATGATTACATACGAACACTAGATCAAGATCTGATACTAATAACAAAGGCATATACCATGAAACAATGAGAAAAGTTGAACACACCATAACATAGATATACATGGGAAAAACTTCAAAGAGGTAAAAAAATCCACAAAGATTATTCATATTATGAGAAACTAATAATTACCCAATATAGTCTTTCTTCCTCTCACTTATTTTTCATTACATCTTACAATATACACTCTTTATTTTATAGGCAAGCTAATCTGCCCATTATAAATGATTTTTTCCATCCACCACATTAATGGGTCCAACCTTTATAAAGTTCATTTAATGTATATTATTATTTATTTACACAAGGATAAACTCATGATAAATAATAAAATATATTATTATTTAACCAATGTAATTTATTGTATTAAGGGTACATAAGTAATACCACTTAACCATTAATTATTTTAATATTAAAATAACATCCTAAGGTTATTTTTAAATTGAACACACTAGGATGGTATAGTAATGGTTATTTATATAATCATGTTCTCCAAAAATATCTTAAAGTTAGTTGACAACACCCACACAAAAAGGCATCTTGAGAGTTAGTTTTTTAAGCTTGCGACCACTCCCTAAGCTACCTACATATCTATGGTGATCCCATCACACATGGAATTAAGGATAGTTGAATTTCACCCATTATTAAACAATTTTTAGATATAATATGAAGGTACATGACCTTCACTAATATCATATGACTAAGTTTACCATAATTAACTCTTACAGGTAACACTGTGATCACTAGTTGGCCCAAGCACATCTAAAAACTACCAAAAATTAAAAGGATATTCAAACATATTGGAAGTATGTATATAAATAAATCTAAACCTAAAATTTCAATACCAAAACTCATACCAATGGTATAATCAAACCAACTATAAGTAGGCTTAATCCTAGGTATAGCTAATGGAAACTAAAGCCAGACATATACACAAGCATTTGTGGGTCCAAATGTGAATTGAGGTTAAAAATAGAATAGGGTAGTCATGACCATAATTATAAATGTGAAAAAGGTACTAAAATAGACATCACAATAAAAAACTCTTTAAAATGAGGTAAAACACACTAATTTTCACACTAAAAATAGGTACAAAAGTAGCTCTAGTTTAAATCTGATAGAAAAAAGATAAATTTTTATTTTCATGGAAACCAATTATCTAAGCTATAAATATTATGTTCAAGGTAAAAAAATATTTTTATTGTGAGAAATATGATAATTTAGTTTAACATTCCAAAGCGATTTTAACTAAGAAAATTGACCTCAAATTTTTTAATAAACTAGCTACAAAATCACTCTAGGAAAATAGTAAATCTAATTATAAAATTTATTTTACTTTTAAAACATAATTTAAAGTTGTTATAATCTAATTTCAACTTTCAAATTTTAAAAATACTATTCTTAGGTATTTTAACGGCATTAACTCACAATCAACTTGGGTGTTAGATACAAGAGTAAGTTTTATTTCCATAAAGTGCCTCCAAAAATGGCTCCAAAAGTCTGATACTAAAGAGGTTTAAAATTATTTAATGATTTTTTTTTAATTCCAAAACCTATGGAAATCATAATCAAACCTTAGTTTTGAAAAACTCATAGTTTAGGTATTTTTTTATTGGTTCTGAAAGGGTTTCAA
>JARHVA010006561.1:765000-884060 GCA_037957365.1 Torreya grandis | reverse complement strand
AAATATTAGGTTTAGTGTAGTCCCTAGTCTCTACTTTAATTCAATCAATGCTACTTGGCATCCATTTGTCCATACAAATTGCATTACTTTTCACATTGAGTTTTTAAAGGGGTAGATATGACTGCATGCCCCTTAATGAAATTATGGTAGTATCATGTATGTCCTTGAAAATATCACATCTATATTGAACTTGTAGGTGGAGACATTCCCACAATTAATGTGATCTTATTTTGATCCACCAAGATGCCCTTACTACAAATTACATGTCCTAGCTAAACTCCAACTGCCAGGAAAAAAAAGCATCTATTCAAATTGAGTGCAATTCATAATGACCTACATCTCTCTAAAATAATTTTAAGTTTATAATTTTTAAAAAAAAAACAAATCAAACACTGCCCAATCATCTAAGAATACCTCCAAAAAGTCTTGGATAAAATACTTAAATATTATGACTACATATCTAGAGAAAAATGTAGGTGCATTCTTTAAAACAAATGGCATTAACTAATATGAAAAAGAATGCCATTCAGTTTTGAATGTGGTCATGTACATATCTTATTTTACAATATATATCTAATGATATCCACTAAAACTATCTTTGAAGGAATACACTTTATGCCATGCGACCACTTATAAAATTTCATCTATGAATGGAATAGGAAAAAGGATCATTAACACAAGCCTCATTCAAGATGTGATAGTCTCCATAGATTTAGATCTCACCATTATTATTATGTTTAATAACCATGGGGATAACCCATCTAACTTTATTTACAAGAAATATAATACCAGCTTCCTGCATGTGATCTAACTCAACTTTCATTTTAACATTCATATTTTGGTTCAATTGGTAGGGTCTTTTCTTGATTGGGCATGCACACTCCTTCAAATCAATGTGAATTTATCTTAATGATGGATCCACACCCTTAAAATATATGAATTTTTTAGGGAATACATCATGGTAATCACTTAAGAGCTTCATAACTTCTAATATGTCTTTTTTGAGTCCAATAATCTCCAATATTTGCCAGCTTGGGAAAGACAACTATTCCAATATTCCCCACATATTCCTTTAGGTATTATTGATAGATGTTATGTCCTTCCTCAGGAATTGAGTCATGCAATATCCATTTGGATTATCACTTTTTAAAACTGATGTCACAACTTTTCTTCTTCTCCCTACTCTGTGACTAGGTTTGAAAGTGACTCAACCTCTCATTCAGGCTCAAATAGATTGGATACATCCATGTCATCCTCATTGTCTGAATTAAAAATTGAGTCATATTGATCTTGTATTATATGGAAATGCAAAACAAGGTTTTTTATATTTCTCTTTTTTTACTTTTTAGGTTTTTAAGGCATCATTCAATTTGTAGGCTATGTTTTATTGCAAAGATGACTCAACCACATTGTAAAAATCCTTGATTCACCCATGAAATAGTTTGGTATTTTAATTTTGAAATGCCTAATGCATCAAGGGGTTATCATATTAAACAATTAATGTTTGAATGAAGTCACTTTGGACTTGTGCCCAATTCTTCATCTCCCTCCCGAGTTCTTGATGTATGTACCAAGTGTTTGGGAAAATATATAGTGTATATTTGAAAACATGTACCCTGTACTTCAGGGCTATGGATTCCATAGTCCAGACTTTGACACACTAGTGAATATGAAGATATGGATAGTATCCCTCTAAAAACATTAGAAAATATTTTATGACAACCTATGGTATCTAGAACCAAGCTATAATTATTTTACATGCTTCATCCCAATGTAGCTTATCATCACGGTAAACTGACCACCAAATCATAAAAATCCCCTTAAGTGCATAATTAAAATCACTCACCCTCTAGTCAATATTCGTGACATATTTTTGGAATCAAATAATAAATTTTCTAACATCCTTAGTGGAAAAAATATTGAGGCATTTGGTACTCTGTCACAAAAACCATTCACAGAGGATATATCTTGTTATCTCCCTTGGCCAAGTTAAGTATGTTTGTATCATAATATTCACTCACTAAATAAGATATAACCCATGGTAGAGTGCATCTTAGAGTCAATTATATGTAATGTTTATCTGTGTGACTTGTCTCATAGAACAAGTCTATCTTCTTATAGACATAGATCACACATCCTTCATTTCCAACTATGGAATTTATATGCAATTTAGCACATGATTGAAAATTATTTGTTCTTTACATAGGGTTTTTTTTTTTGGGGTTGTTCTATCATTAATAAATCTATATTCAATAACTCATAGATATTTGTGTTTATCTTATGATTTCACTTTCATCGAACTACTTTCCCCAAAAACATATTTAAAATAAAGCTCTTTGGGTATGCAATATCATCTTTACCCACATTTATTTAGTCAAATTACTATAATTTTATTCCATTGATGGGATTCTAATTGATTCATCACTATTTTGATGTTCATATAACCATCATATTGCCATTTATCACCATTCAATGCAGGGTAGTGAGTTTATTCTATCTTCATGTAAATGACTTCAAACTCACTATGCAGACTTAGCTCAATGAATTTGATTTCCACATCTTCCAAATGACGAATAGGTTAAACTCATCCACATTTGATAAGGGTAAAAGTTACATTACTATAGATCAATTTAGGCTGCCCAATAATGTTAGTAGTGTTGCTAAAATCAAATTACTACATTGGGTATTTCATATCCTACCAACTTGATATCCATACTAGAGTCTACATTCCACGATTTCTCAGTCTTAACATACCATATCATTCTATCTTTTTGATATTAACCTTTTTTCACACACTCCAACAAATTATGGATTATTTTGGTGATATTATATGACATGTCTATGTTATGCAACATGTTTATTAACTTCATTAAATATTTTAGGGAAATAACGACACCATCTTGTTGCATAATACACATTATCCATCCATAAATATTTGCATCTATAGCCATAACATCATCTTTGATAGTCTCCTATTGTTGGATTGTTTTTAGAATATTGGAAACTTCTTGCATTTGTCCTCTCTCGATGATTAGTTTGGGATATTGGTCTTGTTCAGACTTTCTTATCCCATTATATTATGGCATCTCCATAGGCACCAATTCTTGTTCTTCATTTTGTTTCCATGTGACTAATTGTATGAATACATATTCGTAGGGTTGTCCATTAATCATATTCACATCCGTTACTACCTTATCCATTCACTATTTTTACAAAACTAGATAATATTATGTGTTGTGTTGATCTAAAACCCTAAAGTAGGCATAGTAGGATTATAACTAAGGATTTTTTTCGATAAATACTTTGTATATGATAAAATTTTCCATACAAGTAGCACTAAATTTGAGGTTTTTTGGAGACTATTTCCCATATCTCCTTATGATTTTCCTTAGTATCCTCCCATATATCCTCATTTATATCCTCCTCTATTTGCTTCGAATCCCCAACTATTTGACTATTGTGGCCCAAAGATTTCCAAAGCATAGTTTGAATTCCAACCCTATTGTTATTATACACCATCATACCCATCATATTAGTAGGAGTAAGTGATGGTGCCCATGTTTCCTATTATGCTTGGGGAATCATAAGAGTCCAATGAGAGGAAGATTAGTATTGCAATTGATGGAGTTGTTTAGTTCTACGGTGGAGATGTCCAAGTCTTAGATGGAAATGTCCAACCGGCCATACCTAAAATTTAATATTGTGATGCCTTTGAAATCCATGGTACACTCAACTATGTGGCCCTTATCATGCTAACTTTTGTACTAGGATTTTATCAATCAAAAAAGATATTTGTTGCACAACGAATGTAAACATGTTCTTTTTAATATCCTCCTTTAGCTCTTGGAGAGATATAAAATATTTTTCATCATGATTAGGTGACTTGTAAAGTTACAATATAAAGTATATAGATTCTTTAGATACTATTATAGGAGATGATAATGAGATGTCACATGTCCTACCATATTTCAAATAACTCTATTTTGATTCTTGGTAATTAATTCCTATGATGCCCTTCCTTGATACAATCAATACACCATAGGATTGACTTAAACTTATATCCTCCCTCTTGAAACCAATCCATACTTCTCTGGAATGTTTGTATAGTGTTCTCAATTTTTGAAGTTGATGTTGAAGCATCACCATACTCTTTAATTTGTTCAACCCTAATCCCAGCTACATAGATGCCTTAGTATTGAGATAAGTTTTAGTAATGGTCAACTTTATTATTATTCACAATCCTTACACAAACCAATCTACATTATGATTATCTTATAGGCAAAACTCTACTTTATTCATTACATTAGAAATTTTTTGATCATATTCAAAGATAGTCTCTTTTGCTGCTTATTGGATTTATTTCAGATCCTGTATGGTTTGAATAGAACATTTATTGATCTTAAATTCTATGATACATATGTCTTTTACCTAATGCATATATTATTGATTAACATTTTTATGGAATATGAATTCTAACACACAACCACATAAGTCTTCAATCAGTTTGCACTTATTTACCACATCATCGGTAATTCCTTGCCTACCACTTCATGTCATAGGTTAGCATATACTATTCTAGGTGCACATAACCGTCATAGGGTACCATATTGATAAAGGATCCTAAATGAGCTGCCATATTTATGTTTATCATAAGTATTTCAATTAGTTTTTAAAGAACTAGTGTCTATGATTTTTGTGAGACTAAGGGGGATACCCATGGTTTCGATGCCTACTATGTCCCCACTCATTATGGTGATGAAACATCCTCAGATGCATCCCCATCCTCTTCATATTATTCCAATATTTCAATTTTTGTGATAAACTCCCTTACTTATGCAAGAATTACTAGGTTTTTTTATATTAATACTAAAGCTCGTATATTCTTCTTATGTTGCTTAAAAAAACTACATATGACTTCAAGATGTTCTAACTCATATGCCTTGATACCTTTATTATGAATATTTTTATGAATGGTCCTTGCCAATTATTATATTATAAGGATGTATTATAATTTTGAAAAAAAATAGGCATGGGGATGTGTGCTCCTATGGTGAATGATCCATACTTCCAAAAACATATTTATCAGAGATTGAACTTATGCTATGACTATAACCATATAGTAATAATCTTTACCCTTCATTAAATACCCTTCTATATGACTACAAACTATTAACTACCTGATCTACTTATATGATATTTTCATTGACTTCCTCTCTCACTTGGTCCTCATCACCCTCTTGTTCTCTATCCAAAATATTCCTGAGCTCCTTAATAATTCTCTCATCACTAACTCTTCTTCATTTTTCTCCTTCTCACTCTTATCTTCTATGCTACTATTACTCCTCCTATTCATAAATTCATGGGTATCAATATGTTTATTCCATTGTTTCTATTTTCACATCTCTCTTTATAACTCCAAAGTCTTCTTCTAATTTTTGTCCTCTCAATTATCCATCCTAGATTTATCTTTAAGCTCTACCTTTTTATTATCTCATCATTCAACCTTTTGTCACACACATCCCCATGGTAGCCGAAGTGACTACTTGATGTTGACTAGAATAAGCACTGTGGCCTTTTCTATAATCATCATCCTAATCAACATAGGGAGTTGCTATAAAAATTTACCTTTGATCCCCATAATAAATATATCCTTTATTATTTTAAATTTTTTATACTCTTGTACTAAAAAATAAAAAGTATTTATCGATGGTAGTAGTTATCCAATAATTGATCGTAGGAGTTCAACCAATATCTAGGTTTTTCATCTATTTTATATAATCTTCAGTCCATGCAATAACATCTATATCTCTTTATTGAGAACAATGGTATTCTAATTGATCCAACTAGGTAACTAACAGTGCATGAAGTTTTCACCAAATGATTTCATAAATCTTTCCATAGATATGTTCATGTATAATATATTATGGTACATCCTATCCTTTGTTCTTCCTACTTTATGAATTTATGAATATTTTTTTAACCAACTTTCTACCTCTCTTTTAGTGGGTAACCATCGAATCATCTCCTTAGCCAATGAGATCCATGCTCACTACACCATTATCAATAAAGGATCGTAATGTTTGATTAGAACATGATAATTATAGGGATAGTTGTGTGAATATAATAATGAAATATGAGAGAACAAAGATAGCCAAATGAAAAAATCATATCAAGTAGTAAATTTATATTATTAACTTAGGAAATAATAATAATCACACAATTCAAGCTTAAATATGCAGGGAGTAGAACACTATTAATAAAAACATGAAAAAAAATCAATCACATTTGTCTAACTATGTGAATCAATGAAAAAACATAGGGGAAAACCATAGAAAACATAATTTAGTCTCTATTATAGAGTATATCAAACTTGGAACAATAGTCATCGAGCAATATCTCTATCAAAATGAATCCAACCTACTTGTCGAACCATTTATCGATTATAGTTATTTCAAACTCACTATTACATTTAGAAAACATATATAGAATTGAATCCTAGGTTTTTCAAACTTCCTTGAACTATTCATCATGTAAATATGATTATGTAAATAGAATAAATATTTAAAGAAGATCCAACATTATGTCTATTTGGCACATACAACCAAACTTGCAGTTTTTCACTCATATTTACCTACTAATAGGTTACTAAATGTTGAGTTTAATTATTAATTAAATAATCAAAATGTTTTAGTGATTATTAATGTTGGGTACCCTCTAAGACTTCCTATGATATTTTCATTAAATTTATGAAGGTTTTTTGTGGGGTGATACCAATCAAACATGGGGTTTTCATATAATGACTTGGGACATTTGCTTCCTCCAAAGGGATAAATGAGGTATGTTAGATTGCACCAAAATAAAATAAATATCAAAGCATGCATGAAGAACCTATAGAGTGAAATATCATAATTTTCAAATGAAATAAAAAATTTTCACAAAAGAAAAGTTGTAAATAAAAATATCTCATTATCCAAAAAGGCAACAAGAAATGTACATATATAAGTGAAAGATAGAAATTTCCCAACATCCCCATGCATGTGGGATTATATTTCACTAATTAGCTATAATAAACCAAAGCAAGATAAAAAAAACTATATAGGTAAACCTACATGGTGAGAAAAATCCTAGACCAACACCCCCACCCCCTTCTTTTAAGCGTAGTTTAGGTGGGTAGAAGAATTAGGTCTTGACAATGAGGTTTGATGATGTACCCAAGTAGGATTTAACTCCCATAAAGTGGAGAAAAGGAGAAAACTAGTAGGAACAAAACTCCTCCCCAAAAGAGAGAAAAGAAGAATATAGGGCTAAAAATACCATCTAAGGTCTATAACTACCTATAGCCACATTGTGTCCTAAAAATGAGTGTCCTAAAGTGGTTATGCATTAGAAGTAGATGTAGTGAAGAGTGGATTACCGTAGACTAGTGAGTGTGTCCATCAAGTGATTTATGGATCTTCAACCAATGTATGATTCCTATACAATTAATTTTTCTCCTAATGTGAAGTATATGGACCAATTATTATAAGCAATGAAGGTGTACTCAGAGCAGAGGATACCAAGTATTGTAGAATGCCCTGAATCTATAGAATAGACTTTTCAGTGCTTGATGAGTCCTGGATCAACATACTTGTTCCCTATAATGTTTAACATGGACTAGAAGTAGGTGGATAAAAAAATCAATATCTAGAAGGTGGCAAGGAGATGGTGTAGGTATGTCCCCATCATTACTGTAGTTATCTATACTAGAAAAAGAGTGATGAATATCAAATATGTGCTTAGGATTATAAATATCATCATGTTCAAGTGACTCTGAAGAAGAAGAATCTAAAGGAGATTTAGGAGCAAAGTTTGATAAATTATATAATTGAGTCCGATGATCGACCATTCCCACTATCAATACAATATCATTATGTAGCTCTCTAATGTACACTAAATCTAGAGTGAACTCAAATTGCATGCCTAGACCAAGGTGAGTGATATGGCAAACTGTTAGGAGATTAGTTAAAAGTGAGGGAACACTAAGAACATTAATGAATGTTCCACTACTCATTTCAACACACCCACTCCTCAAAACCTTTTTAAAAGTGTCATCACCCAATTGTATAGAGGACATGATATATGGTTAGAAGGAACTAAACTCTATCTGTGATGAGGAGATGTGATGCAAAGCACTATATTCAATAACCCATATAGAAGTCTATAGTAAAACTGTAACTAGTACAATTCCCTTTGATTTCCCCTTACTATTCTCTTTTGCCTATTATTTACCATGGTCATTTTCATTAGATAATTTATGGGTTGATGAATTTTGATTGGTAGAATTAAGGACACTAATTTTGTGCTTCTCGATCACCTTAGTCAGTTGGTCAATGTGCTTCTTCAAAAAATTACTTTCATAATGCTTTCTCGATGAAAACCAACATTTGATCCAATGTTTTTAAAGCTTAACACTAGAATAATAAGTGGTTAGATTTGGAGGTGGGAGGATTTGCATCCTTCTCCTGATAATTTTTATTATGTTTCTTATCTCTATGGTTTGAAGCCTTCTCTTTATTATCAAAAAGTGCATGAGATTTTGAGGACTTCCTTGTACCCATCTATATCAACTTATTTTTCTCCTCAATAAATTTTGCAATAGAGATAATTTAAAGAAAGCACCTTCCATGTAGCTCTAGGAGCACTTTTTGTGGCATGCAATGTGGACAAAGACATAGAATACTCTAGACCGAATTTGGAGTGTATCGAAAAAACAAGTTTTTCTTTTTTCTTATCAATTCCATATTCCTTCAATTGTAACCTTAGAAAACTAAACATGGTGAAAACATATTTTAGGGTGGCATAGTCATTTGGGCTCAAAATTATGAGATCATTATCAAACTAATGGTCTTTCATCACATTCTTCTTCTCCAAGAGTGTTTCTAGAGTATACCACACTTTAGTACATGTTTTGACAAATTATATGTGAAAGAGTAGATCAAGGGAGATGGAAAGACATAGTAGTCCATAGAATTTATCGTAATAGTTGAACCATTTGATTTTTTATTCAATTGATATAGGTTCAGTCCCAGTGCCCATTATAATTTTATGGCAACCCTTGGATTAAAAAATGATTTCCATTTTACTTTTCCATTCATGATAATTAAATTATGTGAATGGACTTATTGGACTTGAATCCATAATGGAGAAAAGAGGTTATTGCAAAAAGGACATTAAAAATGTAGAAAAGAAAACTAAAAAACACCACCTAATACACCCTTACCACTATCAAAGTGACCCCCCTTAAAGTTACAAATATAATCACATTCCTACATATGTTGAACACAACCAAGAATGCATCTTGAGATATTTGTGCATAAGTATGAAATAACTAGAGGGATATTGGGCTCAACCAATAATGCATCTAAAAGTGTATAATATTTGGTTTGAATAGAGTTGTACTAGACCTATATAGCCACCGATGTGTATATCAAAAAAAACCAAGCACTTTTAAAGATATTGACACTTAAAAAGGAGTAACTGATCAATAGTTATAGCCATTTTAAGATCTACTCACATGATTTTTTTTTGTGAAAATGGTGATGATACAATAATATGAAAAAAATTGAGAAAATTTAGGTGTGAAAATAGTTATGATAATTTTTCCAAGAAAATATTAAGCCCCCTTGGATTGGGATCAAACAGGGACTAATTTCCTATATGAACAGTGGGCTAGGGCCTTTTTTGAGTGCTCCCATCTCTCACTTTGATTGATGTGATTTATGGGGTTTGACAACATCCAAAAAATACCATAATGTTATGACTGAATAGTGTCACAATATGCAGGGTTAAAATTGATAGTTGTATGAATGTCAATGTGTGGACGTGCATGCCTAAGATGATTGGCTATCCCACATAGATGTGAATGCATGGAACAATGTTGTCATGAGTAACAAGATTGGTCATGCCGGTGCATTGGTTGAAGATGATGAACCAGACCTCACAAACGTGGAGCGATGTAGATGCACATATGGATATGTTTGATTGTGTTCATGGGGCAGAGCCATTCAGTTGACCCACATAGACATTGAGTCATAGAGATTCACACATGAGGATTATACACCAACATGTAAAGTGAGGTTAGCCAATCAACCCATATAGATGTAAAACTTGGGGTGGCCACATCAGTGTATGGTATAAGGTTGATCAGTTGGGCTCAACTGGGCATGAAGGTGTAGAACACATAGCATGCATGAGTGTATATGAAGGATGAGTGACAAGTTTTTAGATTTTTTTGGAATGGTCAAAGGATAAGAAACCTACACAAAGAACCTCTGATTTACAACAAATTATTCACCTTCTCCCAAAAGTGATAAGAAGCCACTAAGTTTTTCAAAAAACCCACCACAATCTAGAAATTATTCTCTAATTGAAGACTTCATTAGTAGGGATATGTGTGAAAACCAAGAAAAAACCTTGAAACCCTAAAAAATGGATGAAAATGGTTGTCACAAAACTAGGTCTTCTTTACAACTAGTCTTAAGATTTTGGATCCTCCTGAATCTAATGGCACTATCCATTTTTCATCTAGAGGCTCTAGTGGTCAGATTTATATGAGTTTTCTTGAAAACCAACTAAACCCTTAAAATCTAAAATCAATGAAAATACCAAGAATGCACTATAAGGATCTCACAAAGATTTGAATAGCAAATGGTTGTCAGAATGGCTATGATACTATGTAAAATTGCACCATGATTAGAAAAATAGTGAAGCATACATGAAGAACCTATAAACTAAAATCTAATATCCTTCAAATGAAAGAAAAAAGTCTCACAAAACAAAATTTATCAGCAACATTATCTCATTAGACAAAAAAGTAATAAGAAAGATACATATATATGTAAAATATAGACATATCCCAACATCCCCATGCATGTGGGATTATCTTTCACTAATGACATATAATAAACATAATCAAGCTAAATAAAACCATGTATGTAAAACCACATAGTGGGAAAAAACCTACACCAATAAGGTATGGGCATTTATTGATGCATAGAGAGAGAACATTGCTCTATGTGCTAAATAGGATGTTTACACTATTGATGGGCCTAAAGATTGGAAAGCCCTACTTCAAGATTCTACTACTATAGACTCACCTTATTGCAAGACAAGTTGGAAAAATATTAGATTGAATACCATTCTCATTACCTCCTCCCCTATTAATATTGAGGGGTATTTTGTGGAAAAAAATACCTAAAAAATATTTAAAAATATTAAATCATTTATCAAATGGGTTGGAAATAGGTTTAAATTTGGTACAACACTTGGTGACCCCCTGTTATGTCTAGCAACAACATTCCACTTGTTGAAACTCTTGTGATTAAATACCTTAAGCTATTTAAGAAAGGGATTTGCACAACAAGATATCCTATCTTTCTTTCCATGGCCCATTATGCATAGAATGTATGATTTATTAGTTTCTTATATGCCTTCTATCTTACTTATTTAGGATCTTATGTCATATGTTATAATGCATAAACTTGGTCTTCACCCACTAGTTGCATGGTGGAAACACTGTCATTGGAACGTTGATATGCCATTTAAACATTAGTTAATAGGTTTTTAGTATTAAAATATGAGTTCCTTCTCCTTGGCTCTTAGAAGTTTAAATAGTCATTGGAGTTTTAATTCTTTTCCCCAATTGTGGCTTGCCCAACTTAATCGGATCTAGGACTACAAAATTGAACCCAAGCTCACAAAGAGGATAGAGTCCTTAGCTGTCTGGGAAAACTTATATTAGGCCTTTGTGTTGGACTTTCTTGACATGTGGTGGTGATAAAAATGGGATTACTATACCTCTTCAGTGTAGGTGAGGCATTCTCATGCCCTTGGCTTCACTAGATACTACTCATGAATGGATGGATGGCCCCATATCTGCTTCCTAAAGATAATCCACAACCTCCTCTTATTGTTCCTACCTATGCTTGTTTTCTCATATTTTTAAATCTAAGACTATATTGGTGTATAGCCATGTCTTCTTTCAGGGTTATTTTTATAACATTGCTTTATATTTGTGTTTTTTATTGGCATTGATTGTTGAGCCATGAATACCAATCCACTACGTTATTATTGAAATCATCCTTATGCTTTATCTTCACACACACACATATAGAGAGAGAAAAAAAACAATACAATAGTATCACCTTGCAGCCACATGATCCTTATTATATGTAACATTGTAACATATCTCATACCTACTGTGATAGAATTAAAAAGCGTATACATGTTAAAATCTGATGGTTGACCTTCTCTATTTGAAGTATTTTACTTTTAAATGTCATAAGGATCATGAATGGGCTTCATTCATCCATTAAATATTTTCACATCTGTATATTTTTAAGCTTGTTCTTAATATTTTTGGTATTAGAATCCGTGTCAAATTCTCAATGGGACAAAATCTATGCCTTAAAAAATATTAAGCTTTTGATTACTTATATATTAAAGATTTTGATTGTAACCATCTTTTTTGTTTTTTGTTTTATTGTCTTCTTTATAACTATTAATTTTATAAAATGACAGGGCAATCAACAAATCAAGTACATCAAGATAACCAGAGAATGTTATATTAACAAAATTGAAACATAGGAAAATTTAGAACATGTGATTAGCCTCAACAAATCAAGTACAGCAATGTAACTACAGAATGTTATGATTACAAAATTTAAACAGGAAAATTTAGAACATGTCATTAGCCTATTTTATAGGCAAACATCTCCAACCATAATGATAAAACATAAGCGCTTACATTTATACAGATTATATTATAACATCACTAAAACCAAAACTATAACAATACAACGAGAAAGAACAAAAACATAAACGGCTGCCAGATGACCTTTTCTAAGACCAGGAAAGGAAAGAGAGTCTAACTATTAATTTTTAAACTGTGGAGTAGTTTCACCAAATCATCTATATATTGATCTTCACATCCTTGGCTTCCCTCGCAATTCAATATTTTAGTCTTGAACAAATTTCCCATATCTGCAGCCTTGGACCTCAAAATTCTGCCCTCCTCTTCAACCATAACGATCCTCACAGCTCTGCAAACATCCTCTCTGCTTATAGATCCATCGCTTCCTCTCTCCACTTCAACACCCACCTGCAATTCATTCACAATCAGCTGAGCATTCAATCCCTGATCCAACTGTATGGGCAAAGCAATCAGAGGCAATCCAGCACCCATCCCTTCCATCAATGAGCTCCACCCACAATGAGTTACAAAGGCCCCTGTAGATGAGTGCGACAGAATCTCTTGTTGAGGAGCCCGCATGCTCAAAACCATTCCTCTATTCGCCACTCTGGATTCAAATCCCTCAGGCAATGATGCTGAAACCCTCTTTTGAACTTGATCCATTCCTCATCTAAATAGTCTGGAAAACGCAGTACCCACAGAAATGGCTGCATGCTAACCTCCAATCTTTCGGCTATCTCCTCTATCTGATACTTGGTTAGAAAATATTCAGTACCAAATGACACATAAACAACAGAAGCATGACTTTGCTTCTCCAACCATCTCAGACACTCATGTTCTCCATGAATATTCTGTTTCAGAGGATGGACGAGGCAGAAGAGCACCCACGGGAACCACCAAATTTCCCGTGACCTGCTGGAAATACTCTAAAAATTTTCGTTCTAGTTCATAGCAAGCTTTAATAGCTATTGCAGCGCAATCATAACAACAGTCAATCAATATATCTATATTTTTCTCGCCGTCTAGAGTTCTGTAGGTGTAGTTGGGCAGTACAGAGTCCATTTCATATGGTCGATATCGAATTGCAGTCGATGGAAAATCGGGAGGCGGTCGAAGAAATCGTGGGCTGTGATTTCTGCGCCCTGAGATCTTCTCGCAGGACAAAAACCATAGGATATACAGGCCGCGCAGTAGTTTATGAATACAATCGTATGAATTTTCAACTTAAGTGTCACTTTAGGAACCCAGCATAATACACAATCGAAAGTTACAATATCTAGTGAAATCTGCTCAAGTGAAAATTCGAAAGGCTTCTCCAATCTTCTTGCTGCTGTGTGGAAAAGAGGGCTTAGATGGGTTGGAAGATGAGATGTGGTTTCAATGTCACTAGGGAGTTGAAACAAAGAGTTTGATCTAGATTGAGATTCAGTTGCTTCTATGTGAAAAAGAGTTTGATCTTGGCAATATTAAGAGGGGTTGAAACAAATGAGATTTTGATATTGCTTGTCTAAAAGCCTCTTGGAAAGCTGAACAAAAGGAGAAATGTGGCCGTGAGCAAGCCATAGGAACATCACCACGTGAAGCTCACTGCCATGGCCACGGTGACCAGAGCTGCTGCCATTCACCGCCTCCATCGAATAGAAGAAAGAAAGAACTCAAGTGCAGAGACAGAAGCTTATTATTGTTCAAAGGTAGATTTGGCTTTGTAGAATAAGCTGAGCATATTATAATCTGCGCGAAATTGCTGTCCAAGATGATTGCATTAAGCCGACAACTCTCTTGTTTTCTACCATTAAATTTCAAGTCACCCCAGACTATATGTGAATATCGTCAAACAATCGATATATAAAAAATGAAAAGAATATAAAAAAAAAACTGAAAAAAAACTCGTGTCATGCAGCTGTAATCAACGTGACACGTCCATTATTAGGCATCCCGTCCTACTATAATATCTACATATCTCCCGACTTCCACGTAATGGCTCTCCAAGATATATGATGGTCCAGAGCGCAATTGCGTCAAATGTTGCAAGGGACACATGACGTTTTCTTAAAGAAGCAACATATTGATTTAAAGTCTACAAGCTTGCAAAAGAAACATGTGGCATGTAACGTTACGTAACCTACAATAATGGTTTATAAAAACTCTCATATTAATGAATACTGAACGTAATCGAGTTTCTTCCAGCATTTTTTAATATCTTTGGTAGGAGTAGGCGGGAAAGATGCCAAGGTCGTTAAATGTTTGTACTCTTGAGATTGCACTAATTGTTAAGGTCCTTATCACACAGTGCTACCAATATCTATTGTTTTATTAAGGATAAGGTTTTGTGTGGTCAAGATATGTTTCGTTTATATGGGTTGTGTAGTCAATATGTCACGGATGATAGGTAGTGCTCATACATTCTTAATTTGCAGTGATTTTTTATGTGGATGAATTAATACCTTGAACAATGTTGTGAAGTGGTTTATATAAAAGTAATGGGATGAGACTAAACAATGATTGGCATGCTTTTTCTCTTCCATTTCAAAGTATTATGGTTAGAAACATAAGTCCAAGATCTAATAGCATGTATAAGGGACAATGGCTCAAGTGCAAGTGACCACACAATGTATGCATCAATCAAACATGAAGTTGAAAGTATCTCTAATGATTCTTGGGAGACACGACATAGAATATTTTTTGTCAAAATTTGAAGAAAATGAGCAGATACATATTACAGAGTAGGACTCTTTTGAACATGTTATATGCCTCCTACGCATCATGTCTGTGAGTAAAATATAAACACAACACAAATGGAATGATATAACATTCACTAAAAAAACCAAAGATACTTCTTCTTTTGATTTCTCTTCGATTGCTTGATAGTAGATGACATACAATATGCCTCAATATACAGAGGTATTAATGTCTATTTTTAGTGACCCCTTAACTATGCCTAACAAGCAATATTAAATGTTTCTCTACAACAACTATTAAATGTTGCATTATGGATGGAGGAAGGAATTACAATTTTCAACACTAGCCATTACAACGTCCATAATACCTAAATTATCTTAGGTGCTCAAAGTTTTCCTTAGCTAGTGCCTTTGTGAAAATAACAGCTAATTGGTCTTCAGATTTTTAAATCAATAAACTGATTCCACCATCTTCAACTAATTCTATTATGAAATGATAGTGGGTTTGAATATCCTTACTTCATCCATGGAACATTGGATTCTTTGTCAGGGTTATTGAAGATATATTATCACAATATATTTTAGTACCATCTTCTTGT
The DNA here is from genome assembly GCA_037957365.1 of Torreya grandis. NCBI lineage: Eukaryota > Viridiplantae > Streptophyta > Pinopsida > Cupressales > Taxaceae > Torreya > Torreya grandis. The sequence goes on along the minus strand of JARHVA010006561.1, from coordinate 868,053 downwards.
TCCTTATTTAGACCAACTAGAATTCTCTTTAGCCAAATAGTTTGATATGCTACTGCATTTGATGTAATATACTCAACTTCTATTGTGGAAAGAATAACAATAGATTATTTCTTGGATGCCCATGAAATGGCTCCTAAACCCATGCGGAACACATATCCTATAGTGTTTTTCCTATCATCTACACTACATGCCCAGTTATTATCTATATAGCCAACTAAATCAAAAGACTTGATGAAGTATAGAGGATGCCATAGTTATTCGCCCTATTGACATACATAACATTTTTCTGACCTTCTTGCCAATGTGTATCCTTAGGTGTGTCTATGAATCTATAAATCGTGCTACTACATACATCATATCTAGACTAGATGTTATCAATTACATTAGACTTTTAACCATGTTATTGTATAAGGCCTCATTGTTATAATCTTCCTTACTCAATTTTAGACTTTTAGTTATTGGTGTTGGCATGGGATTTCTATTCAACATTTTGAACTTCTTCAAGATTTTCGAAGCATATTTGGATGTAGAGATGAATATGTGATGATCCATCTATTGTACTTCTATACCAAGAAATTACCTTAATAAAACCAAGTTTTTTATTTCAAAATCCCTTTTCATTGCTTCTTTGAACTCGATAATGAAAGGATCATCATTACTTATAACAATTATATCATCCACATATAACACAACAATCAAAATATTACCATGGTTTGCCTTGATGTAAAGTATAGGCTCACTACTACTTTCACTAAAGCCATTGGTAGTAAACTATGAATAAATTTTATTGTACCAAGTCCTTGGTGTTTGCTTAATCCCATAGAGTGCTTTTTTGAGCCTATACACCTTATTTTCTTATCTTGGGACTTCCTATATAGGGGATTGAGATCAACATAGATTTATTCTTTGAGTACTCCATTTAGGTAGGCATATTTCACATAAATTTGATATACCTTCCACTTGTGCTGACTAGATATTGCTAAGATAACCTGCATGGTTTTCATTCTTACAATATGAGCATATGTCTTATCATAATCTCTTCAAATCTATTGTTTGTATCCTTTACAACCAACCTTGATTTATGCCTATCAATTTTACCTTCTGCTATGATCTTGGTCTTGTACACCGATTTAACTCTGATTACTTATTTATCCTTGGGTAAGTCAGCAAACTCCCATGTTTTGTTTCTTCCAATTGCATCTATTTACTCATCCATGGGCTTACGCCATTTCTATTCTTTCACTACTTCTTCAAAATATGTAGGTTCATAATGAGAAAATAAAGCAAAATTCATTTTTTTATTTAGATCATCATACCTTGTATTATCATAAATCTCTCAAGATCCTTGTCTTTCTAGGCATTAGAGAATCAAGAGTTGGATCTGAACTTCTACTAGAGTTGATTGACTAAGGAGTATGTTTTTAAGTTGATGTAGATGGAGGTTCAACATTTTGATCTATGACTGGTTCAACTTCATTGTCATCATTTGCATCTTATTTAACATCCATGGATACCATTACTAAGATATATGAGGAAGTGTTAGTAGTTCCATCCCATGATTCATTCTAAATGAATTCAACATCTCTGCTGATCATATTCTTCTTTGTAACAAGGTTGTACAATCTATATGATTTAGTGTCTTCACCATATATTCAATGAAGATACACTTTTATCCTTTATTATTAAATATCTGCCTCTTTTTATTTACCATATGTGCATATTCCATACACCTAAATATTCTTAGGTGCTCAACACTATGATTTATATTTGTCCATGTGCTTCTTATGGAGTCCAATTTCAAACAGCCTTTGTGGGACACCTATTTAAAAAGTATACTACTATTGCTATTAATTCACCCCAAAATTATTTTGAAAGTCCTTTGGAATTTTACCATGCTTGCAGCCATCTCCTAGATTGTCATGTTCTTTCTTTATACCTTTCCATTTTGATGTGGAGTGTATGTAGATATGCACTACTTTTCAATGCCCTCACTATTGTAAAAAAAATAGAAATTTTCTAGAGGCACCCTCTCTCCCTCTATCTGATCTCAGGGTTTTGATGGAGTATCCACTCTGTTTCTTGACCAATGCCTTGAACAACTTGAATTTATCGAATGTTTGAAATTTATTCTTTAATAAAAATAAACCCAATTCTTTTTGTAGATTTGGCTTTGTACAATAAGCTTAGTATATTATAATCTACCAAAATTGCACTCGAAGATGCTTGCATTAAGCCGACAACTTTTTTATTTTTTATCATTTAACTTAAAAAACACCCTAAACTATATGTAAATAATGTCAAATCATCAATATATAAAAATTGAGAAAAATAAAAAATATCTAGTGGTGTCCCATCTCTAATAGATGTGACACATCCATTATTAGGCATCCCATCCCACTAAAATCTACATATCACCCAACTTTCACTAATGGATCTCCATGATATATGATAGTCTAGAGCACAATTGTGTCAAATGTTGTAAGGGACACATGACATTTTCTTAAAGAAGTAACATATTAATTTAAAGTCTACAAGCTTGTAAAAGAAACATGTGGCACACAAACTACAATAATGTTTTATAAAAATGGCCATACTAATGACAAGGGAGTGATACCAATTATCGTCATTGATAGTGAATGTAATTAGGTTAACCTCAATGTTATTTTTTGAATGTATGCATTTTCCTGCATTTTAGAATATCTTTGGTAGGATTAGGCAGGTAAAATGTGAATGTCATTCAAAATTTTCACTAACAAAATTTTAGTAACTATCAAGGTCCTTATCATAGAGTGCTACCAATATATGTTGTTACCTTATTAAGGATAAGGTCTTGTGCAGTCAAGATATTTTTCATTCAAATGGGGTATGTAGTCAACATGCTACAAATGATAGGTGGCACTCATGAATTCCAAATTTACAATGATTTATTGTGTTGAGGAACCAATACCTTGAAAAATGTTGTGAAGTGGTTTATATAAGAGTATCTCAATCGTGCAAAACTCATCATAAGAACTAAAATATTTTATTGAGATAAAAAATTAATTGGGGGAGGCTGAACAATGGTTGGCATTCTCTTCATCTTCCATTTATAAGTATTATGGCTAGCAACATAAGTCCAAGATAGGATAGCTTGTATAATGGGTAATGACTCAAGTGCAAGTGACCACACAATGTATGCATCAATCAAAGATGAAGTTGAAAGTGTCTCTGATGAATCTTTGGAGAGACAACATAGAATATTTTGAACAATATTTAAAGAATAAAATGAGTGGATACATATTATAGAGTATGACTTTTTCAAACATGTGATATTCCTCCTATGCACTCATATCTAAGAGAAAAATATGAACACAACACAAATGGAATTCTATAACATTCACTATATAAACCATAGATACATCTCCTTTTGATTTCTTTTTGATTGCTTAATAATAAACAACATACAATATGACTCAATATATAAAGGTTTAAATGTATATTTTTATTAACCCACTAACTATGCCTAACAAGCAATATTAAATTTGGCTTGATAATAGTTATTAAATGATGCATTATGGGTGGAGGAAGAAATTACAATTTCTAACACTCCTTAGTTTCATCGACTAGTCGTTACAACATCCATAATTCCTAAGCTCTGTGTTAGGTGCTCCAAGTTCTCTTTAGCTAGTGCCTTTGTGAAAATATCAACTAACTTGTGTTAAAATTTGTAAAATGCCAAACTAATTTCACCATATTTAACTAATTCTCTTATGAAATGATAATGGATATGAATATGCTTGTTTCATCCATGAACCACTAGTTCTTTGTCAAGGTTATTGAAGATATGTTATCATAATATGTTGTTCTACCATATTCCTATTTCTTATTTAGATCATCTAGAATTTTATTTATCCAAATAGCTTGACATGCTACTACATTTTCTATAATATAATCAACTTTTGTTTTGGAAGGAGAAACAATGGGTTATTTCTTGGATGCCCATGAAATGGCTCATGAACCCATTTAGAACACCTAGAACACATATCCTAATGTGATTTCATGTCATCTACACTTCTTTCCTAATCACTATCTATATAGATAATTAAATCAAAATGACTTTATGTAGTATAGAGGATGCCATATTTTTTGGTCCATTGATATACCTAAAAATTACCTCACCTGCTTGCAAATGTGTATCCTTAGGTGTCTCCATGAATATGGAATAATGATTAATGCATACATTATATCAAGACTAGATGTTGTCAAGTACATTAGACTTATAACCATGATCTTGTGTAAGGTTGGATTCACCTCATTTATATAGTCTTCCTTACTCAATTTTAGATCAATGGTTGTTTTTGTTAGCACAAGCTTACTATTTGGACTTAGAGATGAATATGCGATGATCCATCTATTGTAATTATATACCAAATACCTTAAAAGACTAAAGTCTATCATTTCAAATTCCTTTTTCATTGCTTATTTGAATTCAACAATGAATGGATCATTATTTTTTATAAAAATTAGATCCTCTACATATAACACAACAATCAAAATCTTACCATGGTTTGCCTTGATGTAAAGTATGGGCTCACTACTAATTTTACTGAATCCATTGCTAGTAAGGAATAAATCAATTCTATTATACTAAGTCCTTGGTGATTGATTAATCCCATAGAGTGATTTTTATCCTGGGACTTCATATCCAGGTAGTTGATCAATATAGATTTATTCCTTGAGTAATCCATTCAGGAAGGAAAATTTCACATCTATTTGATATACCTTACCCTAGTGTTGGGTAGATATTACTAAGACAACTTGCACAATTTCCATTCTTGCAATGAGAGTATATGTCTCATCATAATCTCTTAGGTTGCTATTTATATCCCTTAATAACCAATCTTGCTTTATGCCTATGAATTTTCCCTTCTATTGTGATCTTGGTCTTGTATACCCATTTAGCTTTGAATACTTGTTTATCCTTGGGTAAGTCAACTAACTCCCATGCTTTGTTTCTTTCAATCACATCTATTTATTCATCTATGGCCTTACATCATTTCTCTTTTTTCATTGCTTATTCAAAATATGCCAGCTCATCATGATAAAATAAATAAAAATTCATATTTTCATTAAGATAATCATACCTTGTATTATCATAAATCTCCCTCAATATTCTTTTCTTTCTAATCATTAGAGAAGTGAGAGTTGGATCTAAATTTCTATTGAGTTTTCTTGATTGAGGAGTATGTTGTGAATTTCATGTAAATAGAAGTTCATCATGTTGATCTATGTTTGGTTTAGCTTCATTATCTTCATTTCCATCATCTATATCATCCATGGATATCATTATCAGGATACTTGAGGTATTTTTAATAATGCCATCCCATGATTCATTGTTAATGAATTCAACTTCCATGCTAATCACATTATTCTTTGTAATGGGTTTATACAGTCTATATGCTTTAGTGTCTTCACTATATCCAATGAAGATACACTTTTCTCCTTTATTATAAAATTTATAACTCTTTTTATTTGGCACATGTGCATATGCCACATACCCAAATATTCTTCGGTGCTCAAGACTATACTTTCTATTTTTCCATGCTTCTTGTGGAGTCCTATTTTATATAGCTTTTGTGAGACACCTATTTACTAAGTATATTGTTATTTCTACATATTCATCCCAAAATTCCTTTGAATGTAATTTGATGTTTTAACATTCTTGTATCCATCTCTTACATGGTCCTATTCTTTTTTTTGCCACTCCATTTTGTTGTGGAGTGTATCTAGTTGTGAACTACTTGTCAATGCCTTCACTATTGCAAAAATTTAGAAATTATTTAGAGACACACTCTCATTTTCTATATGATCTTAGGATCTTGATGGAGTATCCACTTTGTTTCTCAACTAATGCCTTGAACCACATGAATTTATTAAAATTATCAAATTTATTATTTGATAAATAAACCCAAGTCTTCCTACTATAATCATCTATGAAGGTCAAGACATATGCATTTTTGGAGAGTTGGGAATTTTTATAAGACCACATAAATATGAGTGTACCAACTCCAATGGTGATTTTCCCCTCCTAGACATCTCTAATTTAAAAGGGTGCATATGTTGTTTTCCTAAAATACATGATTCACATTTTATTTTAGGTTCTACTATTTTTGGTAAACCTCTAAACATAATATTCTTAAATAAAAAATCTAATCCATAATAACTTAAATGCCCATACCTCAAAAACTAAATATTGGATGTGTCTTTGATGATTGTCTTGAATATTTTTTATTGAAATACTAATCTACTTTTTAGAGGATAAATTTGCATCTTAAAATGACACGTAAGGTTTCTTGTCATTTGAAATATAGCTATCTTTTTCTTTCTTCCTTCCTTACCAAAGATTGTGCACTCTCAATTCTCCATCAAGACTCTATGTTCCTTTTCGACCCACTATCCAATAATTAATAGATTGTGTTTTAAATTTGGAACATAATAAATGTCCTTGTTTCCTCTTTTTTCACTTTGTTTAGGGTAGATGATGATAGTCCCTCTACCAACAACAAGAACTTTCTCAATGTTCCCCATCTTAATGTTAGAACAAATATTATTGTTAATGGAGGAAAACAAGTTATTATTACAACTCATGTGGTTACCAAAAGCACTATCTAAATACCAAACTTATCATTGCTCTACTCATCAAAATTAAATACAATGAATATGTTTAGGTTGACTTACATTCTCACTAGCTACATTTTCACTTTTGATAGATTGATCATGTTGCCTTTTTCTTCATTCACTAGAAAAATGATGATACTTGTCAAAATAATAGAACTAGACATTACTTTTATCATACCTTTGGTTTAAAATATTGTTCCTCTTCTTGTCTTATAAATCTAATTGTGAGCTAATTACTCCTTCCTAATTGTTTGAGCTTGTTCTTCCATAGTAGTTTATTCCCCTTCCTATACCTTTGAATCTTCTACCTGTATTGTCTCTTCCTCTACCATGCCTCTCATATTGGCATAATCCTTGAAGGCTTTCTGTAGGGAAGAAGGGATAGATCTATCCAACCATTGATCATGGGTTTGTAGAGAACCCATAAACTCATCCATAGTCATCCTTCAAAGGTCTTTAGCCTCCTTACATGCATTGATAATCGAATCATATCTCAATGGCAAACTCTTAAGTATTTTCTCAATAATCCTTTGATATTATATAGATTTACCATTAACTCTTAACTAATTGGTTAAATTAGAAAATCTTCTATGAAAATAATAAATTCACTCACCATCATTCATTTACAGTGTTTCAAATTCTCTCTTAAAAAATTGGGGTTTGATTAATTATACCTCGTCAATGACTCTATCATAGTTTTGAAGGATCTCCCATGCCTCCTTTGAGCAATTTGTCTCTAAAATTCTTGGGTATCTATATTCTACCATTGTTATCTCAATCATATTTAAAAGTTTGCATCCATTTTCCTACTTTCCTTCAATTAGGTCTTCTATGGATTTGTTAATGTACTATATGTAGCTTGGTCAGTCACATCTATTAATATGATAACCACACACTCCCATAAATCATTCGCTACCATTATCATCTTCATCTTCTTTGCCCAAACATAATAGTTTTGTCCATGAAATGTTCGTAGATGCTTCCAACTTTTTATGTCTAATCTAGACATGCTACAAATGTAGAATGCCTTTTGAACTTGATAGAGGCTTATTTCAATATATGATTTCAAAAGAAAAGTGAAAAAAAGAAAAATTAATGGGCACCCCTTTTATCTTATCTCTTAAGTGCATACAGATATGTTTGAAATCCATGATTTTCTCTTCAACCTCAACTCTCCTCACTGGTAGTGATTGGGTGATCTCTAGTTTGATGTGCCTTCTTATTAGTGTTAAATGTGGAATCTTATTTCTAAGATCAAATTATTTATCTTTAAAATAGTTATCTCCTTGTATTTATCTTCTATGGCCATTATTTATACTTAGTTGTTTACAGATAAAAGGGTTTATAAAACTCTCACCCCATGTGAAATATACAAACTATTACCATAATAAAATTTATTGATGCATTAATCAAATGATATCTTAGTATATTATGCACAAATAAATCATATAATGAGAAATCCTCTATCTCTCTATAGCTTCATAAAATATAATGAATGATCCTTGCATATATAAACAAGGAAAATCAACCCTAACTAAGATATCAAGTTAAGCAATCAATCATAACTAAGAGATCAAACTTAGGACTAATAGATAACTATTCTTAAGGATAAAATCAACTAAAAATTATCCAATAATATATAAGAGATAAATATGCAATATCTCATAATATAAATGAAATATCCAACATAAGTAGGTGGTAGTAACTAAACACCTAGGTGAACATGAGTTAAGGTAAACAACTTACTCTAAATCCCCCCTCAAGTGAAGTTAGGGGCCAAAAATAAAGTGACATATCTAGAGTATGAGTCCCAAGACAAGTCTTAATAAGGTACTCGCGTACAATATTTTAATAATGTAAACTATTATAAAGTGGATAAAGGGAGAAAACACATTGGAACCCTCTCCCCCCTTCAAAGAAAAATAATGAGAGAGGAAATGGGTCCTGCCATTAAGAGATTTTGAGGTACCCATGCATAGAAAAAAGATGTAGTGTGAATAAAATTATCCCTATGGATGCCAATCCATCTTACTAGAATAAATGGATGTTGATTTACTGTAACTTCTAAGTCGCAGTAGGAATGGTGCTAAATATGATCATAACTAAACATGAACACTGCACTTAATAATACTAGGTGGAAAGATGAACTCAAGAAAGTATTGTCTGAACACCATCTCTCAATGTTAAACTAAGAGAATATGGAATTGAAAGTATCTAAAGAATTAAATTAAAAAATGGTGAGAAGTGAGCACAAAGATTGATGGGGATGCCACACTGGTGTCACTACTCAAAAAGTAAGCAAGAATACCAGTGAGACATAACAATCCTCATATGGATTCTGATAAAAAAAATAACTAAATAAGATACCCATGCATAAAGGATGAATCTATAAATTCCTTGGTGGTGATAGGAAATACAAATAACTTGAATAGTAAAGGGTGCAAAAACTAGTTACACATACATGAAAGTAAACTAGGATATAAAAGAAAATCTTCCATGGCACTTTATAATTTAGTGAGAGTATAATATATATTATAAAAATAACAAATAAAAATAAGGAAGACATTGTATACACCAGAATAGCTCAAAGCAAGGAGACTATTGACATGTCAAAGAAGTCATCATAAATCATGAGTGTTGATCCAAAAATAAGGGAACAATGTGGGAAAAAAATACAAGTTGCACAAAAAATACTCAAACAATGCAAGACATCAAGCTCTACCAATAATGCATCTATAAGTGTATAAATAAATGAGCATGAATGCAATAAAGATTTTTCGTGAGGGGATCCGATCACCTGTTAGATTGGACCTCACCCTAAAGTATTTAACAAGTATAAAGCACATTAAAAATGTAATGTTAGGTAGACAATAATACATCCATGATAGAGTGAAATTAAGAGGTTAAAATCAATAAAGGAGAATGTTTGTTTAATTATGAAGGGGTTTGGCCACCTACCAAACTGGGCCTCAACCTCTGGTCTTTGATCAAGGAGATCAGAAAAAAAATGTGTGTGGTCAAGTAATAAACAAAATAGAATACAATATCTCCTTATGTATCTCAAATACAAAATATTTAAAAAAAAAAAACCAAAAAATCATTGAAAGATATTGTTTTATAAAAAAAACAAAAAAAAGTCCATTTGAAAAATCTCTCCACAAGGATTTTTTTAGCAAATAGTATCAGATTTGATAAAACTAAAATAATTTTTACAATTCATAATAAAACATAAAATTTAAAATATTCTAAAAATATAAAATTAAGGTGCACAAAACTTAGAAATTATTTTTAGCAATCATTTATAGTTTTATTACAATTACAGAAAGAATAGTCATGTTATTTTAGAATAGTACTGATCAATAAAACTAAGACAACTTTTGCAAATTTTTATAAAGCTAATAATTTAAAATTTTTATATAAATTATAAATCAAGTAACACAAAAATTATAATTTTTTTTGAGTGATCATTTACAATATTCTCACAATTAGACAAAGAACATACTTTTTTTTTTTCAAAAAACATTTGTTAAAAACTTGTAGATGTTGCTTTTGATATCTAACCTAGACAAAATTGGAGGTGATTATTCATTTTTCATATAATATGGATTCATTGGTGAGATTTTATTTATTCCTAAAATTTCTAAAATTTACCTGTAATAAAAAATACACAAAGAGAAAATCTCCCCCAAAATTAGAATTACATACACACCTTTCTGATTATCAGGACTATCCAAAAAGGATGCAAGAAAAAATGATACCTAATAACACAATATAACACTAAATATATTATTATAGATCTTATAAAAGACTAGATAGATGAATAATAGCTATTGGAGACTGCTCTAATACCATGAAAGAGTTTAAAAAAATCTCGCCCAAGGTCAAATTTACAAACTATTACTCCAATAAAATCCATCGATGCATTACTCAAATAATATCTCAGTATATTATATAAAAATATATCATACAATGATAAATACTATATATTCCTAGATATTCATCAAATACATTGAATGGGTGCATATATAGGCAAGGAAGATCAAGCAAGGGATCAAACATATGACTAATAGATAAGTATCCCTAAAGGTTAGAAATAATTAGAAATTATCTCCATAATATCTAAGAGATAAATATGTAATATCTCATTATATCTAAAATAAGATAAATCAAATATGCACACATAAGTGGGTGGGAATAATTAAATACCTAGGTGAACATGGACTAAGTTAAGCAACTGAATCTAAGAGTGGCAAATGTCTGGTTGAGTACTTTATCATATTCTTATACCTTTTTCACTCACCAATTGTTCTTATTTTACAACATTCCTTCCTCATTATGGATCATGTTTTACTTGATTGAAAGATTACACTATTTTTTTATTTACCTAGGCAACTTAGTCTTTTTATTGACTGTGCTTATGGCCTAGATTTACATGATATTCCAACTCTCTTGTAATCCCAAATTCTACTTTATCTTTCTTCCAACTCTAACTAAGCTCTTTTGAATTATCTTCACTCTACGTTAGGTTGTGGAGCTAAACTCTTCACTGATGGAAATAGGGAAGGAGGTTGTTGAGAGGTTGCTAAGTTGTAGGGAAATTGACATCGGTCTGATCAGCCGACGTTGGTCATATACAGTGGGAAAGGCAACCAACATCGGTCATGTATCAGTCGACGTCGATCATCTCCAGCCTAACAGGGACCGACGTCGATCGATTGTGTGGTTCCAAAACTGCCAGTTCATGGACAATTAGTTAACGAACCGGGTGTTTGCATGTTGAGAGGCTAATTACAGTTTTGAGCTATGGATCTAATTATTGTAATTAGATGTCTAATTATTGTTTGCATGAGATCTATATAATAGACTCATGGGCTATATTGTAAGTTGTTCTAGTTTGAGTTGAGCAAAGTTAGCTCCTTCTATGTGTGAAGTGAGCAAGGGTGTTCCTCTTAGTTCCATAGTAGTGCCAAGTGTGGGTGCTAGTTTTGGAGAATCAGAAGGGTTCTTCAGGTGTGTAGGATCTCAGTCAGCAGGTGTTGCAAGGCAAAGTTTAGAGATCTGCATGGGTAAGTAAGATCATTGATCTACAGGTGTATGTGTGTGCAAGATCCAGGTTTGCAAGTGTGCAGAACTAGATTGATTTGCAGGTGTGCAAGATTAGGGAGGACATCAACACAACAAGGAGCAAGATTAGGAGAGATCTACTTGGAGTACGGTGTGTACTCGATCTAGAGCAAGAGAGGAAGGCAAGGCAGTTCCTTTCATAAGTAAGATCATTTGGGTTGTAGGTTGTTGTAGTTCAGGGGAGATCTACTTTGAGTGCATGGAGCACTTGTGGAGTGCGTGAAACACTGGTGTACTGGCAGTAGTGGATACTGATTGGTTGGAGGTGAACACTAACTCTGTGTTTGAGTTGTGTGTTGGGACCGTAAGAGAGAGAGCTTTAAGGAAAGAAGTATCGTACACTTGAGGTGTGGGAAGCCTCTGAGAGGTGTGAAGAAGAAGTGGCATCTTATTTATTGTATTCTTTTCTGGATGAGTATTAATACAAGTTGTGTATTGTTTCTCATATTCTGTGTTGTTTTTGGTTTCTAGTTACTTGTTACTTCTGGTTAATTCCACATCTTAAGTTGCTTGTATATGGTAGTCAATTATGCTTCCTCGGGTTCCTAATAGTTGGTATCAGAGCTAAGATTGTAGGGAGCATGTTTTGTGTTTGGTTATAGGTCACTCTTAGGGGTTTTTGATTGAGTGGGAGTATAGCAACGATTGAAGAAACTAAGCTACGAATGGAGAAACTGAAAAGCACGAATGGTCAATTACGGTCCTATGGAAAGAAAGAGCAGGGAAAAGACTATTGTTGGTTGGTAGAAGATCAACATGAAGGAACTGAAGAAGCAGATGTTGCAGGTGTTGTTAAACATGATGCTCTAGTATGTTTCTTGGATAAAGTAGAATCTTGTTTTATAGATTTTTTTGCCTCTTTCCATGCAGTCCGAAATAGAGTATTTTTCCATGTTAAGGTCTTTGGAGACTTTGGAAAGATTTATTTAGGGGATGGTGTGCCTTGCCAAAGAATTGGCAAAGGGGAAGTGAAGCTGAAATTACAGGCAGCCAACACATGGGAGTTGAAGGAGGTCATGCAAGGCCTGGTTTTGAAGATAAGGCTAATTACTTCAGGAAAGTTGGGTGATGAGAGATGCACAAGAACTCTCATAGTGGATACACTTGAATTAGCGGGTGGTAAGAAAGTAGGTACTCTTTATCTACTTGCTTATATTACTCATTCTTCTTCTGTTGTGGAGACGTGGCTTTGTAGGCTTGGTCACATGAGCAAGAAGGAGATGCATGTTCTTAATAGGAAGTCAATGTCTTTGATAGACTTAAGAACTGGAAAGCCTTGGTGTTTATGGAGGAGATGGTGGACAGAGATCAGTGGAGAAGGCTGAGTAACTCTAAGCAGAGCAGTTTGGACAAGGATTTGATTCAAAGAAAGCTCGCAGGTAAAAAGTCATCACTCACAGGTGAACACAGTTATCGACATCGGTCAGGGGGAACTGATGTCAAACAGACAGGTGCCGATGTCAGTCATGGGCAGATCGGAGCCGGTGGTGTCGGGCAGGGTAAGACTGATGTCGGTCAAGAGGATTGACATCAGTGATAGTAAGACTGACATCGATCAAAGGACTGACATTAGCAGTAGGTAGACACTGATGTTGGTGGGGTCGGTAGTCAGGATAGGCGCATGGAACTAACGTCGGTCGAATGCAGACTATGTGGTGACCGAGGTCGGTCACTGAGACAAATTTTGGGTAGACAACAAGCTGTCAAGGAGTCTCAAATGCCCATGGGGAGGACTGAAAGTGTAAGTAAGCCTCAAATTCATTGTTCCTCTTCTTTATACTAGATGGTGACTGTAGAGTAGGAAGGATCTAGGAAACAGTGGGAGCATGGCATGAACAGGATGCAAGACCAAACGGGAGATTTGGTAGGGTTGCCAGCTGGTATGAAAGCATTGAGACGAATGGATACCTTGGTTAAAAAATAGAGAGAATGGACACGTGAGATGGAAGGCCAAGTCATATGGTCTTGAGGAAGCTGCAGGACAGTGGTACAGGTTTTGACAGGTGGATGACAAAGTAGGGATTTAGTCAATGTCAGTGTAACCATTGTGTTTGTCTTACCAGGTGGATGATGGTCATAACATTATCCTGTTACTATATGTGGATGGTTTGCTAGCAGGTTTGTACATACAGGGTTTTGCTGAGCTAAGGGTAAGGTTAGTTCAGTGGCATGTCATGAGGAATTTGGAGTAGGGAAATTCTTTGGCATGAGAGACATGGAGATCACAGGTTGATTATGTCTCCAGTGGGTGCTGATGTGAATCAGGTGTTGGCAAGGTTCAATACACAGGATGTAGAACTAGAGCACACCAAGGGCTAGACAGTTTAGTGTCTGAAATCACATGAGGTCTGGTATAGACTTGAGTTTTCCCAAGTAGTGGGTGCTGTCAGAAAGTTTGGAGCTGATCCGAGAAAGAAGCACTGGAGGGTAGTTCAGTGGATTCTTAGGTATTTGAGAGGGACCAATAGTAGGTCGACATGCTATGTAGGGTCAAGTTCTTTCTAAATGGGTTTGTAGATGTGGATGCAGCAGGTTACCTGGATGACAGGAGGTGCACCACAGGTTGTGTGGGGGTGGTCTTCAGGATTGATCTTGAAGAGGGATACAAGCCAGGATACAGATTAAATAGGGTATAGGTACAGGTATAGTGCAGCTATTTATCTCCAAGTGGGAGATTATTATGTTGTGGAGCTAAAAGCTTCACTGATGCAAACAGGGAAGGAGGTTGTTGAGAGGTTGCTAAGTTGCAAGGATACCGACGTCAGTCTGATCAGCTGATGTCAGTCATATACAGTGGGAAATGAAACTGACATCGGTCATGTATCAGTTGACGTCAGTCATCTCTAGCCTGATAGGGACCGACGTCAGTCGCCTGTGTGGTTCCAAAACTACCAGTTCATGGATAGTTAGTTAACGAATCGGGTGTTTGCATGTTGAGAGGCTAATTATAGTTTTGAGCTGTGGATCTAATTATTGTTTGCATGAGATCTATATAATAGACTCATGGGCTGTATTGTAAGTTGTTCTAGTTTGAGTTGAGCAAATTTAGCTCCTTCTGTGTGTGAAGTGAGCAAGGGTGTTCCTCCTAGTTCCACAGCAGTGCCAAGTGTGGGTGCTGGTTTTGGAGAATCAGAAGGGTTCTTCAGGTGTGCAGGATCTCAATCAACAGGTGTTGCAAGGCCAAGTTTGGAGATCTGCATGGGTAAGTAAGATCATTGATCTACAGGTGTATGTGTGTGCAGGATCCAGGTTTGCAAGTGTATAGATACAGATTGATTTGCAAGTGTGTAAGATCAGGGAGGACGGCAACACAACAGAGAGCAAGATCAGGAGAGATCTACTTGGAGTATAGTGTGTACTCAGTCTAGAGCAAGAGAGGAAGGCAAGGCAGTTCCTTCCATAAGTAAAATCATTTGGGTTGTAAGTTGTTGCAGTTTAGGGGAGATCTATTTAGAGTGCGTGGAGCACTTGTGGAGTGCGTGGAGCACTGGTGTACTGGCAGTAGTGGATACTGACTGGTTGGAGGTGAACACCAACTCTGTGTTTGAGTTGTGTGTTGGGACCGTAAGAGAGAGAGCTTTGAGGAAAGAAGTATTGTACACTTGAGGTGTGGGAAGCCTCTGAGAGGTGTGAAGAAGAAGTGGCATCTTCTTTATTGTATTCTTTTCTAGATGAGTATTAATACAAGTTGTGTATTGTCTCTCATATTCTGTGTTGTTTCTGGTTTCTAGTTACTTGTTACTTCTGGTTAATTCTGCATCTTAAGTTGCTTGTATATGGTAATCAATTGTGCTTCCTCGGGTTCCTAACACTCTGATTGAACTAGTCATTCTCCCCGCTAGTGTTCTTCTCTTCTTTGATATCATTTGGTTCTAATACCAATTTGAGAGAAAAATATAGACATAACACAAATGGAATGCTAAATTATTCACTTTAAAACCAAGAGATACTTCTCTTTTTTATTTATCTTCAATTTATTGATAATAAACAATATATAATATCCCTCAAAATATATGGAGGTCTTAATGTCTATTTTTAGTAATGTACTAACTATGCCGAACAATGGATATTAAATTTTTCTCTACAATAATTAATAAATGATGCATTATGGGTGGGGGAAGAAATTACAATTTATAACAATATAATGATTAACAAGCATTCAATCAAAATCCTATGATAAGAAACCAAGATGAAAAACTAAAAAATTCTATAAAATAGTTTATTGTAGCCTTGAAATTGACATTATGCCCTTGAAGCATAGTTTACGACATATTTTACCATGAAATGGTAAAAAAATATAGGTTGATAATCAATATTTATTTGTAAAATAAAAAAGCATGTCTAGGTTGTGCATGTTAAGTTTTTCATCATTATAGGAGGGTATGTATTTTTATTTTCTTTGATCATTTATGAAAAGAGAATATATTGCTTTTATCTCCCAAGGGGCATTGTACTGGAATTTAAGGGTGGTTCATTTTTTCTACAATTATGTTTGATTAAAACATTTAGTATTCCTTTGAACATGGTTTAACAATTATTCATAGTCTCCCTATGCATCCAATTCCCATATTGCATATGTGTCTAACAAGTATAGGTCATTAAGAATAAAACATACTAGAAAAATCTTATATGGAAGTATTTTCATGGATTCCATGTGGACACATTTGTCAATGAAATTTATGGTCATGTCCACCTCAACAAGGTTGTTCTAATCCAATGGATCTTCACTTGGAGCATTCTCCAACCATATAAATCCATGGATATGGGTGGAGCCTTGATGTTTCCATTTATACCTAATAGTAAGATTTATGTATATTAGTGTTTCTAGAAACACATATTACAATGGGAAAAACTTGAGGGAAAGGCATGTAGTGAAAACCTATCCAAAAAAACCTCACATTGTGGAAATGATTTTTTAACACCTTTTCATGAAATATGGTAAAATAGTGACATGTGTATAGAGATGAAAGGTGAGGATTAAAGATATCATTGTGTATTATCTATATATGTTTTTGGTGAGCATCAATAAGGGGTTAGTGAGGGAGGGCGTAGACATGATGCTATGCAAATCTAGGAATTTTATATCCACAACACTCAGAGTGAAGAACAAAGTTGTGTACAATCATATATGAAAACTTACTATGACATCTATTCCAATAGGATTATATGCTATGAAATTTGGAGCCAAAACACATTAGATTCTTTGCCAACTTATCATTAGGTAAGTCTTGAAGACATTTCCACAATTTTGTAATTGTTAACATGAAGTTGTCATCAATACTTTTATTAGCAAGAAAAATAACTATTGCCTAACACTATTAGTACTTGATAAGGTTAATTAATAAATATTGAAACCTAGGATGGCTACTGAATATGCCATAAAGGTATCATATTAAATGAATAACATATTCATTAATTTTTATCTTTAGTGTTGTATTCATTAATTAGAGACACTTGAATCTAGGGCCATGGAATAAGAGTTGACAACATTTGATCTTGGGAACATACGTAACTTCATTTGTCTTCCATCTTTGTATGTGTATTAGGAAGTATGGATGTGAAAAATAAGGGTTGATGTTCTAATTGTTTAACCAAATCAAGTGCAAGGTATTGAAATAAACCTTGAGCAAGGTTTTTGTTGAAGATATATGATGGATGATGAAGCATGTGCAAGACATCCTCGGAGGTGATGCGAAATGTTGCAATTGCATTTTCATGAACTTGCACATATTTGTAGTACATGACTTGAGTTAACTTGTATTCCAAAACATGAATGATATGCTATTTTTAGACTTAAAATTCATATGTGTTTTTGTTTGAGCCTCTTTTCTGGGCACCGGGACGTTTAGCTAGCAAATGTGTCATGAAAAATATCTAGCAATCCCTCTAATGTGTTGTAGGAAGCTAATGGTATGGCTGCTCTATTTTAACTAACCATTACGAGTATATAATTAAATAAAAGTATTAAATATTATCTTAATAATAAGAGGATAAAATTAATACATATTTTTCATACCAAATTTATATAGTTTCTTTGAGGATATTAATTTATCTTTTATAATATTATTAAAAAATATTAAAGATTAAGTTTACTATTGGTTACATGTTAAAGTTAATACTTTATGAATAGGAGAGGCAATCTTTATTTTTAAAATTATAGGTCAACATCAACTTGAAGCATAGTGAACCTTACTGCTCCACCAATGAGCAAAGTAGAGTCTTTTTAGGTATTAAATGCCCTGCGTTTTATTTATAAAAAAAACATTTACTGGTACTCATGTAAATTCCTGTTCAAATTTTTGAGTAATTATTTTTTCACAATTAAAAAACTTTCCTCCCCTAAAAATTATACTAATTAGTTTTGAAGGGATACTATACGCTTCTCTTTGCTTTAACATTTGATTAAAGCTAGGTTTTAAAAATTATGTAGCTGATTTTAAAAATCAAAAATTGATATGGGAAATTTTTGAAATTTAAAAATTTCAGGTTTCAAAATCACAAATGGGTTCCATAGAGGCGAGAAGCACAAAACCATGGTAAAACATTTATAGCTATGATTATTGAAGGAATGTGAAGTTTACTATATTTTGAACAGATATTTTCTTAATTCATTGTTTATCTGATATTGAGTTTTATTGCAAGTTGGTGAATAACGACTCATTAAAGAGGTTTGTAGTGCTTGTAAACGAGAGACATATTCAATATTTACTCAAATAATCACACATATAACATGATTTTAAAAAAAAAATCCACATATTGTTTTAAAGTCTACAAGTATGCAAAATAAGCATGTGGCATGCAACATGCAAGAAGGGAGTGATGCAAATTTATGCCATTGATAGTAAGAATGGTTCAATTTCCTCTAGCTTTCTTATTTGAATGCATGTGTTGTCCTACATGTTATAATATCATTTTTAGGAGAAGGCATGCAAGATGTTAAGGTCGTTCAACATTTGTACTCTAGAGATTGTATAAAATGTTAAGGTCCATATTGCTCATTGCGGCCAATATCTATTATTATCTTATTAAGGGTAAGTCCTTGTGATTTTTATATCTATAAGACCTATACTATTTTGAAAGGATGTTGTTTTTAGGATTTGTAGGTCAATGGATAAATATGCATACACAACAACTAGTTTGATGTCATAACCTCAAAAGTTCAAACTTTAAAAATTTGAACTATGGAGGATATGTCTACCCATCTCCATGAGAAATTAATTTAATCTCTAGAGTATCCCACCAATGTTGGTTGTTAAATACCTTAGGCATTTAAGGCAACGTGTCTTTAAACTCAAACCCGCAAAATTATTTGTTAGCCAATCAAGTTTTTTTTAATGAAGTAGATCCATTCATGATTTCCAATCCTTACAACAGGTTCTTAAATATTTACCCTCAAATAGATAAAATTATCAACTTTTACACAAAAAATGTTATCCTATCACTATGACTAGCTTAGCTACCACCTTAACAATATTAAAGGAAAAAAAAATCATTCCTTGAAAAGACAAGGCAAGCAAAGCAAGTACAACACAATATTACCTGCTATCATTTAAAATGTGCACCTGTGGATGCTCTACGGTGTGGAGGAGTTTTTACTTTGGGGTGTTGGGCATGAAGTTCTTGTGTAAGACATGAGAGGACTCAGTGCTAGGCATGGAAGTATTATGACTTACCTATGTGTGATAGCATTAGTTGTCTCATCGCAATCAAGGGAATGTCCCCAAGGTGTGGGACCCTTACGCTCCTTTGGATGATCCTCTGGAGTAGGCCAAATTTTTTATATTTTATGTGCACTTGGTTTAAGACCACCTCATAGGCCTAAAGAGTATAAAGGTAAATATACTAGTAATCTAAACCTAGTATCTTGAGGGAAAAGGGAAGGGAAAAGGCAAGAGATGTTGAAATTAAAAAGGTGATGCACCTAAAATAGCGCGAGTACTCATACTACCTTAAGCACACTACAAACACTTGAGAACAAGAAGTTTCCATACATATTTTGCCAAGGACACTCCAAATGCATAAGTGTTTTTCATAGAGGCACGGGAACATAATGCAACACTGGGAGGGATGATAAATGGTCCACAAACAACATCAACACAGACCCAAGTGCGCATAGGATATGAATTGCAAGTGAGCTTTGAGTTCAATGAAGAGGTAATAGGAATGAATGACAATGAGAGGAGCAAACATTACTCATAGATAGAGATCAAAAAATAAACATTAGCACATAGATCATCAAAATAATAGAAGGTGAACTTAAATCTCATTAATTTATAAGACTTAGCCAATACAAGTTCTCATGGAGGGAAAG
Organism: Torreya grandis; assembly: GCA_037957365.1. Taxonomy (NCBI): domain Eukaryota; kingdom Viridiplantae; phylum Streptophyta; class Pinopsida; order Cupressales; family Taxaceae; genus Torreya; species Torreya grandis. The sequence goes on along the minus strand of JARHVA010006561.1, from coordinate 847,961 downwards.
TTTTAGAAACATGAGGCTACTAAAAATGTGTTGACCATTTTACAATTGAAAGACTAGGATTTTATAGAGAAAAATCATATTCTACAATAAATGTGCCACTTGAGGTAGTAGGCATAGCTTTAAATTCTTTTATGGCACTACAACCATGCTTCTTGAAGCCTGTCTGATGATTAGATTTAGGGTTGGTGGCTGGATCGATTCTTCGGATACACATGCATAAGGGAATGGAAGATATTTATGACAATACTAGAGGGTGGCATGAATCCACATATCGATGACTAATAAATAATTATTAATTTAATCGCTCTAATAGTGCCTTGGACTCTGCTCAATGGCCTCCAATAACCTTCATTATATCCAGCCTCTACCTAGCATGTGGCAATTTTTGATTGATCATATATGTGGAAATATAGGAGTGACATGTGTTATCTTGATGGGATCTCAAAGGAATATTTTGGGGCTTTTGGATATAAGCAATGTGGTCATGATATGTGGAGTACTGGCTCTCATCCTAGGAGAATCAAGAACTTCTTTGTGTCGATCAAGTGCTAGACTGTGTTAGAAAAAGAATTGCACCCTATGTAATAAAAGGATGTAGATGTAAGATCCTACACACAAGTGCAAGACTACATTAGATGGGCATGGTGATATCCTTGATTAATATTGTGCACAAAGGGTGAAGGTCTTCAATGCATTATTCCTGATTTATGATAGCTCCTTGCACACTTCTTCTACTTGGCTATTTGGAACTTGGGACTTGTATTCTTGAACTCGTGCACCCCTTGACTTGTGCATCACATAAAACTATGTTTAGGCATGTATTTAAATCTTTATGTAGGTGTGAGTCATCACTATACTACTGCAAAAACTTATGCTTCTATTTTAGGCTCAAGCACATATGCGAAACATGTGTGTACTTTATTCTTAGAGTGCTTGGGCCATTGCTAGTGTATTCTCTCTTGGTAACCCTTGAGAGGCCCTACGCTGATCAAGGGGTGAATTAAAAATTCAACACTTATGAATACCTTTATGGGTTGCTTTCCTACTAAGTGGGAATCCAGTAGCCTTTAAAGCGATCCATTGGGCACATAGTTATTAAAGTTGCAACATACTTGGCATATGCCTTAATAGATTTAATTGATTTTTGCCCTTAATAAAACAAAAGGGGAAGAATAAGTGATAGATGTATGAAATGCACATAGAGGAAATCAAATCTAAACTAAGACTATATAATGTACATGTACATACTTAGGGAAATGTAATGTGGGCTAATCTAATCTTCTATATACAACCTAAAAACATGGGCCTTCATCCTCCTAGTTCAAAATGTAAACCTCTTAGGTCCTTTGTGTTGTGCACCTTCTTGTTGTTGATATATGATAGGTGGAGGTATGATGACATTTATTTGTTATGAAGGAGTTGCTCAAGGATGCTCATTTGCCTAGACCTTTCTTCAATGAATATTTCCACCATTCTACGTAGAAGCTTTCCTCCCAGATGTAGGATGTTTTCAAAGTCAAACCAATCCTTCTTGGATCTCTCAATGCCTATATGTGCTCTTTACTTAGACCAATCCCTTAGAATCATGGGAGGCCTATGCTCGGTGCTTGGGAAGATCATGGATGCAACGTGTTGCCTTTGCACTTTTCATAGTTGCTACTACTTTGAGTCCAACATGCCTCTTGGAAACCATTCTAATATGTGCCTGGGCACATAAGGATTTATAGCGCTTATCACCAAAACTTATTTTGCATTTTCACATGGCTCTTTGGGATCAACTAGATGAAATTATTTCCTTAGTTCAAGTGAGTTTTGTGATGACTCATATGATCCTAGGTGTGCATCCAGACCCGTACAAGCCTTTACCATCTACGTGGTTGTGACCTCTTATACATGCACACATCATTAAAAAAGGCCACTAGTATAGAATTGGTCATGGGAATCCTCTTGAGAGGATGTCAGATTATCTTCCATGCTTATGTTAAATTACTCTAGATCACCCCAAAAATAATTCTCCTCCTGTGCTTATGATTGCACCTATATAATAGCATTGGGTTGATCATAGTCACTATGTTTGAGTGTTCACTCTTATTGAAGGTTAGCCTTTTCTTTGAGGTCTTCTTTGATAGTTACAAATAGAAGCTTATTCACCAAGAGAGTTAGGCCCAGACCTTTGAATGCACTCTAGAGTGGCACAGATTGGCTCTTCCTCATTAAGGTCCTCCCCTTCTATCACCACTTCATTTATTAGCTTATCAAACTATTGTGTTATTAAATTCTATCTATCTTCTTGCAATAAGGTTGATTTTTTTAGAGTGGTGGCATAGAGGGGGATACCAATGATGATCTCCTCATCATAGTCATTTAAAGTATCCTCCTCATCCAAATGGTCTGCATTTTCCTTCCATATAACTAATCCTCCTTTTAAAAGGGAAATGGTGGGAGGGTAAGAGGTTTCAACTGGAAAAGAGGAAGAGGATTTTATAAGGTTAGGCATTGTGAAGTTAGGATACATGGTCCAAGAAGGCTAACATTACTATGCTTGGTATTTTTGAGGAGGAATGAGGGTAGCCTTTTTCAAAGAAGGAAAGCCTTTGAAACTTGGAACTTTGAAATCAGGGGATTTACTTGGGGGGTAACACGAGTTATCATGTCTAAAGCTATGGACCTTGACCACAAAAATCTTCTGCTCTATAGGTTTGCTTGTAAGCGTAGGAAAAGCTTGCTTGAAACCAAGAAAGGAAAGAGCAAGGGAACTTAGCTATGATTTAATTTTATGCATCTACACAAACAATCGACATATTTTCTATCTAATTAAGCATTCCTCTTTAAATCTGCATTGCTACATCATCTCCCACTACTAAGTGTAAGCTTGATGAGAAAGATCCTCTTGTTGCCTACCATACCCCTGTTCCATTTCAATCTCCCTCAGATATCTATGGAAATAAAGATGTATATTGTTAAAGCTCTTTTGAGGTTGATTAGGAGGGTAGTAATAATTAGCAATAAGGTATCTTCCATGGGGATGATTAGTAGCATGAACAGTCTACCATAGGGGTTGAACTGAGGGAAAGTTACAAGGAATGACATGAGATTGATATGAGAAATGGGAAGGTGAAAAAAAATATTTTCATGGAATGGGGGGTGGAAGGACATAATATTAAGCACTTAGACTGTTTAAACTAGTAGATTTGACATTCAGAGTCGTTAGATGCTTTGTGGAGTATATTTAACACTTTATAACTAAGGGTAACATTGATTACTTAGCTCTTTCTTTGAACTTAGTCCTATTGAGTGTGTCAAAAACTATTATCATTTAGAATGTGCACCCATGGATGCTCTGTAGTGAGGAAGAGTTTTTGTTGTGGGGAGCTAGGCATGGACCTGTGTAGGGCATGAGAGGAATCAATGTTGGATGCATAAGTATTATGGCTTAGCCACATGTGAGAGAATTGGTTATATCATCAAAATGATGGGAAAACCCTCAAGATATGGGACCCTCGCACTCCTTGGGATGAGCCTTTGGAGTAGGTTGGATTCCATCCATTTTAAGTGCACCTAGTTTAAGACCAGTGCACAAACCTAAAGAGAAAAAAGGTAAATCTAGCACTAGTCCAAACCTAGTATCTTGAGGAAAAGGGAAGGGTAAAGGTAAGATATTTTAAAAATAAAAAGGTGATGTAACCAAAATAGAACAAGTGCTCATACTTCCATGAACACTCTACAAATGATGAACAAGTTGTTTCCACACAGATTCTTCCAAGGATACTCCAGATGCATAAGTGTTTTGTATAGAGGCATAGGAACACAACACAACACTGGTAAGGATGATAAACGATTCATAGAAAACATCAACATAGACCCAAGTGTGCACAATATATGACCTGCAAGTGAACTCTGAACTCAATGAGGAGGTGCTAGGAATGAATGACAATGAGAGGAGTAAACATTACTCATAGACAAATATCAATAGACATAAAATAACACATGGATCATCAAAATAATAGGAGGTGAACTTAATTATCATTAGTCTGTGAGACTTAGCTAATACAAGTGCTCATGAAGGAAGAATTTTAGTAGTGTGAGGCTACTAAAATTATTTTGACCCTTTTATAAGTTAAATATTAGGATTTTATAGAGAACGAGCATATTTTACAATAAATGCATCACTTGAGGTGGTGAGCATATATTTAAATTATCTTGTAGCACTATGGCCATGCTTCTTGAAGTTTTTTTGATGATTGGATCTGGGGTTGGTATTAGGATCACTTATTGGGATACACATGTATAGCGGAATGGAAGATCTTTCTGACCAAGTTAGAGGGTGGTGTGAATCCACATCTCAATGACTAAAACTGATTATACATTTATTCACTCTAACAGTACCTCAAACTCTCCTCAACTACCTCTAATAACCTTTATTATATCCAATCACTACCCAACACATGGTACTTTTTGATTGATCTTGAATTTGGCACTTTATGAATGATATGTGTTGTCTGAACGGGCTTTTAAAAGAGTCTTTTGGGGATATTTGATGGAAGCAACATGGTCATGACACATGGAGTGTTGTTGCTCATCTTGGATGAACTGAGAACTTATTTATGTCAAGAAAGTACTGGACTACCATGTGGAAGTGATAGAAGAAAGAGTTATACCTTATGCAATAGAAGGGCATAGATGTAGGATCCTGCACATGAGCATGATACTGCTTTGGATGAGCATGGGGAGATCCTTTAATAAGATTACGCATGAAAGCTAAAATCTTTAACATGTTCTTCTTGATTTGTGATAGCTCCTTCATAGAAACCTATACATAGGTTCACATTGAAATCTTTATGCAGGAGCGAGTCATCACTATATTGTTGTGTAGACTTGTGCTTCTATCTTAGGCTCAAGCATAGATAGGAAACACTTGTGCACTTTATTCTTAAAATTATTGGGCCTTTTCAGGTGTGTTATCTCTTTGTAAGCCTTGGGAGGCCCTACACTAATCAGGGGGTGACTTAGAAAGTCAACAATACCTTCATAGCTACATGTATTGTGTTTGATATAGTTAAGTGCATAGTCAATATGGGTAGGATTAGAGAAGAATGATCTTTTAAGGTGAGAAATAGACTCACTTCAATATAATTGGGAAAATAATATAGCTTGCTAATAAAATACATGTCCCTTATTATAAGAGAATAGAGCAGTGATATTTCCCACCAATACATTTACTCGACACAAGAGCTTTATGCAATTATAGGCTTAACATTTGAATTTTAGTATGCAAAAATTAACATCATATTTTTTTCTTCTTCATAATTTCATATTAACATATCAAATAATAATTGTAGAGACTAGGATCTTTTGATTATGTCCATTGTTCATGTAGGGTCCAAGTCCATAAGGATTAAATGGATACAGACTGATAGGGATACCTAGAACAACATCAATAACATGAATATTTCTATGTCCCAAGGTTATTTCATCAAATACACAATAAAAATGCATGTTTAAGATGATAAATAATTTTCACTATGCAAGTGATGCACTAGTATCCTAACTAATGTTAGGAAATATTGAGATTAATGTATGAATAAGAAATCACTTTAGACATATACATATTTTCAATTACAAAATCAACTCAAACATACACTACACAAATGGGCACTCAAGACCAATTAATGTACAACTCTGGATTATAATCCAACTTGCCCCAAGCTGAGTATTAATTATTGTTAGCATAACTAAGCACAAAATATATTTTAAATCACCATCATTAACAAATTTAAATAATACAAAGGAGTACCATCAATTTACAATATCATATAATTATTTGCTCTTGCTAAAAATTCAAAACTTTGTCACATATATATAATATGACAATAACTATGTAATCAATCTAGAATACTAAAAATAATAAATTATAAACAATATTTATGTTTTCAAGGAAAACCTGGATTATGGATCTCTCTATGAATCCATAAATGTGTCAAACAAAGAACAATAAGCTCCAAGATCATTTATGACCAAAGAGTCTAGCTAGAACCTTTAAGATAGATTAAGAAGATAGTTGATGGAGGTAAGTAACAAAATATTACATGGCATGACTACCATATCATGTGCCTCAAGAAAAACTGGTATTGTTCCCAAGAACATTAAGGTACTTATAGGCCCCAAAATGAATACAACTAGTCAATCAGCCCATGAAAAAACCCAAGAATAAGAAGGGCTTCAATTTCCTGAACTTAGTGAAATGTCTCTATATTTCCAAAAGAGTTCCTATTATAACTTTCGTCTATTAATAATAAGATACTTATATGTAATAAACTTGTCATAAACTAAATAATCATTTCAATGCAAAGAAATTCATGCATAAATCAAATATTGAGAAAATATTATTTTCCAAACTTTTAATGGTTTCTCACTATTCCACAACCCTTGTTATGGACATTTTACTTCCAAAATAAAAGACTTTAATCCAATAAGTTAAGGTGAAATAATCAAACCAAAATGCATTTAAACTCTATTAAATTAAAATCTAATAAGATATTACATTACACTGCTACTTGAAGGTATTTACGGGATCAACTCTATAATGAATCCAATATGCCTTTCATAAAAATATAGTTTCATATTCTAGCCAAGCTTAATTTTTATGGAAATAATCTATAAGACAAATACCAATCCACAGTCCTTGAAACTAATATCTCCTTGCAAAATATAGATGAAACAACAAGAAGGTTGGGCTTCACTTCATAGATTAAAAAATTCTTACATTGTGCACCTAAGATATCAAACAAAATATGCTAGCACAAAATTAACAATATTCTTTTCCCAAGAAAAAATAACAGCCATCTGAGCATAGTAAAAACTTAGAAAAGTTAGATCCATAAAACCCATCATGTAGTATATACAAAATCAGGTGTATCCATATTTTTAACACATAAAATGTTTATTTGTGTTATAGTAATTAAATAAAAGTAAGACTCATAACCAACGTCTAGTACGGGAAATGAAGTAGTTCACAAAAGAACTCTTAAAATCTCTCATTGCCTTAATGTTCCATAGCAATAAACTTATACTATCATTATCACAATAAAATTAATGTATACGTACAAAATAAACCATTCCTAAGGAAGTATGGGATGTGATACACCTCTCTGAGCATATACTTGGACATACATTACCATCATATAAAAATTATATTTTCTGACGGAGTTTTATCAAGGTGTACCATGATAAGAATAAATATGAATTTAATTTCAATCATCAACCAACATTCTACCCCCAAAAAAATAGGAATATAGAGCTTTATCAAAGAATTCAATCCCAAAAACAATTTCTGAAAATAGATTTCAGAGGCATCGAACGAAAGTTTTGAATCTAAGATTTGAATACAACTTCAATGAGTGTCTACAGGTCTGAATTTTCACACATAAAAATCCCAATATAAAATTTAACTCGGATCCCAAGATTAAAAACATGACAATTGTGACCTGCATACAACTTTCCCCGATTATTAAACCAAGAGTCATGCAGAAGATTATTATAAACCAATCAATGTGTTGAGTTTAATACTGGTGAATAGAATATTACCCATAAAAAAAATACCATACAACATCTATAAATTCTTTTCTACTGATTACAAGTAATCCATAGCACTCAATATTAATGGAAACAAGGTCTTAAGACTAGTTTAACAATCCTAATTATCCATTTGGCAGTACACTATGTGAAACTAAAGATTTATAATATATATGCTTCTAACACTACTGCCTTTTCAAGTCATTGACATTCATCTTGAAATTCGTCTAACCTACAATTATAGCTTACTCCAATTTATAGCATTCTAAATATAAATAATAATTGAAGTTATTAGTGGATCCACAAAACACCTATAACAGCCTAATTCCTATTAGACAACCGAGTATATAGAGCACACACAACCTTCTTATGTAGGTCCCAGAATTCGGTTGTACTTACCATCGTTATAACTGAAATATGTAAAGTTTCACCATTTTGTAATTTACAACAACACTACAGTGATGTAGGCATAAAATAGATTAAAGAAATTTTCCATGAAATCAGTATCCATTTACACCATCTAAACTGTAAATGAGGGATAAGACCAATCTCAGAATATAACTTTTGAAGCCATGCCACAAAAACTAAATTAATGTTTTCCTTAAGTAACATATACTAGAATTTTTTTTCCGAAATAAGTGCAACAATCGAACCAAATCCATGAATCCATGCAATCGGTGGCATACTAATTAAATTTCACAAAATGACAAGATAGAATAATATTTTTGCTTAATAAAGTTATCAATATACAGTCAACAAGTTCTCATTCCCCTTTACTAAACTTTATGTCAGGATACGAAACACCGGAAGCATACAATTGATTACCAAACTTCAAGCAACTTAATATGCGAAAATAAACCAGATTCACCAAGTAACTAGAATTCAGAATAACACAGCATATGAGAGACAATACACAACTTGTATTAACACTTTATACAGAAAAGAATACAATAAAGAAGATGCCACTTCTTCTCCACCACCTTACAGAGGTTTCCCACACCTCAAGTGATCAGTAATTCTTCTCCCCAAAGCTCTCCCTCTCACAGGTCCCAACACCCAACTCAAATACAGAGTTGGTGTTCACCTCCCGTGCTCCACGCACACCACAAGTGCTCCACACACTCCACAAGCACTCCACGTGCTCCACAAGTACTCAAGGTACTTCAAGTAGATCTCCCATGAACCTACAATAACCTGCACTTCAACAGACCATACTTATGGAAGGAACTTCCTTGCCTTCCTGTCGCTCTATCCGAGTACACACCTGTACTCCAAGTAGATCCTGCCTGATACTACTCCCTATTGTGTTGCTGTCTATATGACCTTGCACACCTGCAAATCAAACAACGGTTCTGCTCACCTGTGAACCTCGACCTTGCACACACATACACCTGCAGATCAACGATCTTACTTACCATGTAGATCTCCTATATAGGCCATGCAACTGTGACCAAGATCCTACACTCTTGAAGAACCCAGCTGGCTCTCCAATCCAGCACCAACACACCTGGTACTGAGGCACTAGGAGGAACGTACCATTGCTCTACCTCACACACAGAAGGAGCTTATAATTATGCTCTCTTACTCCCTAGCACACTTTTCCAATAAAACCATGAGTCTATTATATAGATCTCATCAAACAATAATTAGACATCTAATTACAATAATTAGATCCCCAGCTATGAGTCTAAAATTAGCACTCATCATGCAAACACTTGGTTCGTTAGCTAACTATCCGTAATTAGCTCGCAGTCGAACCACACAGGCGACCAACGTCGGTCCCTGTCTACCTGGAGGTGACCGACGTCGGTTGCTTCCCTTTGCTATCCTGCCGACGTCGGCTGATCAGACTGACCCCAACTTCTCTGCAACTCAGCAACCTTCAGCAACCTCCTCTTCTGTTTGCATCAGTGAAGCTTTTAGCTCCACAATCCTAACACTTTATAAAAATAATCAAGGTCACGTATTAAACGAACACAGTACATTATTGCTTCCACAAGCGCTCACTATTTACCAAATAATGTTATAATGGATGCGTTGAATACTAGATATCCATTTACTGGCACTATTATGAAATCAAGAAATCATTTCCAGGTAAGAGCTATTGAAATGCCAGAGAAATAAACAATCAATATGTGCAATGAATAAAATAGGTATGGCCCCAACTAAGAAAACCTAGGCCCTCATGCTGTGTCCATTCTTATATGTTTACAAGAGCAGATGAATATCGATGTATACCACAAGTTTAAGGAAATCTATCAAGTTAAGGATATCAAACAATTAAAAGGAATCAATATTCATAGAAGTTGTGAGATAATGCTTGAGAGGAAAGTACATGCCCGATAAGATTAAATAGGTTCCTTCTCTTTTCGCTAGCTTCCTCATCCTACTACAATTATTCTACACCGAGTGTTGTCTCTCCCAATCTATATTACTAGGTGAAAAAATGCCATGTAGTGGGTAGTAATGGTTCCTAAAACCCTTAGGCATGTAATGGCCTTTGTATCAATGCCACGTGACTTAGCCCAAATATCTTGTTACCCCACTAATCTTCAAGCATCTTATTCATTGAGCTTAAACTAAATCCAAAGCCTGATTAGGGTTTGCGTATGCTTGACATGAGGAATAAAAATTTGTAATAATCAACGAAAATAAAATTTAAAAGTGATAATCGCCTTATATTACCACAAGTCAATTTGTAGTATAGTGAATAATTTATACACTATCATCATATTTGCATTTATGGTTTATACCTTGCTTAAAGGGTTGCAAGAACTTATTTAAATAAGCATACAAGTTCTAATAAGATATTAGCATACTTTAAGTTAGAATTCCTCTATGACAATGTTCAATTATGCATAAATAAGTGGGTTTTGGTTAAGATTCAAGGTGTTGTATCGATCGATATCAAGATGATCACATCTTCATGCTAGTATCTTATGGCAAGTAAACAAATACTAAAAACACAATATGTTAAGGCTTCTTCTTCTTACTAGGTCAAGGTCCAATCATATGACAACTTGACAAACAACTGGTCAATGTCATGAAAAATACATATAACCACCTAGTTTATCCCATACAAAGCATTGTTTAGTCTAGACATCCTAAGGAATATGACATCCTCACTCCATTAAGGAGACATCACCCCGATGTCTTAGAATTTTTTTTAGGTAGTTAATCCTATAGACCAAATTTTGTGTCATATAATTTATTTTAGTACCATGCACAAAACAAGTATTCTCAAATTGTTGAATAGTTTGTGGAACTCAATTTGGAACCAACAATCTTGGAAATAGGTAGAAATCATGTTGTTGTTTCCATTTTTTTGAAATTGATCATTAACTAAATATGCAAAAAATATTTTGGCAAGTCATACTAATTCAATTCAATTGTATGCTATTTTGAGCCTTGATTTTTGATCACAAGGGTGTTGAGGTAGCTAGCATGTCATGGAAGGTATATGAGAATCTCACTGATGTTTTATAGAAAGTTAATGGTATGACCATTGTATTTTAACTAGCCACCACAACCATAAAAAAATTAAAAAAGTTAACTATTATCTTAATAATAGGAAGTTAATGTTAATGGGTGTGATTGGTAGTATGCTTGGTATGTGGTTGAGTTTTTGTTAGTTTTGAAGTCAACGATTTGAAACCAGTGCCCTTAGAGTTCTCCCTCACTTCAACTAGACTTGACTGAGATGAGAACGGGTTTTAGGTGATGTGATCCTAAATCAAAACCCTAGATACATCGAGAACCAAATAGGATGAAATATAAAAATGGTTGATTAGTTACTAGAATAGAACTCTAAACCTGAATAAAGATAATGAAAAGTCGTAACCGATTTTCATTATAACAAAAAAATTTCTAATAAACATTTTTCTTACAAAATCTATATGACCACATTTCTAACATTTTACTTATTTTCTTGTGATAATTATTTTCTAACATTTCTAAATATTATTTCTAACATAATACTTATTTTCTTGTGACCACATTACAAATTATATATGACCACTTTGTTGTAACCAGATTTCTAATGTTCTTATTTCAAAACAGACACATTATGGATAAGTGATGGTTATACAACTCTATTACTTTAAGAGAATATTTTTGTAATAATTTTCTCAAAAAGTGGATTTTCATCTTGAAAAGTGATAGTTCAACCCGAAAAATATATTTTTAATAAATTATCCAAATTTCATTTAAATCATTTTATATATTGAATAAATATTTTTAAATTTATTTATATATTTAAAATATAGTTTTTTTTTAAAATGTTAATTTACAAAATGAATAGCTATAATTTTTCAAATCATAAATGTGGTATTGATTTTTATTTTATATATATATAAGTGTTAATTTAGAAGATGAATAGTTACAGTTTTTCAAATCATAGGTGAGGTAATTCAGAGAACTCGTTCGAAAAAGAATCCTCTATTTTGGGATTTTTTTCATGACTTGTACATTTTGATCAAGTCATGGTTAGAGTGTTTGAGACCACCTCCGAAAAATGTGAACTGAATTTATGACATGTTTTTCAAATCATTGGCAAATAAAACAAGAAAAGGGGAAAGAAGATGTTTTGCAGGGAGGTATGGGTGATCTTGTCCACAAAGGGCGTTTTAGAAAAAAGAGATAAAGCATTGTAGAATATTTTAGAGAAGACGAAGTTTATATTCTAAAGTGTTTTTCTCTTACTAAAGGACCATTCATCACAAAAATCATAGGGACGTTCTGCCAAGAGTTTTTGGTGAATTTTCATCGAAGGCATTTTGAAAAGCAAGGTGGAGTTGGGATGTTTGGGAGTTAAAAAAAAGGTGCTTTAATCCTCTGTACTATTTCTATTTATTGATATATATATGCACTTTGATATGATTGAAAGGTTTTGACTATCATTCAATGACCACCTAGATTGATTGCATGGATGTTTTGGACTTTTCATAAGTAATAATGTTGTAATTAGTTACCGTATTAACTTTCTGTCAAGTCATCCTTCATTTTTAATAAGAATGTAAATCCACTTCTTAGTTTAAAAACCCAGATAGTAACATGGAGTTGTAACAAGAGGTAAGTTGTGAGTTCAAATCTAACAGATAGAGACAAGCAGTTGAAAAGGTAATCAAATTGTTTTGTATAAATTTACAATTAATAAAACCTAAAACATTTGTCTGGTACAAATTTATATAATGAATATTTTAATCCAATTTGTTGTTAACATAACTCACACAACCTATGAACTGCAAACTTGCTTGATAGTTAAGGGTAATAGTTTTGCAACTAAATCTTACAAAATACAAAATTAAAATAACATGTTCAACTTTATTCAATTTTATTTTTACAAAGCATAAAGATCATGATTGAGCTTCTTTCATTCATTAAATACTTTCGCATTTATATATTTATAAATATTGTTTTTGATCTTTTTCATATTAGAAATTTTGTCAAATTCTCCATGCGATAAAATTCCATCATTAAAAAATATTAAACTTTTGGATACTTTTCTATTGAAAATTTGAATTGTAAGAATCATTTTTATTGTCTTTATCTTATTTATAACTATTGTCATTCAAAATGCCTAATGTCAAAAATAGCTTAATAGTTAATGAATTTTGAGACAAAATTGTTCATGGTTCTTAAGTATAATACAACAGGCTCTGTTCACAAGATCATGCTTTTAGCTACAAGAAAAATAGCAGGACAATCAACAAATAAAGTATAGAAATGTAACCAGAGAATGTTATGATTAGAAAATCGAAATATAAGAAAATTTAGTGATTAGCCTATCTTATTGGCAAACATCTTGAACCATATTTTTTATTAAATGATAAGACAACACGCTTACATTTATACAGATTATAACATTACTAAAACAAAAACTATAACCCTGCCACAAAAAACAAAAACATATACGGCTACCAGATGACCCATTCTAATAACAAGTCTTACAAAGGAAAGAGAGTCAACTATTGGCCTTTAAGCTGTGAAGTAGTTCCACCAAAACATCTACAGATCGGTTTTCAAATCCTTGGCTTCCTTCACAATTCAATATTTTAGTCTTGAACAAATTACCCATTTCAGCAGCCTTGGACCTCACATGTCTGCCCTCTTCTTCAACCATAACGATCCTCACAGCTCTGCAAACATCCCCTCTGCTTATAGATCCCTCGATTCCTCTCTCCACTTCAATACCAACTTGCAATTCATTCACAATCAGTTGAGCATTCAATCCCTGATCCAACTGCATAGGTAAAGCAATCAGAGGCAATCCTGCACCCATTCCCTCCATCAATGAGCTCCATCCACAATGAGTTACAAACGCCCCTGTAGATGGGTGCGACAGAATCTCCTGCTGAGGAGCCCACATGCGCAGAATCATTCCTCGATTCGCCACTCTGGATTCAAAACCTTCAGGCAATGAAGCTGAAACCCTCTTTTGAACTTGATCCATTCCTTCATCTAAATGGTCTGGAAAACGCAGTATCCACAGAAATGGCTGCAAACTAGCCTCCAGTCCTTCGGTTATCTCCTCTATCTGATTCTTGGATAGAAAATATTCTGTACCAAATGACACATAAACAACAGAAGCAGGCCTTTGCTTCTCCAACCATCTCAGACAGTCAAGTTCTCCTCGAGTATTCTGTTTCAGAGGATAAGTGCGAGGCAGAAGAGCACCCACAGGAATCACCAAATTTCCTGTGACCTGCTGGAAATACTCTAAAAACTTTCCCTCTAGCTCATAGCAAGATTTTATTGCTATTGCAGCGCAATCATCATAATAGTCAATCAATACATCTATATTTTTCTCGCCGCCTAGAGTTCTGTAGGTGTAAATGGGCAGTACAGAGCTCATTTCATATGGTGGATATCGAATTGCTGTCGATGGAAAATCGGAAAGCGGTCGAAGTAAGTCATCGGCTGTGATTTCCGCACCGTGAGATCTTCTCTCAGGACAAAAACCATAGGATATAAAAGCCGCGCCGTAAATTATGAATACTATCGTAGGGATTTTCAACTTAAGTGTTACCTTAGAAACCCAGCATAATACATAGTCGAAAATTACAATATCTGGTGAAATCTGCTCAAGTTAAATTTCCAGAGGCTTCTGCAATCCTCTGGCTGCAGTGTGGAAAAGAGGGCTTAGATGGGTTGGAAGATGAGATGTGTTTTCAATGCCACGAGGTAGTCCATCCACGTCAGGCAGTGGCAGCTCCAACAGATTCAGATTCAGTTGCTTCTCTGTGAAAAAGAGTTTGATCTTGGCAATATTAAAAGGAGTTGAGACAAATGAGATTTGGATATTACCTGTGTCTAAAAGCCTCTTGGAAAGCTCAACAAATGGAGAAATGTGGCCGTGAGCAAGCCATGGGAACATCACCACGTGAAGCTCACTTCCATGTCCATGATGATCAGAGCTGCTACGATTCATCGCCTCCATCGAATAAAAGAAAGAAAGAAATCGAGTGCAGAGACAGATGGCTATGATTTTTTTAAAGATAGATTTGGCTTTCTAGAACGTGTTGAGCGTATTATAATCTAGCCGAAATTGCAGACCAAGATGCTTGCATTAATCCCACGACTCTTTTTTTTTTTTTTAAAATTTCACTTCAACGTCACCTCTAGACTATAAATAAATAATGTTAAATCGTCGATATATAAAATCGTCCCACTATAATAGTGGGATATCTCTGGACTTACACGTAATGGCTCTCTTGGTCGATAGCTTTATCTTTATCTGTCTTGTGCTTTTTGGCCTTTTAGTTTGTGGTTTTCCCAGTAAAACTTGGAGAAAAGCAGGGCCTCCTTATCAATTTTCATCATTGTTTATTTTGTTTCATAGTTTTCTTTCTCCCAATTTTATTTAGGTCTCTTCTTTGAAAAATAAGATAATGGCCATGGGGAGTATTTTCTCACTTAGAATTAATCATATTCTTTTGTAATAAAATTTACATAGTGTATGTACATGTTTTCGTTCACATTTTTCTTCTTTTATGATAGTGTCTCAACCTCTATGTCACTATATCATCTTTCCTTTTACATTTTTTTATAATTAGGGAAATCGAATCATTCTATGTTTATTTCCACTTATTTTATTCTTCACCTTATTTTGGCACTTATTTTAATTTTCAGCTTATTTTGGGTAGACAATGGTATGTTTTGTGATTACATTTTTTTTTATGATGAAGGTTAGAAATACTTAGGAATTATCAGTTTTTATGTTTTTGTTGTAGCAGATAGGTTTAAGCTTTCTTATGATAGTCATTTATGATTAGTTTTCCCAAATCTACATAGGAGAAAAAAATAGATTTTTTTAAAGAATTATAAAGTATGTTTTAAGAAAATGGAACATTAAAATACAAATATTTATATTTTTTAAAGTGAGATCACACCATAAAACTTAATTTTTCTCGCACATCTCTTATTTTAGTTGAAGCTCAAACTCCACAGTTGGTCTCATTATAGAACGAAGCTCTATTAAATATGATGGGTCACTATGTTGCGGTAGGGTGTCTCTCTATATCTATCTATTTTACATTTTGATACTCTCATATAAGTACCCAATCTTCATAGTAGACCGATGACTCTATAAGGGGTCATGAGAATTGGGGAGTGGGAAGGTAAGACCCATTTAATTTTCATGCATAATATCCTTCATAAAATGATATTTATAGTTCAGTAGTTAGTCTAAGATTGCTCTTACTAGGTAGGCTTCACTATGGCCATTGATGTTCACACCTCCATAATATTGCCTATTGATTAGATTTATTTTTTATTTTTTTCCCTTAGTGATGCCGTATTTTCCCTCCCTCCATTTGCCCCCTTGACATGTATGTTTATTTCTAAATATTTCCCATCTTTTGTATTTCCAATTCATCATTTTTTTAAGAAATGTTAGCATTCTGAAAGTATTATTATTTTTCATTTTTGAATATAAATTGTATCTTTGAGTTGTTGTAAGATGCTCTCTTGGTCACTGCATTATCTTTCTAGGATTTACCTTACGCTTGGGATCTTGAATTTTCTATTCAATTTTTATAAGACATCTCATTCCATTTCTCCCTTTTATGTTTTCAAGTTTCATATTTTTGTTGGAAATAATCCCAACTGCCCCTACAATTATTTCTCTACCATAGACATTCAATTTTTCCTACCTCAACATATCTCCCAAATTTTACTTGCATGTGTGGAGTATCATTCCTCCAGCTAAGTCTATTTAAATAATATTTTACAATTTTTAAATGCAGGATAAATTTAGATACAAATCCAAATGTATATCTTCTTTGGCAAGATTTACCAACTAGCACAATTAAATATAATTAAATGCATTTTGTTTTCCCTCCATTGCTAGGTTATATGTAGGATTTAGTTAGTCATTTTTGTAGTGAATGAAATGTAATAAAAAGGTAGAGCAACCAACATTTTTTTCATCAACAATTAGTAAAAACAACCACAATATTGTTGTAGCAACAACTTGTACAGAGGAGCATATTTATGGTATTTTTTGAGCACAAGAAAGAACATCAGCTCTGAATATTGTATTAATATGTAATTTGATATATGCATGTAATTAAGTTTATGTAATTTTAAAATATAAATATTTGTAGCTCCTCTTTGTTTTATCTTTGTTTTCTGTCTCTATTTTGTTCTGTTCTATTTTATTATTCTATCCTCTACCTCTTCCATCACATGGTATTAGAGCTAAAGGTTTTAAAAAGGTATTTAAGGAGTATCCAACAAAAACATAACAATCATCAATGGTAGCTCCAAGCAAAAGTTTCATGAACCCACAAATTCCTCGGTTCAATGGCAAAAATTATGATTACTAGTCATTCATAATGAAGGCATTATTTTGCGCTCAAGATATTTGGGAGATTGTTAAAAATAGTTACCTAGAAGTAGCAGATGCAACAACATATGATGCACTAACACAAGTAGAGAAGGATTTGACAAGGGACAACAAAAAGAAGGATTCTAAAACTCTCTTTTATATTTTCCAAGAAATGCATGAGAGCATATTTCCAAGAGTTGTAGCATCAAAAAAATAAAAAAGAGTATGGGATATTTTACAAATAGCATACCAAGGAATGGCCAAAGTGAAGAAAACAAAATTGCAAATGCTGAGAAGAGATTTTGAGACATTATTCATGAAGGAGATGAAATAAATATACTCATTTTTTACATAAATTATTAGATTGATAAATCAAATCAGGTCTCATGGTGAGACACTTGGATAAAGAAGAGTGGTTGAAAAGATTTTGAGAAGCTTGCTTGCAAGGTTTTAGTCTATTGTTAAGGCCATAGAAGAGACCAAGAATATATCTCAATTTTTAGTCGATGAATTACATTCATCTCTCATTTCACATGAGCATAGGTTGAGCAGAACAACAAATTCATCAATGAAGCTTGATTTCAAGACACAAGATTCAATCAACCATGCTAGAGGTAGAGGAAGATCGAATTCAAGAGGAAGAGGAATAAATTTGTATAGAGCTAGAAGAACCAACCCATCAAACTCAGGTGGAAGAGGTAGAAGCCAAAGTTTGAATCAAAATCAGCCCCAAAGATGAAGGTATGATAAAACACAAATCCATTGTCATTATTGCAAAAAATATGGGCATTATTCAAATGAATGTAGAAATAAACAATATGATTTTAGGCAGTAAAATGTAAATTTTACAAAAGAAAATCAAAACCAAGGCAATATGTTCTTAGCCTATAATGTTTCACAAGAACAACAAAAGGATATATGGTTTTTAGATTTAGGATGGAGAAATCATGTGAAAGTAAACATATAACTATTTTTTACTTTAGGTGAAAATGTAAAATCAAATGTAACATTGAGAAATAATAAGAAAGTTTCAGTTATGGGGAAAGTAAAAATTGACATTCTAACTAAAAAGGGGGAGAAAAGTTTATTTTTGATGTTTATTTTGTCCATGGATTAAAACACAATTTGATGAGCATTGGGAAGCTCATTCAAAAGGGATACGGAGTATTTTAAAAAAATAGAGAATGCACAATCTTAGATAAATATCCAAGTAATTAGATCATTACAAAATTTGAAATAACAAACAATAGAATGTTTCCCCTAAGGATACAACTAGATTTGAAAATAGAATTCTCTCAAATACAACAACTTGTGGATAAAGGGAAAGGAGCAACAGTCACACAAATAATTTTTCATGCATAAATTAAGGATGAAATTTTTTTATGGCATCTAAGATTTGGGCACCTAAACTTTGGAGGTTTAAACTTATTGCATAAGGAAAATATGGTAAAGGGATTGCCACTCATAGAGAAACCAACAAGGCTATGTGAAGGATACATTATGGGCAAACAACATAGAGAATCATTTCTAATAGGAAAGTCAATAAGAGCAAATGCACCATTAGAAATTTTCCACTTAGATTTATGTGGTCCTATGCAAACACCATCAATTGGAGGAAGATATTATTTCATGACATTCATTGATGATTGCACAAGTAAAACATGGGTCTATTTCCTAAAGCATAAGGATGAAGCAAAGCATTTAATTTCTTGCACCAATTCAAAGCTCTTGTGGAGAAGCAAAGTGGGTATTATATCAAAGCATTGAGAGTGGATAGAGGAGGTGGGTACATTTCAAATGACTTCATAAGATTTTACAAAGATTATGGTATTCACAAAAAAATCACTACTAGATACACACCTCAACAAAATAGTGTAGCTGAAAGAAAAAATAGAACAATCATGGAAATGGAAAGGATCATGTTAAAGGCAAAACACTTATCAAATGAGTATTTGGCTAAAGCTATTTCATGTGCAGTCTATATAATGAATATATGTCCAACCAAGAGTCTAAATAATATGATTATGGAAGAAGCATGGACTAGAAGAAAACATGATGTTTCTCATATGAGAGTATTTGGATGTGTAGCATATGCACACATACTGAATGAATTGAGAAAAAAATTGGACAACAAAGGAGACATATGCATATTTGTGGGATATAGTGAATAATTGAAGGCATATAGGCTTTACAATCCAATAACCAAGAAGGTAATAATCAATAGAGATGTGTAGTTTATAGAAGAGGAAGCAAGGGATAGTAGCTTAGAGAAAATAGTGGATGTAACAACAAGTTTGCCACAACAAGATAGAAAAGAAATAAAACCAATAAGTACCCCTTCAATGAAGAATCCTTCCACTCCTATTTAAGCTCAACAAAGTGGTCATGAAGTGACACCTTCAACAAGCATAAGGACAACCTCATGCATTCAAGTAAACACACCTTCAAGTGGAAAATAAACACTAGCAGCAATAGGAACTCATAGTGTATGCTCATCAAATCCACGTTGCATAGGTTCAACCTCAAGTGACACATCAAATCCAAGCTTGGCAAAATTGAGAAGATAAAAAATTAGAAGTTTAAGATATATTTATGAGAAAAATGAAGGTGAGAATAGTGCAGGTTTGAATTCTCTTTTTGCATTATATTCACATGCTAATGATCCTATTCATTTTGAAGATGTAATTAAAGATGAAAAATGGGTAAATATAACAGATGGAGAAATAGATGCTAGAGAAACGAGTGAAACATGGGAGTTAGTGAGCCTTCCACAAGGAAAATAAGTTATAGGAGTAAAGTGGGTCTATAAGACTAAATGTAATGTAGAAGGAAGGATTGAAAGGCAAAAAGTGAGATTGGTTGTCAAGGAATATAAATAATAGCTACGTAGAGACTATGATGAAACATATGTTTTCATTGCAAGAATGGAAATAGTAAGGGTTGTCTTAGAAATAGCAGCCCAACACCAATGGAAGCTATATAAAATGGATGTAAAGTCAGCTTTCTTAAATAGAGTATTAAAAGAGGAAGTGTATGTGGAGCAGCCACTTAGATATGAGGTACAAGGGAAAGAAGATAAAGTGCATAGGCTAAAAAAGACACTTTATGGGTTGAAGCGAGTAGCACAGGCATGGTATAATAGAATTGACACATATTTTTTGAGAAATGGCTTTAGCAAAAGCAATGGTGAGCCTACTCTCTACATCAAGGAAAGTGATGGTAAGATATTAATTATTATTTTTTATGTAGATGATTTAATATTCATGGGGAATGATGATATTCTCATTGTTTATTTCAAAGAGACAATGAAAACTAAAATTGAGATGACAGATTTAGGACTGTTAAGATATTTTCTAGGCATTGAAGTGTAGAAAAAAAAGTGGCATTTTTATTAGTTGATTAGATATGCAACTGAGATCTTGAATAAGTTTAAAATTCAAAATAGCAAGCCTACTCCAACACCAATAGCCATAGGTCTGAAATTGAGTAAAGATAATTGTAACAACAATGTCAATCCAACCCTATACAAAAGCATGGTTGGAAGTATAATGTATTTGATTGCAACAAGAATTGATATAATGTATGTAGTAAGTTTAATTTCAAGGTTTATGAAGACTCTGAAGGAGACACATTGGCTAGAAGCCAAAAGAATCTTAAGGTATGTCAATGGAACCAAGGGATATGGAATTTTGTATAGTGCAAAAAATGATTTTAAGTTAGTTGGATACATGCACAATGATTAGGAAAGAAGTTTAGATGATATAAAGAGCACATCAGGGTATCCATTTCATTTGGGTTTGAGATTCATTTCATTGGCATCTAAGAAAAAAACTATTATTTCCCTATCTACAACTGTAGATGAGTATGTAGTAGCAACATGGGCATCATGTCAAGCTATTTGGATGAGAAGAGTGTTAAAATATTTAAGGCATGAATAAGAAGGGACAACTAAAATATTTTGTGATAATAATTTAGCAATTGTACTATCCAGAACCATAGTTTTTCATAAAAGAAGCAAACACATTGACACAAGGTATCATATTATAAGAGAACTAATCAATGATGGAGAAATTATTTTGGAACATTGCAGGTCAGAAGAACAGTATGCTAATATCTTCACAAAGACATTAGGAAAGGAAAGTTTTGTCCATCAAAGAGATAGCTTGGGTGTTATGGATGGCAACAATTTTGATTAAAGGGGAGTGTTGGAAATAATCCCAACTGTGCCCACATTTATTTATCCACTGTAGAATTTCAATTTTTCTTACCCCAACATATCTTCCAAATTTTTATCACATGTGTGAAGTATTATTCCTCCATCTAAGTCAATTTAAATAATATTTTACAATTTTTAAATGTAGGATAGATTTAAATGAAAAGCCAAATGTATATCTTCTTTGGCAAGATTTACTAGCTAGCACAATTAAATGTAATTAAATGTATTTTGTTTTCCCTCCATTGATAGTTATACATAGGCTTTAGTTAGTCATTTTATACTGAATGAAATGCAAGGAAAAGGTAGAACAACCAACATTTTTTGCACCAACAGTTAGTATAAATAACCAAAATATAGTTGTAGCAACAACTTGGATAGAGGAGCATATTTATGGTATTTTTTTAGCACAAGAAAGAGCAAAAGCTCTGGGTATTGGTCTAATATGTAATGTGATCTATGAATGTAATTAAGTTTATGTAATTTTAAAATATAAACATTTACAGCTCATCTCTGATTTATCTTTGTTTTTTGTCTCTATTTTATTCTATTCTGTTTTAGTATTATGTGTTCTACCTCTTCCTTCACGTGCTCTGATTAGATTTTTTTTTGGTAAAAATCATATTGTTTCCTTAGTGATGCCCTAATTTCCCTCCCTCCATTTTCCCCCTTGACAAGTATGTTTATTTCTAAGTATTTCCCATCTTTTATATTTCCCATTTATCATTAGTTTAAGACATGTTAGCATTCTAAAAGTATTATTATTTTTAATTTTTGAATATAAATTGTATCTTTGAGTTGTTTTAAGATGTTCTCTTGGTCACTAAATTATCTTTATAGGATTTAACTTAATGATGCTTGGGATATTAATTTTTCTATTCAATTTTTATAAGATATCTCATTTCATTTCTCCCTTTTATGTTTTCATGTTTCATATTTTTGCAGGACATTTAGTCTTGTTTCTACTTTCTTATTTTCTTGATTTCTTCAGTGTTATGTAACCTCGAACATGATGGTTTTAAATTTCTCATTTTTAAAATCTTTTTCCTTGTATATATTGTTTATAATATAGCCTTATCAATATTGGGAAGCTTGTTTTTCCAGGGTTTAGAACCATTCTTGAGAGTTTTAATTTATTTTTATTAATTGAATATCCTACATACACATGAATTACTTTTGTTTCTTTGAGCCTTTTATATTTAGGGTTTTTAAATGTAGTTATTGCACTCTCCATGATAGATACTATGATATTTTCATACATTATTTATGTACAAAGGTATGCGAATGTATATATGTATTATTTTAATTTTTTCATTCATTAGTGGTTTTTTCATCATTTCTTATTAGTTATACTATTTTGTGTTACTATGTATCTTTTCCAAAACACCATATTATGTTAAATTAATATGATACCTGATGATCTTCTAGTGGGGTATATGTATATAATTAATATTTGTCACTTTTATCACTTTACTGACAATTTATCTGGTATGGGGTTTTCATGATATCAATCTCATTGAGTGTATGTCCTAATGAGTGCACTAAGAATTGAGTGGGATCATCTCATAATACATTGATTTTTTTATTGTATTTATTATATCATACAACCATTACTACTATTTTTACCTCCCATGATTTTCTTTCTATTTTATCTCTCTATCTACTTTATGCACAATTTTGCTTTCTACCCTATATTCCTACTATACTGGCCATGCTTATATAGTTTATTTCATACCTTTCTTTCTCTATACTATATCAATGTGGTTAGGCCGATATAATTTTGAATCTTGTCTCTATCAATTATATTTTAGATCTGGTCAATACTATTCTTTGTCAACATACATATTTTCTAATTGTATTAGTCTGGTTGATACATTTGGCTTATAGTTTAGGGTTAATTTTTGTTTGGAATCATATATATAGGGGTCATATTGTCATTTCAACGTATTTAACACATTCATTTTCTTTAATTTCACTTTCATTTATGCTCTTAAGTAGAAAAAGAAGGAGTTATAGGTTAAAGTCTCTTCTTAGAAGTCTACTCTTGCTTAAATTTATTTAAATCTCAATAGAATGAGTCATTTTGAGGAGGTGTCCTAGTTTTTGGATTTCATAATTTATAAATAAATCTTATTCATTGATTTTTAGTTATTCATCCTACACCCTCTCTTACAAAATAAAAGGGGAGCTTGTTGCACCAACGAGCACCCCAAAGGTAAGTATCGTTATCTCTATACATTATTTTATTTAATTAGTAGATAGATCTAGTTGTTAATTTTTGTATTGGATGTGTGTTATTTACAATTACATATGATCTATATTATACCAAATAAGATGATATAGCTTAAATATTGCTTAGGCTTACCATTATCACCTTATGTTACATAGATCACCCATTACTTGACCATTGCACAACTTAATTTCTTAGGAGTTTATTATGTTACAAATATCATGCATTTAGGTTACCTTTTTCCATTAGTTTCATCCATGATATATCCTTAGTATATCGTTGACACGTCTACTTTGATACCATTGACATATCATTTTATTTATATGGAGATCTAATTAGAACCCTACCTCATATCTTAGGCATATGCTTTAAAACCCTATAACATAGCTGCAAAGTTTGAATTACCCTCTACTAGATCTATGACCACCTTGAGTATTGGAAAAAAATAGATAAATATATGCAGGGTCTATTATTATGAACTTGTTTGCATCATATTCTATAGAGAGAAAAATAATTTGTTTTGATCATTCTAGTCTAGAAATACACCATGTACTATAAAAATAACCCAAGCTAAATAATTTTTGAACTTCAACCAATAAAATTTTTTGACAAGAAATATAATTTTAACAACTCTAAAATTTAGTACACAATTTTTAAAAAAATATTCATTTACCCTTTATTGTAGAATATTCTATGTAATTTTTAATGTTTGGATTATTTATAAAGTTTTAAGATTAAAAAATTAATGAATTTCACTCCCATACACTTTATTTTCCCATCAAAACAATGTTTACACACATTCACCAATGATGACATAAGTTTGTCATATAACTATAATTATATATTTTTATTTTTTAATGACATTTTTTTAAAAGTATGTTGTTGTGATATGATATCAAACATGTAATTAACAATGTATCATGACTGACAATGTCCTACATGTGATGGTAGTTTAATTTTTACATGTTTTCTCCACCACTTTAGGCTTATTTTTGATCTATATTGCAAAAAGTGTTTTTTTTTAAACTATCAATCCTTGAATAGAGGGATGTGGGAATTTTTTCTTCATTTTTCATTTTTATCACAAGGCCTTTTATTATGGCCTTTCGCCTTGCATTATTTCTTGTGAAATTTCCCTATTTTTTATTTTCTTAGTTTTTTATGGGAAAATTTATCAAGGCCAAATAAATTCCTTCACAACCTAGTTTACACAAAAAAATATTTATGTTTTTTTAGAAATTGAGATGTAATATTGTAGAGGATACATGAGGCTAGTTAGAAATAAATTGGTCCACAATTTTAATCCCTATATGTTTTAGGTACATACAAATAGAAAATATTAGGAACCCCTTTGAGGTACGGTTGGTACTAGTCACACACACACACACACACACACACACACACACACACACACACACACACACACACACACACACACACACACACACACACACACACACACACACACACATGTTAGAGGTATAATCACTAAGAAGGGTGATGGATTAGTAAACCTAGATAAACCAATTTCAATTCTAATTTCTTTAGACTCTTAATTATTCAATACATACATTCATGAGGTATATACATTATTCATAGTAGTGAACAAGAAAAACAATGCAAGATCAAGCACATAAAACATGGCATAAGTGGGAAAACCTCTTAGGGGATAAAACCCATTGAACCCTATAAGATGGACTATAGTCCTATAATGACAAGATCCAATTTAGACTAGTTGTAATTGATCAAGAAACTACCATCCCTTATTTTAGTGAGACTGCAATCCCATAAGGAGCTAATACACCTATCTAGTTGAGATACCACAATAACTAGACATTTAGAAAGTTTCAAATTTCAAGGAGGATGTGACCCCTAGATGTTGAGCTACCAAAACAACACCTATGAATATTTCCACATTTGAACTCATGTCTTCAACACTTGATGATGGACCTCTGATTATCACTCTTCACCTTCACTCACACTCAGTCTTCAAACCTACAAGTGCAATGTTATGACATCATAAATATGACCTAAAATTCATACATACCATCATTAACCTGATATTCCCTTCAACCCATACACTCATCACTCATAGCCTTCACCTTGACTTCACTCACAATACACATTGTTGACCAAATTTGACTTTTAGGTCAAATTGGGGCACCCTAGGTAAAAGTATATGTTTCAAGAAGAAAAATATCTTTTAATAAATTGTTTCATATGTCATTTAATGTTATTCAATGATATGTTAGCCTTGGTCATGCATTTCATTAGCCAACATATCTTTTTGAGTCATTTTAGGGGTCAAAAAGGTGTATTTAATGATTTGTACAAGTTTTTTGGGAAATTTGAATGTTAAAAAAGATGTTTTAATTTAAAATCTATCCATATTATTATTAATTAACTAAACATACTAATATATGACAACTTATGTAGAAGAAAAATTAGTTTTCTAGTGAAAGGAGAAGAAAATGGAACTTGTATGACCTCTTTGGGAAGTGTGCCACTTGAAAAAAGTTAAAAATGTGACTCTAAATATTAAAAATTCTCACATACATGTTTTAAATTATCTAGAAGTGTAATTTTAATTCCAAAACTATTCTACTCCTTTTCACCTTTCCTAGATAGCAAAAGTGACTTATAGGTTTTTTCTTGGTACAAACAACTCATAGGGTTTCAGGACAAATAATTTTGTGAGATAATATTATACTCACATACATTAAATTTAATATCAATAGTGAAAATATTAATCAAATTTTCTTTATGAACCATTGCTAACAAGTTGACTATGCAAATCTATTAGTTGTTTCATAAACCCTATATGTTTTGATTCATTAAGAGAAATTATATACAAATAAATTATTAGGGTGGGATACATAGGATGAATAATTCCTTACAAAATTTTCCCCACTCTTATTTTGATATTTCATAGTGTATGGATGAGCAATATAACTCACTTTGCAAGTGGGTGTCACCATGTGCAGTTTCAACTGAAGTGCTCTTTTTAATAAATGTGTTCTCTTGTAGGTGTATAATATATTTGGTAAATGGTGTTAAAAAATTTCGTATTTCATGTGAACACCTCCTTAAAATTTTTGTTTCACCATGTCATCTCTTGGGTTGTTTGCAAGCTTGTCTTCCTCCATTGTCAACTCTTTGTCCAACTTTACTTCCACTCACCTGTATGAGCCTTTTTAACTTATCCATGGAAATTGTAATTAGGGTATTAAATTTTCAAAATCCATTAGGATTTGTATATATCTCATATAGATGCTTGGAAAAGGTGAAATTGCAGTCACAAGCTCATCCACCATGCTACCTTAGTCATGAGATGCCCCTATCTGCTGTATTAAATGTATTTACAGGTGTTTTTCATGTTGGGGAATATATGTTGGATTTTTTTACAGGTTTTTCTTGATGAATATCTTGTATTTAAAGGTTGAAAATGCATTTGAGTGGTTTTGGAAGCTATTTTATAACATATTCTTGCCCAACTCTATGTCCTGCCTACATAAAACATTGTAATGCACACCTACAGGGGCTTACCGACATCATACTAAAGTGTGAAAGGAAAAAAGAACTTTTCCAACCTCTTAGAATTGATATAGGTGATTTTACATGCCTAATGGAATAATATAAAATTCATATTCATAGGAAGTTTCATCTTGCTCATACCTAGCTAACTGTTGGTGTACTAAAGCATTCACCTACAAGTGGCTGAGTAGGGTACTAAAGTAATTTCATGGAAAGAAAGAAAAATATGAACACCTAATCAAGGACGTGTAATGATAAAGAAGTTTTGAAAGACACATAGAAAGTGTATAGAGATCAAAAGAGGTGTATAACATGTTGAAAAGCTTAAGGACTGTTTTAGACCTTTTGTCCCTAAAAGGGTAAAATAAAGGTCAGGAGGGTTTTGATGACTAACATATGATAGGGTGGGAAATGGTTTTAAGGTATCCTAATATATTATTTTTTTAGCCCATACATAGGTAAATGACCTTACAAAATATTGGGGATAGATCAGTAATGGAGATTATTTAGTAAGAGGCCTAAAGTTGCCTACAAAACCACTGAATTCAGGCATAGATATCTATAGGCCTAAACCCAAAAGTGACCTTATGTTCTAGATTGAACATCTTAGGTGATACCATATCTGTTATTGGTTTCAAATACTTCAAGGGAAACTCATAACCTAAAATGATATTCAAAAGAATAGATGGACTTTTATTTACCTTGCATGGACACTCCCAGTCTGTACACTATGTATATGTTGACCTACAGGTAGGGTTTAGAGGAATAACATCTCAGTATAGGGAAATAACCTTGGCTTTAAGGTTTAAATGGTTTTTTAAGGTTTCAAAATAAGATTTTTGTTTCAAGAACATGGTGTGTGAATTAAAAATGGATTCAATGAACATTTAACTATAACTAAGGTCTAAGTAGAAAAGACACCTACAGGGTTTTATCAAGCCCAACATAATTGACTGTGTTGATGGAGATGAGAAGGTTAGGTTTATTGAAGTGGAATTTGTCCAAACATTAAAAAACATTTCTCAAGCATTGATAATTGAACTCAAGGATTCATAGAGGGTATTTATGCACTAGGACCAAATCCCAACTGAGCACATAATCACCTATAGGAATAGAAAAGTAGGGTTCCTCAGTTAAGTTTTGAGATACTCAATCTTGAGGTTCAAATGTTCATGAGAATGACAAGGATGATATAGATGATTTATAAGATATTCAAGTTAATTTAAATATTAGGGAGATATTTTATGTAGTTTTCCAGACTTAAGAAAGAGACTGCCCCTACAAGTGCTTCTTTTGAATGATAAACATAGTCAACAATTCACCACGTTTGTAGGCAGAGTCTAGTTGAGGTGTTTGGAAAATTTTAGTTGTTGGTAAAATTTAAAATTATATCATGAAAATTATGAATATTTTATTTCATTTCTCCACTCATAATGAACAAGGTTCAAGTGAGGAAATAGTCACCTACAGGATAGTGTATTAATCACCACCTAAAGAGGCTCAGTCTTGAAGTTTAAGGTATATAGGCAGGGTTGACAAGATTTTACACTTGATAAATATCATGTGGTAATATAAATAAATTTTATTATAACTTAATGAATCACAATCATGATGAAACAAAACTAAACTACCTCTTGTACCCCTATGCTCACCTATAACCACTATGTTGCATTCTCAAAACATGAAGGTGAGGTAAATGAGTAGACATGTATAGGGAATAGAGGAAGGTAATTATCAAGATATAATGGTTCATGATAGGTATTATCATATTTTTTCAAGCCTGAAATCCTACCAAATTTATCATATTCTTTCCCTATTTGGCCAAATGGGCAACAGTCTGTATAATGAGCTAGGAAGCCTCTTTGCTCAATAGGGAAGTATGAGAATTCAAGAGGAAATGGTTTGTTTAAGTGATTTAAAATATTAATGAGAATAAATTTGACATGGGAAACATGTTTAATCCACATATATTTATTGGTTTGGATTATAAAGGTCACTCTTAAGAGGGTTTGAGAAAAATGCAGGAAAACAGGGATTTTAGAGGCCTTTTTGGACATTTGGAGTTGGTTACACACCCAAATCATGGAATAAAGGAAAAAAATTAAGTAAAATGATAATTATGAAATTTAAAATATCAAAAAATATTATATTTTCCATGGAGATGAGGACTGTAACTCATTATTTTGTCTCAGAGGTTAGCCAGTCTAGGAAAATTAGACTTTGGCAAAGTGAGCTACTGTGTGCAAAATGAGCAAAAGACATGACATGAAGATTTAAGAACCTCATATAAAAATGTGATAAGGTTTATATAGGAAAAATATATTAAAAAATATATATATCAATATCAGACTCCTCATAGTGACCAAATTGCTCGTGCATATAGTCCACCTAAGTAAACCTCCACTAGGCCTAATTAGCAAATGAGAAAAGAGGATGAATTAGGGTGTTTGGAAGGATATTTAGTGGATTTTTAAGATAAAATTAAGTTTAAATATTCATAATATAAAAACCCAATATATCATTCATATAAATCAAACCTAGCATGGTGCCTATTAGATCTATTAGGCTTTGGAAGGGCCTAGTGCCAAATGGTAGTACATCTTCACTCCTACCCTTTGGTGAACTATCCATATGGTTGAGGCAGGTTATGTAGGTTTATATATACATTATGAAACTAATATTATTTATGTAAACCCAATTAAAATCCATTTATATCCCAGAAGGATCTCAAACATGCAAAATGAGTAGAATCAACCTCAAAGAGGTGTTTGTAAATGCTCAAATTTTTTCCAAGGTTTTGCATGGGAGCCAAAGGGATTAGGAGAGGTTATTATGGTCCCTGGGAATCAAGTTTTTGGAATTTTAAGGTATGCAAAATGTCATATATTTATGAATGAATATTAAGACCATAAATTGCTCAAAACCCTAATAAACCCTCAACCACGACCTGATGGAGAAAAAAAACTTTGAAATATATAAAAATTAAATAGTTTTGAAATTAAATATATTAGATCATGAATATGAATCTCTCAGGATATTTCCCATTGAGATGAGTTGTATGGAATTGTAGGGATAGAATGCAAAATAGGGTATTTTGACCAATTTTTGTGTTTTGCAGGTTCTAAAAGGTTTCAGAGGATGAGATCAAGTTTGGAAGAAATATATAGAATTTATATAACCCATAATAGTCAATTAATTCATGGGAAAAGCTTATAATTGTTCACAAATTTGCCTTCCTTTTAGACAGTTAAAACAAGCATAGTGGACACAAGGTTGAGAAGGGTGAAAAATCCAAGTGTGACCCTTTTTAAAGTTTATATGAGAATTAAAATGCCATGTATAGACTTTAAAATTTTTGATAAATCAATCCCATGTATTTTCATGGAAAATTTAAGGAATTTTTGAGGCCAACTGTGAAGGGTGACTGAAAATGGAGTTTTTAAGACTACAGATAGTGATGACTACCTCCCAAGAGTTTCAAGATGAGTAGGAATGAAACCAATAAATGTAATTGAATGATTGAAGAAATAAATTATTATCCAAATAATCATACCTATGCCTATTTAGTGGTGTTATGTTTAAACAACTCCAAATGATGAAGGTAGTTTTCTGAGCCAAGATGAGAGTTTTATGCCACTTTTCATTAGTTTCATGATTTGTATGGACATTTAGACCTCCTGACATTGCATGATTAATTTAAAATCTCTTTATCATTCAAATTTAACCTCTTTTATCAGATTTACAAGTTTCCAATTGACCTTTGGACTTCCTTTATCTTGTTTCTCTCTCAAGTCTATAAATATGGACTCTTTTGGCCTTTTTGAGCAACCTTCATTGGTTTATGGTGAAAACCTAGCCAAATTTGTACTTGAATGACTCTTGAATAAATAAAAAATTTATTTTTAAGACTTACATGTTGTATAATTTTGTGTTATTACAATCATTTTGGTCTTGACTAGTAAAACATCATCTTTTATAACATGTTATCCTTGATTGTTCACCAAGTGTGTAGAAGAATGATCATTACGAGTCCTTTTTAGTGTTTTTTTGAAGTTTAGGAGTGTATTATAAGTGTAATATGACTTTATTCTCTCAATTAATCATTCATTTCTCTCCTAATTATTGAATACTTTTTTGAACCTAGCTTATGGAACACTGATGTGACCATGCAACTTGAATTGTGAGTTTTGTGTGAAACAAGCCTTGTTTATCTCTAAGTAGTATAATTTAAGTATATATGAGGAATTAAAACATGGTTTCATCACCTTTTTTATTTTTCTTATTTGAACACTTTTCATCCAAAATTGATAGGCAAGAAAGTACTTCAAAGAATGCATCAAGGGAACTAGCCCTTCTAAAGACTAATATCACAAAATTATCACCCATAAAAAGAGAGATTTTTACATTGTGACACTTGGATGAGGAGAACTAGGCATCTCATAAAGGGGTGAAAATCCGAGTGACAACACACACTCTTTCAAATAGCCTCTTCAGCATACTCACTAATTCTACCTCTTCTAGGCTTATTAGGTCTAATAACCTAAATCATCACGTTCAACACCTTGATCAAACAATCATGTATAATACTCTTCAATATTATATATTAGTCATTGAATTTTACCTTATATTTCAAAGGTTATCTCATTTCCTTGACTCAACATCTGTTCTACTCAACTAGATCAAACAAGACAAATAGGCTTTGTACTTATATCATACTCTTGGTATAACCCATCTTGGTTGGCCAAGATGCTTACCACACTTTTTCAAAATTTGAAATAGGTCATGATACATATTAAATATAATAACCACATACTCCATAAGTTTTCCAATGTCTCATTATCCCCAAACCACCATTAGACCTACATACTCACACGTTACAAGTGAGACTACATGGAATACACACACACACACACACACACACACACACACACACACACTATGTTTTCACACACACACACACACACACACACACACACACACACTATGTTTTCTATTTATGAAGACCTTAAGAGCTAGGAGACCTAAATGGTAGGTCCAAGTGTGGATTTGGTGTTAAAAATGGCATGGACCCATGTGGGAATGAGAAAGGGGATATATATATATATATATATATATATATATATATATATATATATATATATATATATATATATATATATGGTAGGTCCAAGTGTGGATTTGGTGTTAAAAATGGCATGGACCCATGTGGGAATGAGAAAGGGGATATATATATATATATATATATATATATATCCCCTTTCTCATTCCCACATGGGTCCATGCCATTTTTAACACCAAATCCACACTTGGACCTACCATTTAGGTCTCCTAGCTCGTAGGGTCTTCATACATAAAAAAAATAGTCTCAAAATTTTTAACCAAATACTCAAAACATTCACATAGATATAAGATTAGATCACATTGATTAAACCTTTAGTAAATAATATATACCTCCATGTGATTTAGACACATAAACACATGTTATAACCACTCAAAACAACATATACAAAATGACCACTCAGTCTAGTCATATATAGTGAAAATGCAGTCAAGATATTTTGACTCTCCATATCTGATAAAAGGAATATCATGACACACAATGGATTATCATAATCATTAGATACTTTTATAACATATCCATGCTCATTTTCATCTTCAAATATTCTTATAACACCTTCAACTTACCTCTGCAAGATGTTCACTCAAATTGCTAGTGCATTCAACAAACATAGTCAACTTATATGTCTTTGTTCATAAAATTTATATATTAATAAAACCTATAAATATAACACAAATTATACTTATGGATTATAAAACATACTCCAATAGTTATTTCACCTTTAAACATTGAGATATTAACAAGCACAACTTAATTAAATTTATCGGGTTACTTGCAGAGTATACACAAAAACATAGTCAAATTTGAACCTTCATAACTTTGACTATACACATTTTTAGATATGAAAATATATATTTACAAATATTCCTTGGATTCCTCTACAATTTCACCTTTTACACCATAAGAAAATTATGCATAGATCAAAATATATGGCACAAAAACTAGACACTAATATTTCATTTGTTAAATTCAAATATTTGAATTGAAATGATCATAATTAAACCTGGAATAGTTGACCAAATATTGTGCAATCCTACAATTTTGAATCAACACACACTATCAATCTCTATGGATTAACCGTGTTTTAATCATTTAACATGCACCATTCGATTAATCCATATGAACACCTTCTTGTCATTGGATCCTTATCCTTTACCTTTGCTCAACATTAAACCTCAAACACTTGTCCTCATCTCACTGCTTCCTAACATCTTGGAATGAACATGATCCATTGATCCTTTTTTAAGGAGCTTGATATTTACTCAGCGTAAGCATTAAATAATTTGACCCATTTGACTTACTGTGCACCATAGATTAGGATGTATTAACTCCTACAAATCATTTGATCTCCATCTAGTCCCAATCTTTAATATTGTGAAAAAATGACTAAGTATGGGGACAATTGCTTATCTACCTAGAAGGCCAACTTTGGACCTCAATAACTTTTACTACACTTAGATGCATGATCTAAAATTTGGATCATATGATCTCCTCACATATGATAATCTAACCATGTATTAAGTAGCTCCTAAAACCTTCACATGTGCAAGATATAATACCATTAATCTTCTCACTTATATTTTTTCTACCACAGAACCAACTATGTCAATAACTATTTGGAGGGCCAAATTTGCACATACATATCTTTTTATGTACTTCATTACATGACTTAAAACTTAACACAAATCAAATAGGCACAAAATTGAACAAATACATATGATAATTTTCTCCTCACACCTTCACATGTATGAAATATAATGCCATAAAAATAGTTACTTAACTCTTCTTGCCACATTACAAATTTGGCTAAGTATGGGAAAACATTGTAAAACTACCTAGGAGCCCAACTTTATATTTACATATATTTTATTACACTTAGTCATATGACCTATGATTTAGTGCATAATATCTAGGCACAAATGTGATCAAAACCATATGACCAACTCCCCTTGACTCATCCAAATGTGGTAATGGTGACTTTAGTAAACTATCTACACAGATTTTCTACCACTAGACATAAAGTGTCTAGATGAACATAATGAAGAACCAAATGAATTCTACTCATACACATAATCAATCAAATTATCTTTGAGATATAATAGGACCAATTTCACATACTCAAATCCCCATACTCATCCTTTAACATCTCTAACCATGCCAACTATGAATGATAAACCAAGCCTTCTTTAAGCACACTAGGACAAACACATTACATACTTTATCATTGTCACATAGACTATCAAGGCACTTCAGCCACTCACCGAGAAACCTCCATGAAACCATAATTAAATCATTTAAAACTCTCCAATAATCTCCCCCTTTGTCATTTATGTCAACAACCACCATAGAATAATATACAACTCGCCTTCCTTCTCTCTCTTCAAGAACTTTTATAATAGGAACTTTCTCCCCCTTTGACATAATGATAAAGTGGGAAAAAACTGATACTAAGGAAATAAAAAGATCATCTATTGGAGAGGAACATATTATAAATATGATACAAACTCCCCATTACCTTGAGCCTCCCTCTTCTTGCTTT
Source organism: Torreya grandis (assembly GCA_037957365.1). Lineage (NCBI taxonomy): Eukaryota > Viridiplantae > Streptophyta > Pinopsida > Cupressales > Taxaceae > Torreya > Torreya grandis. Next base: position 812,925 of record JARHVA010006561.1, on the reverse strand, counting down.
AATAACTTCCTCTTTCTCCATGCCAACACTCTTCTTCAATCAAGCATTGCAACTAATGAAGAAAGAACACAAAAGATACTAAAATATAATGTAACTCACCAAGAAACATATAGTAAGGACTTGACCTAATATTTTTAATCCATTTCACCTTTTGAGCATCTTCATATCTCCATAGATCATGAAGAACCACCATACAGGCTTACTGGCATTCTCTCTCAAACCACCTTAATAACCATGAACAAAACATGCTAATCACCAAATAGGAAACATGCACTAAACCAACCTAAGAAATAAACTTGAAATAATCATTCCTTTATTTTTTGGAGACTTTGATCAAAATGACTCTTCTTCACAGTAGGCATGTCTAGCCTCCTTTTAACTCTATCTAGAATTTGTAGAGTCCAAAAATTTTATTAGACACATCTTCATAACCTAAAAATTCATATCTAGATCACTCTAATATTCCCCCTTAATCACACCAATTTTCATCACCTATCTCATATTTTGTGACATACTTCCTTCATAAACCATCTTACCAATTAGGCCTCCATCTTGACAAAAACATGAATAATTTGAAATCCATAAGCCTTCAGATCTATATAAAGCTTGATTTGACAACCCATTTAACCCATTAAACATATTAATAATAATTAGATGTCAAATCATAAATAAAATAACTTTTCTAGTAGAGCCCAAAACCCTAGAATCTCAAAACAAACAAGGTCAACAAAACTTCTTCTGTTCAATGCACACCTCTAAAACTTCTTACACACCTAGAGATATCCATCACACACATCTAGATAAGAAATTGAGTCTCCATACCTTTAGGAACATTGATGATCTAGACAAATCCATGTACCATTCCATTTTGAAAGTCTTCAATTTCTAGTCGAACCATTTGCACATCGAATAATTCATTGAGATCCCTCCAATGCTTTTTCTAGAATGCAAAATGGAGTCTAGATGCTTTAGATATAGCTTGCTAAAGTTTTCTTATGATAATCAAATAACGGGTGTCAAAAGGTGACATGGCATTGTTTAAATGCACCAAGTGGACCAATAAACATTTGACACGTGGCAATATGAATTTGTGCAAAAAAATTGGTTTGTTGATAGCCTCTGGTCTTTGATGGATGGTCATATGGATAACCGTGGGCCCCACTATTCACTCACTGGGGGCCCTTTACGATGGTCAACACACTTGATTTAGGAGGGGTGCTTTGGCCTCTATCTCATAATGCAATGCATTTTCATTTGCTTTTAAACCATTATATTGTGCCCACTGGATGCATGTGGGACAATTGAATTATATGTTTTTTAGGCTTTGTAATATTTACTTGTCAATTTACTATTACCATTCCCAATTACACCACATGGGAGAACCCACACTTGGCACGCCTTCCAACTACTTTGCCTAGATTGAAAACCATGAGAAATCTTGATCTATAGAATAGAAGAAGAGGAAAAGATGAATACCAAATGCTAAGTTGGAAACCATACTATGTTTAGCACCTCAATCCCACCAAAAGGGGCATCGACATTATGTAAAGAGGCCGCCAACCTTAAAAAATACCTAATGCCATTTCCCATTTGCAAATGTGGGATAAAGAGATAAGTTCAAAGTGCCAAAAGAGAAGGTCAATGCCTTGAACATTGCACCTATTGTGTAAAAGGGATAAGCCTTGACCACTTGAGCCATGAGTTTTGAAGTGTTATATAAAGAACACAATTTTATTTGAAGAGAAGCATTCAACTGACTATGTAAAGAGAATTAAGAAGGTTAGAGACTTAATTATGCCTTGTACAACCTTAGGCCATTGATGATAGGTCTAAGAGATGATTTTAGAGGTAAGCAAAGATTAGAGAAGGAGAATTGAAGACTTGACATAAATTTGTAAGCCATTTTTTGCACAAATTTAATGGAAATGGTCCTCACTTTGAATGGACCCAGAGACGTAGGCTATTGAAGCCGAACTTTGTTATCAATTCATTGGTGAATTCTTCTAATTTTCTCTACTATTTTTTAGTTTTGATCTACATTTTAATTCTATTTTTTATTTTTTTATTAAAAAACTAAAGGAAAAAGTTGATAAATTAGTAGATCTTTTAAATGCGACAGTCTATTATTTGATTTTGTGATACTTACATTTTTAGTTTTCAGATCAAATTTTTGGTATCAGAGTGGTTATTATTTAACAATGGTTGCTACTATATGTTGACAAGGTCTAAATCCAGAAAGGGTAAAGGAAAAATCACTGAGTATAATCTAGGGATTGGCTCAAGGTGTGCTTTAGGGATGGCCAAAGAAGAGATGGAATCCAAACAAGATTTTCACCAAGCCTTCATGGAGATGAGTACCATGGTTGAGGAACTTTACCATGATAAACAAAGGAAATATGAGAATGAAAAAGAAGGTGATTCACAAGAATTAAAAGTAAAGAAACTAAAAAACCTTCTTCATCAGATGATGGTAAAAAAATTGTGGAGTTTCTCCCTTCACTAAAATTGCATATTAAGTTTGAATTACCAATGTTTAATGGTGAAGTTAATGTAGAAAAGATAGATAATTAGGTCAAGCAGATTGAAGTTTATTGCAGGGTCTAAAATATTGCAGGGGATGAGTCAAAAATTCATTTGGTTACTCTTCATATGGGAGGCACAACTCTCATCTATTGTGAGAGTAAGTTGAAGGAAGCTGAGCTTCAAAAAGGTAACTCAATTTCTACTTGGAATGAATTTGTTGAAGAACTCAGAAAGAAATTTTATCCTTTATGCTATATGTAGAAAGCCATGATGCATTGGAAAAAATTTAGACAAGGTAAAGAACAAAATTTTCAAGATTACACATGAAAATTTAGGATAAAAGCTTTACTTTTGAATGTTCCTCTTTACACAGAAAAAACACTGCTAAAATACATAGGTGGGCTACATAGTTACTTAAGACATATGATTCTTATGTTCAATCCCACTAATTTAGATGAAGTATGTGTACAAGCCACTCATTTAGAGGCTAGATAAAAACAATCAAAAGAATATTTTCCTAATGTTAAAATTAAGCAATCTAATGTTAAGCAATCCAAAGGGGAAAGTTCATCAGGAAAGGGTAAACAAAAATCCACTTTTACTGTTTAAAAAAAGGAAAACCATTTTGTAATCATTTTAATAAAAACCATGATGAGTCTAAGTCTTGGAAACTACACCCTGAGTTAAGGCCTAAAAGGTTTCAAAATAAGGAAAAGAAGACAAATGCTATGGTTCAAGATTTAGGTTCAGATTCAAGTGATGAAACTAAAATCACAGCTATGGGATTACATAATGATTCTTATCTTTCAGTATCTAGCACTAAGTCTTCAAATGATGCATCTTATTCTAAAAAGAATTTTGTGCATGTTGATAAGAAAAGAAATGAATTGTTCCACATTAGAGTTATTTCAAAACATACTAAAATTGACACTCTATTTGATAGTGGTTCTCAAGCAAATTTAATTTTTGAAGAGGTTTTTAAAAAGTTAGGATTACAAACCAAATCCCATCTAAAGCCTTATCCACTAGGTTGGGCATGTGACAATGCGAAGATACAAGTATCACAAACTTGTATATTGAGGTTTGCCAGCACATCCTCGTTTGTGGATGAAGTTGAGTTGGATGTTGTCCCTTTGGACATATGCATGATTGTTTTGGAAAGTCCATATCTTTATGATATAAAATCAATATTTTATAGAGAGGAGAATAAGTACTTGCTTGTTAAGGATGGAATTGAATATATAGTCAGAGCACATCACATTAAAACAAGTCTTTCCTTGGTTATAGTAGGGCAAATGAAAAGACTAGTTAATTCAAGCAAGACTTTTTGTCTCATGTTGATTAAGTCTAAGGAAAAAGAATATTCTCAGGCTTTAGAAAATTGTGATCCTAAACATAAGAATGAATTGGTTGAAATCATTTCTACTTATGATGATGTATTTCAGGATCCTAAGGGTTTGCCCCCTAAAAGTGGAGTTCAACATGAAATTCAACTATTGTAGGATTCTCCTCTCCCTAACATTGGCATGTCCAGGTTATTAGTGGTGGAAAATGAGGAAATCAAAAAATAGGTAATGGATATATTGGATAGAGATATTACTCATCCAAGTTCATCTCCTGTTGGTTCACCAATGATTTTGGTGCCAAAGAAAGATGGCACTTGGTGAATTTGTGTTGATTTTTGTGCATTAAACCAAATTACTATTAAGAATCGTTACCTCCTTCCTCGTATTGATGATTTGTTGGATCAATTAAGACATGTTATTTGTTTCACTAATCTAGATTTGAGAAGTGGATATCATCAAGTAAGAATTAATGAAGGTGATGTGTGGAAAACCACCTTCAAAACAAAATGGGGATTGTTTGAATGGCTTGCTATGCCTTTCGGGTTGTGTAATGCATCGGCTACATTCATGAGATTGATGAGTGATGTTTTTAGAAAGTTCCTTGATGATTTTGTCATAGTTTACTTAGATGATATAGTGATTTTCAATAAGTATTGGGAAGAGCATATGATCCACATTAAGAAAGTCATGGATTCATTACGAAGGGAAAAAATTATTTTAAAATGTCAAAATGTGAATTTGGCAAAACCTCTTTGATATACTTGGGTTACATTTTAGGACATGGTAAATTGAAAATTGATCCTACAAAAGTGGTAGTCATTGTTAACTGGCCTATACCCACTAATACAACTGAGGTTACAAGTTTTCCTGGTGTAGTAAAGTTTTGGAGAAAGTTTATGCTCAATTTTCATATATTGCATCATCTTTGTATTCTTTGAAAAGTGTGAAATAGGTCTTTGAGTGGGGAAACAAGTATAAAAAGGCCTTTGACACTTTGAAAGAAAAGATAAGTACTACTCTGGTCTTGGCACTTCCTAATATACAACAACCATTTGAGATCGAGACAGATGCAAGTGAATATGCTATGGGATCTATTTTAATGCAAGGTAAGAAACCATTTGTTATCATTCTGAAACATTCACAAGTGCAGTAAGAAAATATCCAACTTATGATAAGGAATTGTATGCATTGGTTCAAAGTGTTAAAAAATGGGAAAATTATTTAATGGGCAAAGAAACAATAATACATACAGATCATTATCCCTTACAATATCTCCAATTACAAACCAAGCTACAAAAGTTTTGACATTTTCATTGGATGGGTTTTTTACAACAATTTCATCTTGTGATTAAGTACAAAAAAGGTATTCATAATAAGGTTGTAGATATGCTTTCTAGGCCTCCTATGGTTGTTGCATCTATTCATTTACAACATGGTTCTTGGTCTCATGAAAGCTATAAAGAATAATATGTTAATGATATTGATTTTTAGGATGTATATAAAGACTTGATGAGTGGTAGACAAGTATAAGAATTGGACTATCATGTACATAATGATCTTTTGTATCATTTGGGTAAACTTTGAATTCCTCAAAATGAGAGGGTACACATGATTAGAGAAGCACATACTTCTTTTATTTTTGGTCATTTTGGAGTTGCTAAAATAGTTGCACATTTGAAAATGTATTGTTACTAGCCTCATATGAAGGAACATGTTACCAAATAAATTAATGGATGTACTCTTTGTGCCATAAGCAAACCTAGTAACAGGAAGCTGGGACTTTACATTCATCTACCTTTTCCTACTCACCCATGTTAAATTATCTCCATGGATTTTATGGGGGTTTCCTAATGACACAAAGAAAACATGACTATTTATATGTGGTTGTGGATAGATTTAGCAAGATGTGTGTTTTGATTCCTTGCACTAAGAAAATTACTAGGGAAGGCACTACACACTTGTTCTTTAAACATGTATGGGTTCATTTTGGGTTTCTTACTTCAATTATTTAAGATCAAGATTCTCAGTTTATTGGGGAGTTTTGGTCAACTTTGTGGGGACTAATGGACACTAAATTAAAAAAAAGATAGCATTTCATCCACAAATCGATGGGAAAATACATGTTGTGAACCGCATTGTGGTAAATTTACTTAGCGATTATAGCAATAAACATCCAAAGTTATGGGATGAACAATTGTGTTACATACAACATGCTTATAACTGAGAACTTAATTCTTCTACTATGAAATCTCCATTTGAATTTTGTTATGAATACTTGCCTAAATATCCTATAGATTTTTGTTATGGATAGGATACATTTGTTGGTGAATCATAATAAGCCATTCAAGCTAAAAAATTCATTGAAAAAATACAACATATACATCAGACTGTCCATATTCAATTGGAGAAAAGTCAAACCAAGTATAAAGTCAGACATGACAAACAACATGTTGATCACTGTTGTTCCCAAAATCCATCACTTGTTTTTGTACACAACATGCCGATCATTTTGGTCCTACAGGCCAAAATGGTCTCTTTCTTTCTTTAAAAATGTTCTGAGCAGTTAAGTTTTTTAAATATTCAAGACTTTTCAGCTAAGGAAGTCACAGGATCAATAGATAGGCTTTCTCAAAGGGAAGTTCAAAACACCTAAGGCATTTCCTTAGTGTTTTGAGGATGGTTCAATGCTGAGGTTCAATCAAAAGACTTAATGGTGGGCTTCAAACAATTGGAATGAACCATTGAACAATTAAGCCCACAAAGGAGCCGAAGGAGCCAACTAAAAGCAAGAAGATAGCCCTAAGAGCTCAAATCATCATTAAGAGACAGAACATGGCAAGGAAGGAGGGAACGACTACAAAAAGTCCAAAAATATTTGTAGAAGATTTATTCTAGTAGGTGGAATAGTCCACCAGGTGGACATCAGAAAGAGCGAACATTCAAAGGTGCGACCTATTTTTTTGCATTAAGTAAAGGTGAATAGATATCCGTGTAAGCATCATAAAGAAGACTAGACAATCCATGCTTAGGAGAAAACATTTGAGATGATTCAGAATGCCAAAGTCAAGGCCGATGACCTATTCCAGCATGGCTCTTTCATAGATATTCAATGCATTCAATTCAGCATGGGCTATTTTCATTAAAACAAACACCCAAGTCTTTCTTGTGATGCTATATATTATAATCTCTCATTTTGTATAAATAAGATCTCTCTGTTATTAGAAGTGAATATCTACCCAAATTGAAAGGCATTGATGAGACTTTGATCTCAGACTGTTAATCATATTTTATTAAATGAATGAGAAAGCAAGCTACCTTTTAGACTTTGCATTGCAATATGCTTGTGTCATATGGGAAATTGTTTTTATGTCTTTTTCCTAAATACAGTCTTGTCCATTTAATCAAATAAGCAGAGCAAGTAGAAATAAGTTGGAATATGTCCTGAAGCTGACTATGGGAGACTTTGTGCTACCATAATTGCCTCTAGTCTATGTTTTGTGTAAAGGATACTGGAGAGACTTTGAGCTCCCCTTACCCTTAATAACCTTTTACTCTATTATAGTTGAAGTGGATACTTTGGGCTATGCTTTAAACTAGTGTGTTCCTTTATCCTAATCAGTGGGAGGAACAACGATGGAATTTATGCTTTCATGGGTTTCTTATGGTTACAATTACTACCTAGGAAGTCTTCCTCTGGTTTTCTAAACATCATTTCTGAAAGAAGAGAAATGCCTTCAGAAATTACCCAAAAATTCTCCTCTATTTTGTGAACATTATCTCTGCATATATATATATATATATAATAGGGAACCTCCCCTTGTTGAGAGGAGAGATTTATCTCATTCTGGCTATGGTCACCACAACCATTTTGCCACATAAATCTCCTTATGCTATGGTTGGTGTAACCATTTTTCCATCAGCTAGTTGGTGAAAAAATATTCATCCAATAGTTTTTGGTGACTACGCTGGGGATGAACAAGTAATTTTGATCTTTTTCCAGCAGCTCCATGTCAACAGTTTTTAGTGACTCCATTGGGGAAGAATAAAATATTCAGTTCTTTTCCATTAGCATTTCATATCTGCTGGAGAAGAATGAACAGCTCCACACCAATAATTTTTAGTGACTCCACTGGGGAAGAACAACTAGTTTGAAGCCTCAAGCTTCAAATTGAAGTAGTTCCAGTTCTTTTCCATTTTCATTTTACACTCTAGGAGATCCACTGTACATGCGAAGCTAGAGAGCTCAAGGTATTGTTGACCCTTTATTTAAGTTAGTGCAGCTAAATAATTTTTATCTTTTTCCTCTACCATCTCGCCTTTAACAAACCAAGTGTTTTCCTCCTACAAACATTAGCTCCCCAATACAAGGCAAAGGTTCTCTTTCCTCTGCTAGCAGAGCTTTGTATATACATATCTCATAGAGATTTATTATTCCTCCTTTCAATAGCCATATCATGGCAGCTCAAGGCCCCTGGGGTAATAATTTTGGCCCTCTAAATCTAACCCCACCTCTACACAAGCTAATCCATAGCACAAGAAAAAAAATTCCTAAGTTCTATGGTGATGGAAAGGTTCATCCTGATGAACATATTATAGCCTTTTGCATATATTGTGTTGTGATAGGTGTTGAATATTAAGACATTGTAGTTAGACTATTTTTGGAAACATTGAAAGGTACTACTATAGACTAGTTTTATCATCTGCAAGCACAAACAATGATTGACTGGAACACTCTTAATGCCAAATTTGAGGCTAGATTCAAACCTATATAAGATGCACATGCCCTATTAACCCAGCTTACATAAATGAAGAAGGAGCCTCATGAACCCATGAGAAACTTCATTCCTAAATTTGATAAGCTAAGGAATAGGATTCCCACTATTGCTCAGCTGACACCTGAGAATATCAAATGCTTCTTCATCAATTCTCAGCTTCCTAAAGTGAGTTTCCTGTTGAGGTAGGCTGACCACATAGATCTTGCTACAGCTCAAATTTTGGCCACTGAGGTTGAAGATGATCTTATCTTGGCAGAAAAGATAAGAAGAGATCTTAATAGAAGTAAATTTTTTTCATCTTCTAAATATTCTTCTATAGGCACCACTGATCCTATGGTGCAAAAGCTAGCAAATTAATTTCTAGCTCTAAAAAATAAAATGGCATAAGGGATGTCTACTCCTCCTTCTTATCATGATATACCAAGGAGGATGTTTCCCAACCAGTCGTATCATGGCAATGCTACCAATAATCAAGGGTAACCAAATTGCCTTCCTCTGCCACTTTGGAAGCTTGCCATTGAAGTAGCACCATCTAACTTAGCAGTTGGTTATCTTGAAACTAAATCTAATTTTTCTTTCCAACTTGAGTTGAACTGAGAAGATGACATTGATCTCTTTGTAGAAGGCCAAGAAGAATTCACTGGTGACTCCAACATCAGTTTCCTAAATTACCAAGATGAACCCAGAAGTAAAGGAGAAGCATTTGATGGATCATACACTATATTTACCAGGTCCTAGAACTAATCAGCTCAACAAGTGAATAAAAGAAAAATAGAGGAAGAATCTTGACCATTAATTTCAAATTCTAAACAAGGGGCTGCTATACCTTTCCAATCAAAGAACCTGGTGATCACTAAAAAAGTAAGTACCTCAAATATTCCTTCACCTTCTGTTTCAAATTTACAGACCACTCTCACACCTAGTAAAACTAGATTGATGGACTTCCTTCCTCTATTTCTAGTTCATTTCATTCATTTGATATAATTAACCATGCTAAGAAGACCAAAATTCAAATGTCTGAGTTTAAATTGTTGTAATCCAACCTTGAGCAGTTGGATAGATTAGTTCAATGTGTCAAAAATAAAACCGTCTCTACAAGTCAAGTAATTTTGAAAGCAACTCCTACTCCCCCAAAGAACACATCCACCTAAAATAATCTTGTGATTACTCCTCCAACTACCCTTGGAAAAACAAAAAAATGTTATGTTTCCCTACTGATAAATGTTCATCAGTGGAATAATTGCATTATAGATTCTGGCACCTCTGATAATGTCATGCCTGCCAAGGTGGCAGAGTCTCTTGGTCTCACACTAACTAAAATCTTTGGGAGATGTTTCTCCATGGAAAATAAATAAGTACCATTTTTATGACAAATCAAAGATGCCCAATTTGCATTTGTGGCCTTCCCAGAAAAGAGAATTAAAATGACAGTCTTGGTGGCTGACGTTCTAGCCTCTTACAACATTCTGCTTGGGAATTTTTTTTTGCAAGGACATTGGTGGAGAATTGAGCATGGACATGTCTGAGGTGAGGATCCCTATCAAGGGTGTCATGAAAAGGCTACATTATTAGGAGGCAAAGTACATTGTCGCTCAAACATCAGCCCTTGAAGCTTAAATTTTGTTTGAGTCTTTAGGCATGGGTAATTACTTTTTATCTACTGAAGACATTGCTGTTTCAACTGATGAAAGCTTACTAAGTGACAATCCAAAAAAAATAGAGAATACATCAGAAGAATTATTAGGGAATAATACACATGAAAAGGGATCTTCTCTTCCTAATGAAGAAGAATCTGAAAGAAGATCAAATTCTAATGATGTTTGGATTCTGGAATTTGATGGAAGCAATTCTTCTACTGGTTCTGGAGCTGGAGTTGTTTTAATATCTCCTCATGGAAATATTTTCCCCTATTCATATAAGTTACAATTTAGAAACACTAAAAATACTATTGAGTATGAATCACTTATGCTCAGATTAAAGGCTGCTCAAGATAAAGGTGTTGAACTCCTTCATGCCAAAGGAGATGTTGAGTTGGTGGTTTGTCAAGTGAAGAACCTATATCAAACCAAGAATGAGAGATTGAAATATTATCACAATCTAATGTGTGACTACATTGAAATCTTTGATGCTTTTAATATTTTTTCTGTGCCCAGAGAATTCAAAAGTCGAGCAAATTTATTGGCGGTCTCTACAACTCTCTTGGTCCTTCACCAAGATTTCAAAGAAGATAAGTACACTATCAAGTTGGTCTTTCGACCAAGTGTACTTGATAATGTTGACCATTGGTAGGTAATTAATGGTGACAACCAAATCATTAATTTTTTTAAATTGATGGATAGCTTTGAAAAGCTTCATTTTGAAGGTTGTGAATCTCCACCATGGGAATTAGCTCTGGAAACAAATTCAAAAATTGATAAAGAGTTCCTTCAAATTAAAGGGAATAAAATTACTAAAGGATTAATTTTTCTTGAAATTTTTTTTGACAAGCATGATAGGTTTATCAAGGGACAACAAATGGATTCAAAATCCACCAAGGATTTTGATCAAATTAATTTGTGTATAGAACACAATCTAAAAATCATCAACGTTGTAAATTGTTGCACCTTGATAAAAAAAATCAAATTTATCACTCTGCTTCGCTATTACATTGATGTTTTTGCATATTATTATGATGATCTAAAACCTTTTAGACCTAAGGAAATCTAGCACAAAATTCCTCTCAAGATTAGGTCATTGACTCACAAGCAAAAGCAAAGGTAGTACAACCCCAAGATATCAAGCATGATTCTTTCTGAGATACCAAAAATATTGAATGCAAGAATTATTTTCTCAATCCATCATTCCACCTGGATTGCGAACATAGTCCTTGTGAGAAAGAAGAGTGGAGAAATTCACCTATGTGTTGACTTCATAAATCTAAATCAGTCATCTTTAAAGGACAACTATCCCCTGCCCATCATGGATCAGCTACTACAGATAGTAACTGGCGCTGAGATGTTAACAATGCTAGATGGTTTTTTGGGATATAATCAAGTGGAAGTTGGTGCAGTAGACCAACGTAAGACTACTTTCACAACACCTTGGGGCACTTTTTCATATCTTAGAATGCCTTTTAGCTTGATCAATGCTGGTGCCACTTTCCAAAGTGTGATGGGTCTTGCTTTCAAAAATAAAATGGGGAAGTTCATTGTGGTATAACTAGATGACTTGATAGTCTTTTCTAAACATCATCCTGATCATGTGCATCATCTACAACAAGTGCTAGAGTGATGTATGTAGAATGTTATTTCTCTTAATCCTAAGAAATCAATTTTTAGGGTTACAAAAGGTAGACTTCTTGGTACACTCTATCCTAAGAAGGCATAAAGATCAACTTAGAAAGGGTCAAATCCATCTAAGAGCTTGCTCTTCTTGCTAGTAAGACTGCAATCCACTCTTTATTTGGAAAGGTAAATTTTTTGTGAACGTTCATTCTTGAATTTGCAGAGAAGACTCACCACATTGTCAACATGATGAAAGGTAAAGCCACTTGCAGCTGGACTGAAGAATGCATGTCGGCATTTCAAGACATCAAGGAAGTTATCGCTCATGCCCCAATCTTGATTAGTCTTGATTACACCAAAGACTTCATAATGTATAGCTATGCTTCTGAACACATACTTTCAACTATTTTGGTTTAATAGAACAAAGAAGGTGTAGAATCTCCCATATCATTCATGAGTTGTCCTCTCAAAGCTCATGAGCTAAAGTATTCAAACATGGAGAAACATGCTTATGTTGTGGTAAATATGGTAAAGCACTTCTATTTTTACATCTTGAACTCACACACTATTGTGGTTCTTGATACAACAGTAAAGTCTATTTTAAGTCAACAGGAGTTTGGGAAAAAAAGGGGCAATTAGATTACTAAAATTTAAGAGTTTGATCTTGTTATCAAACATATGAATCTTGTGTGGAGAAGAGGTCTCTACCAATTAATTGATGATAACATACCATAAGAAGCAGGGCATAAAGAAATAAAAGTTGAAGACATGCCTACAGTTCTCTTTGTCACCACTACGAATGAGTGGTATTTAGATATTGCTCATTTTCTTACCTATGATGAGTGTCTTATTTACTCGTCTCGTAAAGAAAAGAGGACTGCTAAGTTGAAATCTACCAACTTTGTCCTATGGGACAACATTTTTTACAAAAGGAGCCTTGATGGGGTGTTCCTTCATTTCATGGATGAAGGGTAGCAGAATAAACTTTTGGAGTCCTTCCACAATTTGGCTTGTGAAGGACATTTTTTTGCTCCTATGACTGCCCATAAGATTATGTGAGCTAGGTACTATTGGCCTACTCTGTTTCAAGATTCATAAGCTTGGGTGTGTAGATGTGAGCTATGTCAACAGTTCATTGACAAACCCAAGTTGGCTACATTACCTCTCAAGCTTGTGGTGATAGAAGAGCTATTTCAACAATGGGAAATTGAGTTCATTGGCACTGTAAATCCATCCTTGAGTGCTGGTCATGATTATGTCCTCACAACCATAGACTACTTTACCAAGTGGGTGAAAGCCATTCCAGTCAATCATGCTACTTTAGAAGTAGTGTGTAATTTCCTCAAGAATAACATCATTTTCAGGTTTGGAGTCCCAACTAAGATTGTAACAGACAATGCAACCTATTTCTCTTCTCGTGAGATTACCCAATTCTTCTACTATTATGATATTATTCTCTCCCACTCTTCTAACTATTATCTACAAGGAAATGGTCAAGGAGAATCAAGTAACAAGAACCTGGTGACTATTATCAGGAAGCTGGTAGATGACAATCAGAGAACCTGGCATAAAACATTGCTTGACGCTTTATGGGTAGACAAAATTACACCCAAGAGGGAAATTGGTATGTCCCCATTCCAACTTCTGTATGGTCTAAATGCATAGATACTAATCACCCTGGAATAACTAGCATCAAAGTTAGAAAATGTAGTGGAAGTTTCAACTTTTGAAAGTTCCATCGACAAAAGGATCATGTGCTTGACTGAGCTAAATGAATAATGAACTATGGTTGTGAACTGAATGTTTGTGCATCAAAGTCTGGTAAAGAGACTCTTCAACTAGAAAGCAAGGATCCATGATTTTCAGATTGGAGATCAAGTCTTGTTGTGGGACAAGAGGAGAAAACCAAAAGGAATGCATGGAAAATTAGATTCCTTATGGAGATGCCCATTTGCCATTCATCATTTAAATGGTGAAAATAGTTTCTTGCTAAAATATCAAGATGGAATGCCATTTAATCTACCTCACAGTGGGAAACATCTGAAGCACTTCAATCCTTGAAATATCAAATAAGTCCAGTTGTACATATGTATAATTTTTATATAGTCTTCCTTTTTATTTTATGTTATTGTCTATTTTTGGCAACTTTATTTTTGGGGAGAATGACTCTGTAGCCCAATGGCATAGATGAAGACATTGAGATTCTAGATTCTACTCCCTTTGATTATTTCAAAACTTCAATCGATGGAAGTTCTCCAACTGGAGCCAGCTATTGTTCCCAAAATCTATCACTTATTTTTGTGGACAACATGCTGATCATTTTGGTCCTATAGGCCAAAATGATCTCTTTATTTCTTTCAAAAAAATTTGAGCAGTTAAGTTTTTTAAATATTCAAGCCTTTTCATCTAAGGAAGTTGCAGGTTTAATAGGTGAGCTTTCTCAAAGGGAAGTTTAAAACACTTAAGGCATTTCCTTAGTGTTTTGAGGATGGTTGAACACCGAGGTTCAATCAAAAGACTAAATGGTGGGCTTCAAATAAGTGGAATGAACCATTGGACCATTGAACCCCACCTTCGCAAGGTTCAAAGGTTCAATGACTTTAGAAGACTTAGAAAATAAAAGGATTCAAAGAGTGAATATTGAACCATTGAACCTTGAACTAAAAATAGTTCAAAGGTTCAAAGGTTCAATGAGTTCAATGAGTTCGAAGAACATAGAAAATGAAAGGATCCAGAGAGTTCAAAACTTCAAAGAATTCAAAGAAATAGAATGAACCATTGAATCATTGAACCTTGAATCAAAATGGTTCAAAGGTTCAAAGGTTCAAAGAGTTCAAAGTTTAAACAGAAGCTTCGAGTGAATGAAAGAAGCAGAGGATTCCAATATATATATAACTAAAGATGAAAAAGAGAGCAAATGTAGCCCTTTAAAAAATATTGAATCATCAAACCATTAAACCATTGAACCATTAAACATTTGAACCAAAAGAGTTCAAGGTTCAAGGTTCAAAGAGGTTCAAAGTGACTAGTGACGTCCCCATTGACGTCAATTTCAGGGTGATAAAATAACTAATGATTTTCAAAATCCCTAAGAACAAACTTAGCAATCATCCTAGAAAGGAGATGAAGGAGCCAGATGAAAGTGAGAAGATGGCCCTGAGAGCTCAGATCACCAGAAAGAGACAATATATGGCAAGGAAGGAGGGAACGACTACAAAAATTCTAGAAATATCTACAGAAGATTTATTCTAGTAGGTGGAATAGTCCACCAGGTGGACATTAGAAAGAGCAAACATTCAAAGGTGCGGCCTATTTTTTTGCATTAAGTAAAGGTGAATAGACAGTCGTGTAAGCGTCATAAAAAATACCAAATAACCCATGCTTAGTAGGAGACATTTGAGATGATTCAAAATGCTAAAGTCAAGTTTGATGACCTATTACAACATGTCCCTTTCATAGATATGCAATGCATTCAATTCAACATGGGCCATTTTCATGAAAACAAGCACCCAAGTCTTTCTTGTAATGATATATATTGTAATATCTCATTTTGTATAAAGAAGATCTCTATATATTAGAAGAGAAGCTCTATCCAAATTGATAGGCATTCCTGAGACTTTGAGCTCAGACTATTAATCATATTTTGTTAAATGAATGAGAAAACAAGCGACCTTTTAGACTTTGCATTGGAATAAGCTTGTGTCATTTAAGAAATTGTTCTTATGTATTTTTCCTAAATATAGTCTTGTCCATTTAATCAAATAAGCATAATAAGTGGAAATAAGCTGGAAGATGTCCGAAAGCTGACTGTGGGAGACTTTGTGCTATCATAATTACCTTCAATCTATGTTTTGTGTAAAGGATAATGGAGAGACTTTGAACTCCCCTTATCCTTTGTAACCTTTTACTCTATTGTAGTTGAAGTGGAGACTTTGGGCTATGCTTCAAACTAGTCTATTCCTTTTTCTTAATCAGTGGGAGGAACAACGAAGGACTTTGTACTTTCATGGGTTTCTTGTGGTTACAGTTACTACCTAATAATTCTTCCTCTAGTTTTTTGAACATCATTTCTAAAAGAAGAGAAATGCCTTTAGCAATTACCCAAAAATTCTCCTCTATTTTGTGAACATCATATCTGAAAAAGAGAGATGGATGGTATGATTTCACCCTTGTGTGTATTTTCAGCTTATATATATATATATATATATATATATATATATATATATATATATATATATATATATATATAATAGTGAACCTCTCCTTGCTGAGAGGAGAGATTTATCTCATTCTGGCTGTGGTCACCACACCTATTTTGCCACATAAATCTCCTTATGTTGTGGTTGATGTAACTATTTTTCCATCAGTTGACTAGTGACAAAATATTAATCCAACAATCACCAATTTGTTGTAGGTGATATGGTATGGCTTCACATTAGTTAGGAAAGACTGATAGGTGACGGTAAAAAGTTGAAACCAATTTGGTATGGTCCTTTTTGGATTATGAAAAAAATTGGCACAAATGCTTTTCGATTAAATTTACCATCTTATATGCAGACTTATTCAGTTGTAAATGTGGAAAATCTAAAATTTTATGAGCCTCCAATGATAATTGATCATTGACGAAAGTTTATCCATTCCTTCTATTGATGATTTTACTCATGAATATCTAATAAAATTGTAGGAAGATATTATTCTTGACAGGAATGTGTAGACTTCACGAATGGGTGATGTTGAGTAAAAGGGATGCACCCAAATAAGGTCAAATGGATGGAAGTGGAAAGGGTGAGGGAGAAATACCCTCACCTCATTACCAATTAATTTCAACTTTTGGAGGTCCAAAAGTTTCAAGTGGGGAGGAGTGATCCAAATGGATTCATGTACCATTCCATTTTGAAAGTCTTCAATTTATATTCAAACCATTTGCACATTGAATAATTCATCAAGAGATTTATGACGTTTCTTCTAGAATGCAAAATGGAGTCTGGATGCTTGAGATATAACTATCTAAAGTTTTCTTGTGACAGGGAAATAATAGGTGTCAAAAGGTGATGTGGCATTGTTCAAATGTGCCAAGTGGACCGATAAACATTTGACACATGGAAATATGAATTTGTGTAAAACAATTGGTTTGGTGTTGGTTTTGTTGATATCCTTCAGTATTTGATAGCTGGTCATATGGAGAACCATGAGCCCCACTATTGGCTCACTAGGGGCCCTTAGCAAGGATCAACACACTTGATTTAGGAGGGGTGCATTGGCCTCCATCTCAGAATGCAATGCATTTGCATTTTATTTTAAACCATTATATTTTGCCCACCAGATGCATGTGGGACAATTGAATTATATGATTTTTAAGCTTTGTAATATTTCCTTGGAAATTTACTCTTACCGTTCCCCATTACACCACATGGGAGAACACACACTTGTCATGCCTTCCAAAAAATTTGCCTAGATTGGAGACCATAAGAAATGCCAAGCTATAGAATGGAAGAATAGGACACGTTGAATACTAAATGTTAAGTTGGAAACTGTACTATGTTTAACACCTCAATCCCACTAAAAGGGGTGTCGGTATTATGTAAGGAGGCTGCTAACCTTAAAAAAGACTTGATGTCGTTGCCCATTTGCAAATGTTGGATAAAGAGATAAGTCCAAAGTGCCAAAAGATAATGCTGATGCCTTAAACCTTACACCTATTATGCAAAAAGGATAAGCCTTGACTGCTTGAGCCATGAGTTTTGAAGTGTTATATAAGGAACAAAATTCTATTTGAAGAGAAGCATTCAGCCGACCGTGTAAAGAGAATTAAGAAGGTTAGAGACTTAATTATGCCTTATACGGCCTTAGGCCATTGATGATAGGTCTGAGAGATGATTTTATAGGCAAGCAGAGACCAGAGAAGGAGAATTGAAGACTTGACATAAATTTGTATGCCATTTGTTTCAAAAATTTAATGGAAATGGTCCTCACTTCAAATGTACCCAGAGATGTAGGCTATTGAAGTGGAACTCTATTATCAATTCACTAGTGAATTCTTCTGATTTTCTCTACTATTTTTTAGTTCTGATCTTCATTTTAATTTTGGTTTTTATTTTTTTATTAAAAATATAAACAAATTTTTTGAGAAATTAGTAGATATTTTAAATGTGACAATGCATTATTCAATTTTGCAACACTTGCATTTTTAGTTTTCAGATGAATTGAATTCCTATAACCCATTTTAGGCATGTATGGCTTTAAGCCAAAATTGAGAAAACTTGACACACATGTATGCTAATGAACAAAGTCCTTCATAGTAAGCCAATACATCTTCTCATGACTTTATTTGTCATGCAACATCAAAAAATACCCAACCAAAATCCACCATGATTTCTCTTTCTATAAAGTGTCTCCTCAAAGCTTAGAAAGAGAACACTTTTGACATAGAGAAACTAAAAGTCCCAAAACTTTGGAGAGTCCCATATCTCCATAATCTCATCTGACTTGCAGTCCTGCTTGACTATGAATGAATCCTTGACCTATTTATTTTCTTTAGGTTTGTCAATAAATGCTATCAAAAGAAACTCTTAAATTTCTTGCATGTCTATCATGGTAAAAATATCATCTTTGGTCTTAGTTTTATCTCTTCTAACAAGTTTTAGTTTCCATACCCATTTGTGACCTCTTCCTTTCACACTAAGAGATCCATACACCTTAATTTGCTTTGATAACTCATTCAACTTATTCTTGCAATACCTAGCAATGTGACCAAATCTATGACAACTAAAATAAACATGATCATTCATACCTTCTGCTTGATGATGATTATGAGATTCTTTTTCTATCTAGATAGAGGATAAATTCTCTTGATAGTCCTGTATCTTCCTCATATCTAATTCCTTATTTTCTCTTGACTGATCTGAGTTGTGATTTATCCAAGACCAATTTATTCTTCTTCCAAGGTTCCATGAGAACTCATTCTTGACTTACTTCCTTTTATATTCCTTAGCTCTATGACCATACTCATTACATGTATAAAAATGATAATGGAATAAAATAACATACCTTGAAACATTTGGTTTTCTAATAGACATTCTTGCATTACTTTCAAAGCTTGCATTATCCTTAACATACTCAGTCCTCTCAATCTTATTTTTTAGCTTACCCAATATGACTATAACAAGCTCATGTTCATCATTCAATGCATCTAGATCGGTTTCCAATTTAATGTTCTCATCCTCTTTAGCTCTCATACTTGAAATTAAAATGATTAACAAACCTCTAATAACTTCGATAGTATCCTTATCTCCCTTACTTATTTAGCCCTATCATCCTATAATATACATGCTTGCTCTATCAACCTTCCCTCAGTAGAATTGACTTGTTCTTCAAGACCTTTAATCATAATCCTCATTTTATGATCCCTCTTCTTTTACTCCTTTAGTTCACCAAGTGTACTTATGAGATCAGCTTCTAGGTCAAATTCTTCTTTATTGCTATCATCTTTTCTATTGTTATGGCAAGTTTCTTTGTCAAACATGATGTTCTTTTAATTTCAACAAAGACTTATCTTGGCATCTACTATATGCACCTTGAGATCATTGATAACATTATCATCCTCTTTGGAATCTTCCTTTAAAATACATATTTTTTCTTCATGTGCCTTGATCATAGCCTTCCACTATTGATTCTCTTTCTTCAATTGTTTATCCATCTTTGTACCTACTTAGGATCACCTTAAAGTTATTAGGCTTCCTCCAAAGGACTCACCTTGATACCAATTATTATAGGTACAATCACTGAGAGGGGGGTGAATTAGTGAGCCCAAATAAACCAATTCTAATTCTAATTCTTTTAGACCCTTATTATTCAATACATATATTTATCAAACATACACATCATTCATAGTAGTGAACAAGAAATATAATGTAAGATCAAGCACATAACACATGACATACATGGGAAACCCTATTGGTGGATAAAACCAATTAAAACCTATAATATGGAATACATTCCTATAATGAAAAGATATAATTTAGACTAGTTGTAATTGATCAAGAAACTACCATCTCTTATTTTAGTGAGACTACAATCCCATAAGGAGCTATTACACATGTCTAGTTGTGCTGCCATAATAACTAGACCTTTAGAAATTTTCACCTTGTAAGGAGGATGAAATCCATTATATGTTGAGCTACCAAAACAAAATATATAAATATTTCCAACTTTGAACTCATGTCTTCAACACCTAATGATGGACCTATGATTATGACACTTCATCTTCACTCACACTCAATCTTCAAACCTATAATAGGATTGTTATGACATAAAAAATATGACCTAAAGGTCATACACACCATCATCAACCTAATTTACCATTCAACCCATCCATTAGGCACACATAACCTTCACCTTTCCTTCACTCACCATACACACCTTTTAAAATAGCCTCTTGAGCATACTCACTCATTCTACCTCTTTTAGGCATATTAGGTCACATGACATAAATGATCACCTCCAACACCTAGATCAAACAAGAGTGTCTAATCCTCTTCACTCTCTGACAGTCTTCACTGAATTGTACTTTATCTTTCAAAGTTTCCCTCCTTTCCTTGACTTAACATCCACACTATTCAACTTGAACAAATAGGCCAAATAGGCCTTGTACTTATACCATTCTATTTGTATAACCCATCTTGGTCAACCAAGATGCTTACCAAACCTATTACATATTTAAAATAGGTCCTCATACACATTACATTCATAACCACATATTTCATATGTCTTCTAATGCCTCCTTAGCTCTAAACCATCATTAGGTCTTGGTAAGTCCTAAAACCATTTGGCCTACATACTCACATGTTACATGTGAGATTATATGGACCACTTTCTTCCTTTACCAATGCTAATAATACATCAAAAATATATCCAGTATCCACTTTGTCACTCCCACATGGGTCTATTCCATATTTAACACCAACTCCACACTTGGAGCTAACATTTATGTCTCCTAGATCTTCAGGTCATCATACATGGAAAACATAGTCTCAAACTTCTGAACTGACTACTCAAAAATTTCACACAGCTATATGATTAGGTTACATGGATGAACCATTTAGGACCTCATCTATATCTCCATTTGATTTAGATACATAAACACATGTTATAATAACTAAAAACAACATATACAAAATGACCACTCAAACTGGTCATATACATTCAAAAAATAGTCAAGCTATTTTGACTCTTCATATCTGATCAAAGGCATATCATGACATCTAATTCATTCTCATAATCCTTGGAGACTTATATAACATATCCATACTTATTTTATTATTCAAATTTACTCAATACACATTCAAATTAACTCTATAAGATGGTCACTCAAATTGCCAATGCATTTAACAAACACATTCAACTTCCATGTCTTTTTTCATATAGTGTATAGATTGGTCAAACCTCCAAATATCAAACATATGATTTTTATGGAGTCTAAAACATATTCCAATAGCTAGTTCACCTTTAAACATCAAGATACCAATAAGTATAACTATATTAACCTTCTAGGTTACTTGCAGAGCATACACAAAAATACATCAAACTTTGAACCTTCATAACATTGACTATACAACTTTTAGATATACAAATTGATATTTTCAAATGCACCTTGGAGTCCTATACAAGTTCACCTTTTAGATAATGATAAAATTCTATATAGATAAAAATATATGTCCCAAAAACTAGACATTGGTATTTCCTTTGTTAAATTCAAATACTTGAATTCAAATGGTCACAATTAAAAATCAAATATTTGACCTCATCTCGTGCAATCTTATAGTTTGGACTCAACATGCACTATTGATATTTATAGATCAGCTAGGTCTTTATCATGTAGTGTGCACTATTCGATCAATCTGTACAAACATCTACTAATTTTTAGATCCTTATCCTTTATCTTTGATCACTATTAAACCTTGAACTCTTATCCTCATCTCATTGCTTCTTGACATCTTAGAATGAACATGCTTTGTTGATTTTTTTTAAGGATCTTGATTTTTACTTAGCTTAAGCATCAAATACTTTGTCCCATTTGAATTAGTATTTATCGTAGATCTATATGTATGAAATCTAATAAACCCTTCGATATCCATCTAGTCCTTATCTTTAACATTGTGTAAATCTGACTAAGTATGGGGACCATTGCTTATTTATTTGGATGGCCAACTTTGGACCTCAATATTTTTTTCTAAACTTAGACGCATGATCTTAAATTTGGAAAATATGATATCCTCACATATAGGAGAATCCAACCATGTATTAAGTAGATCCTAAAACCTACACATGTGTAAGATATAAAATCATTAATTTGCTCATTTAGATTTTTTACACCATAGAGCCAACTATGTTAAGAACTGTCTAGAGGGCCAACTTTGCACATGCATATCTTTTTATGTGCCTCATCGCATGACCTAAAAATTAGTATAAATCAGTTAGGAAAAAAAATGAAAAAAACCATATGATCATTTTTTCCTCATACCTTCACATGTGTGAAATATAACACCATCAAAATTCTTACTCGACTCTTCTTAGTACATTATAAATTTGGCCAAGTATGGGACCCACTACTTCAATCATCCCTGACCTCTGATAGAACCCATTACACATCCAAAATTCACCATACTCATACCTAAACATCTCTAACCATGTGAACTCTAAATGATCAACCAAGCCTCTTCAAGTATACTAGACACATTACACACTTTGTCATTGTCACATAGACTATAAATTCACTTCATCCACTCACCAGGATACCTCTATGACACTATCATGATGTCATTGACCACACGCACGTGACCACACACACATCACATTAAAATTCTTGATTAGCTTCAAATATAACATTCATTCTAAGTTGTAAACAATAAAAAGTAATTATAAAAAAATAATGCATTAAAAATGACAAAATTTAACTTCTTACCTTAATTCATGCATTATATTTTATGTGCACTTATATACAACATGTATTATGGTATAGGAACATCAACATTCATACACCACATTTAATAATATACAATACCATATAATATTACATCATTTTCATGCATCTTGTGTTCTATTTTAGAGTGTAACAATAAATATGATAATAATAAGTAATTGAAATTATCCAAATTTTATCCTACTAACATTATTTTGATCTAGTCTAATGACACCTATCAATATTTCATTAAATACATATTCATTATAAATGTTTAATCCCTTTTTGATTATTTAGATTACCCAATTGTAGACTTATAAATCAAATTTCATGACTCAATTATTTTATAATTAACTATATTCTAAAAGTGCATCAAATGATTACTACTTAATTATAAATTTTGTAGTCCATAATTACATTATATCATGGCAATACAACACATAAATGGAAATAAAATACATATAAAATCCATAAATCACTTTTTAGAATATACATTACAAAAAAGTGACTTAGTTTTGGTTTCAATGTCTTTATATTTCCATCATTTAATTACATTCTTTACAGATAAGAAGATACAATCAAGTTAACATGTAACAAATATTTTCTTCACACTAATTGGGAAAATCAGGAGAATATTTCTAAAGCCATCAATTTTTTTTGTAGAATTCAAAGAGGGAAAGTATCGTAAATGGATTTACCTCCAACCATAGAGCCCTTTGGATCCTCTACAAACATATAATCCACTTAGAGTGGCCCAACCCTTTATGATAATGACATATATGAATTTAAAGATAAGAAAGAGATCATATGATGATTAAGTTGTCCCCACATATACTCTACACAACGTTGTAAGTGTGATAATTAATTGAAAAATAAATGAGTATATACCTAATGTATACTACATGTATACATTTCTTGTGGCCATAAGTCTAGGTTTCACAAGTGCAACTTGTTGCATCTGAGCTCAAATTTGTTTTAAGTGATTGTGAAACTTATCACTATTTCCTTCCATTATTTATTACTCACATCTTAGAGTTTATGTATCTAACCCTGTGTCTCCCCAACATAAACATCTAATAATTGTTTGGCCTTAAAACTCTTCTTAGAAATAACACTATAATCTTCATAAGTGTTACAAAAAATCACCTTGCACTCAAGGTATGGAATAATTTACAAAACATCCTACGGTTGAATCCAAACCCTCAATAAATATTATTTCTAGATGACAAGGTTCATATTTTTTGGTTTATGGTCTTATTTATGTAAAATATAATTAATTTAATTTTCACAAGGTCATTTTAACTAGACAGTTAAAACTATAAAAGATTATAGTAAATAAATATTTTTATCTAATGTTTTCATCTTCAATAATGGATTACATTAATATTTTAAGAGGAAATTTGAATATATAACTATAATCAAATAAATTCATAATGGGCTGGGTCAATAACTTGCAATCTCATTCAAAATATTTCTTAGTTGACAAAAGAAATATTTCAACAACATAGATCTTATGTTTTACATTTTATATATTTCTTAAAATAAATATCTCAAAAAATTATCTCTACTTTTTATTTTTCAAGTTATTACTAAAAAGTGATTCTATTAGATTCATATTAACCTACTAAGGTTACTAGGGAAAAAATATATATTCAACACACACACACACACACACACACACACACACACACACACACACACACACACACACACACACACACACACACACACACACACACACACACACACACACACACACACACACACACACACACACACACACACACACACACACACACACACACACACCACACACACACACACACACACACACACACACACACACACACACACACACACCTAATAAGGTTACTAGGGAAAAAATATATATTCAACACACACACACACACACACACACACACACACACACACACACACACACACACACACACACACACACACACACACACACACACACACACACACACACAGTGTGTGTGTGTGTGTGTGTGTGTGTGTGTGTGTGTGTGTGTGTGTGTGTGTGTGTGTGTGTGTGTGTGTGTGTGTGTGTGTGTGTGTGTGTGTGTGTGTGTGTGTGTGTGTGTGTGTGTGTGTGTGTGTGTGTGTGTGTGTGTGTGTGTGTGTGTGTGTGTGTGTGTGTGTGTGTGTGTGTGTGTGTGTGTGTGTGTGTGTGTGTGTGTGTGTGTACGCGTGCGTGTGCGCACACGCAGAGTTAAGTTTTCAAGGTGATTGTAGTATGTGAGTGGCATAGATGGTCTTGGATCATGTGGGATATGGATTAAGTCTTTTATAAAATGTTTCCATCCTTGTTGGGTTTTCATTTTTATCAAATGTCATTTTAAATAAGTTACTATCTCTTCTAGTCCTTTAAATGTTCCAACTGGCTATTTTTTCAAAAGAAAAAAGTGTAGGCCTTTGGTATGTTTTATCTTACCTAGCATTTTATTTGAAGAGGTTGACTCTTTTTTTTTGTTAAATATTTTAGAAAAAGGATGAGGTTGCTCTTAGTTAGTTCTTTTAGGCCCTATGCTTGGTATATTTCCCTTTAGTTTAATGTTTGTGAGTGGAGGGGTAGCCAGTTGAGGAAGGAGACCATTGAGATGTCTTCCACTCATTTGGTCACTATAGGTGATTATTTATACATAGCTTAAACATTTTCATTTTAAATCTATTATATTGGGGTTTGTGTATGTTTAAATGGAATCCTGTCCCCCACTTGTATAAGGGTTTCTAGCAAATTCTAATGATCAGGGTCTTGGTGTCATTCATTTAGGGTTATCATATATTGACATGATAGTAGGGGATAAATTGACAGGCATTTTGGCTTAAGTGCATTCCATTACTGAGGGAAGATTTTAGTTGAGTATTTTTGACTTGTTAGAATTACTCTTTAGGATGGTTGCCTTGCTTTAGTTTGTTGGAATGATTTTCAGCTCTTCCTTTTGATCCAAATCTTGTTGGTGTTATCCTTTTGTGGGATTTACCCATGTTTTTCTATTTTAGTTCTTTCTAATGGGTCTTGGTCCTATGAAATGGTTGATTGGTTTTGGTTGGGTCTCTGATGTCCTTTGGAATCTTGATGTAATCATTTATGGTCTTTTTTTATATAGGGTTTCTCCCCTAGTTTGGTTTGATTTTTTCTAAAGTTGTGTGTGTTTTAGCCTATTTCGAGAAAGGTTTTGTGGAACTTCACAACCTTGTTCTATTTTTTGGTCATTGATATTTATATGTGTATTGGTGAAGTCTCCCTGTCAACCATCAATATCAATAATTAAAATAAATCATAGTTTTAATGTGTGATAATTATCACTATAAAATAACTTGTCCTTACATGAACATAAGGAAATAACCAAGTTTAAAAAAATTAAAAAAAATATAAAGGTTGTGTTTATAGGGCAAAACCCAAAATAAGGATAAATTTGAATTAACCTGACACATTATTCATAAAGCACTTAGAGAGAAAAATAAAATAAAAACACTACAAGTTTACTTGATCACACAAATGCTTGTGAAATGAAAGGTGATAATTAGGGAATTGAGGGACCAAATATGGGGTCAAAGCATAATAGTGTGTCCCACTTTTTGGAATGAAGAGACTACATGCACTTAAAATATATCCTCAAAATATATTGATTTTGGGTCATTGATATGAATTTAAAAATGTGTTTTAGATTTTATATACAAATTTGTAGTGCATATACATTTTTCCAAATTTTTAAAACATCATTAAATATTTTTTAGGATTTATTTTTGACTTTTTTTTGTAGCTACATAGTAGAACATAACATTATATTTTGATTTAGGGGTCTTAAGTGCATTTTTTTTCCTGAAAAATGAGAAACCTCAACTTTTGTAAATTATTTGAGATGGCTAAAATCAAAAGGTGAAGATGAGATAAAACAAGAATTGTAAAATTTTGAGTCCATCAAATCCTATATTTTATTCCTAATGGTCAATTATAAGTAGGAAAAATGTATAAAGTTTGAATATAAAACCCTAATTTTTAGGAAAAAAATAGAGTAGATAGCTAACTATGTGCCCCATCATTTCTTAGATTTGTTTATTAATTTTTGAAACCCTTTTATATAAAAACAACGGATAGCCGACCGTGTGCCCCCCTTAGCTACCTCAAAAAAATAGAAAATTAGTTGTGTGTGTGTGTAATTAGGCCTATTTTTTAACTATATATATATATTTTTCACCTTGATGAATGAAATGAAAGATGCATATAAAAATATAGACATGTATATTTTTAGCATATAGCAACATAAAAATAAATACTTTTAAATCAACATATATAGAAACCTAAAAGTAATAAATAATATTTATATTTATGTATTTGGAAATATGAGAGTGTGTTTGATGTCTTAGTCTTAGTTTCATGAATTCCATAGATAAAAATCGTAGTGTTATCATATTTAAATTTGAATTTGCTTATTTTCAATCAAAAACTCTAATTTCATTGTAGGTATAGGTCCAAGCCTTCGATTTGGATATTTGAATCTAAAGTGTGTATAAGCTTTAATGAGTACAAAAAAAGTGCATCTACATTAATATGTGTACATGCTATAACATATGCACATTACTAAGAGCTTGCAACATGCAAGGGCTCTAAGAAAAATGATGTGAACTACTAAAAGGGAGGGGGGTAATTTAATATAATAAATGCTAAGTATAAGGTAAATTATATTTTAAATTTATGTTAGTAAATATAATAAGTTAGGGTCACTCTACATATTATATAATTGGTCTCTTAACTTCAAGAGATATGATTTATAAGATAATTTGTAAAAATACATTTTTGTTAGTACATTGAACAAAATTATTTTAGGATGTAACTTTTGCAATTGATGTCCATTTGTAACAATAATATAGTCAATTTTTATGTTATAATGACCATGGTTCAATTTATTGTGATGATGGTAAAGTGAGGCTTATCATACAATACACTTTAGTACAAAAGTAGAAAGAGGTATAATACACCTAAATTGAAATGTGTGTCCTTATTATTAAAATAGTAACATTGCAATAATGATGTTCATGCTAAACTCTCCCACAATATGCAAATCAATAGTAACAGAGTGAAGGAAACAAACATAAATATTTACATTGAAAAAAAAACAACACAAGAAGCACACCTCATCCCTCCACAACCCCCCCATAAAAAAATATAATAAATTAATATAATTTGATTAAATTGAGAACTCTAGAGAGTGATTTATAAATGGATAGAAATGAATGAATGATTAAGCATGTTGTGATCCCTCCAATTGCATTTTAAGATCCTACACAATCCTTACAATGGTTCATGCACCCCACCATGTGTATGCACATGTAGAATTGTAGCTTCAATACAAAAACCCATGGATTATGATGCATAGTGGTGCATATTCCCCTTAGAATCTTGTATAAAATAGGAATATTAACCTAAATAAACATGATTTATTTTATGGTCACATGTATTTATGATCATTTCAAGTTATTTGGCCACGCATTAGTTGTGTACAATTTGTCTACACCTAAAATTGGATAAATTTATAGTTATCTCTCGCTATACAAATTAAAAAAATGGTCTAAAGGAAGACTTTTGAAAGATAATTTTTTATATCGGACATAGATTTCAAAAGTATTATTATGTTATAAAACACTCAACTCAATAATGGATGATTCCCCAACTTAAATGATAATACAAAGAAAAACAGGGCAATAAAATCATAATTCATCAATAACATTAAAATTTTAATTTTTTCAAATGGGAGGTAAAATCACTTCACTTTGTTTTTACTATCTACAAGTGGTATTTCCATCTTTAATTTTAATGCATCTACCATATATTATACCCTTCATATACTATTAAAATACATGTAATCCAAGAAACTTTAAAATGTGTATCATACATTCTAATTGATGAAATGAGATTCCTATACCCAAAGTATCATGCATTCTCTAGTTTGTGTTTGTTCCTTCAAACCCACTCCTATTTATAAATAATATATAACCCACATAAATCACTACCTCACCTCAACTATCTTCCACACCTAATTTATAACTCAAAAAAAAATTCTTTGTTTCCCTTCACTCACAATGTGCACCACTCACCATGTTCTTCCTATTACTTCAGTGTCCTCTCTCCAAACATCATTATTTTCCATTCTGTCTTTGTACCTATTGTCATGTCCCTTTTATAATTTTATAAAATTACTAATATAGTGTACTATAGACTCTCATATATCATGGAGAGTCATTATGTGGAATGTGGGAGATATGTCACATTGATTAGAGCAAGGATGGTACAAGATTTTTTTGATAAAATTAATGTGTTTTAATTTAAACATATATCATATTTGAAATAATATAACATAATATATGAATTATAAAAAATATGGATGCTAAAGTAGCATATTTTGAAAATAAGAAAAACTAGATAAGCCAATAAACTAAAACTATGAACAACTCATGAAAACACTATTGAAATAAGCATAAGAGATAAAAGATACCAAAAAAAACCATTAAAAAACATGAGCCAATAGCCCCACAAATGGAAGAGGAGGGGGGAGAATTTTTTGGTTTGTTTCATAAACATCCCCATAGTTGATGATCAGGTATGGTTCAAATATCATCTTATTTATTTTATTATTTTATATTCAGCTTCATCATTAGGAACATGGTGATGGAAATGGCCAAAGCCAATTGAGTAAACTTTATTTTCCCAATTCCATTTGGGATGGGGGGAGGGGAGAAAAATCTAAATTACC
This sequence comes from Torreya grandis, assembly GCA_037957365.1. Taxonomy (NCBI): domain Eukaryota; kingdom Viridiplantae; phylum Streptophyta; class Pinopsida; order Cupressales; family Taxaceae; genus Torreya; species Torreya grandis. Next base: position 783,285 of record JARHVA010006561.1, on the reverse strand, counting down.
AAGACCAAGAAATGACCACCCTCTAAATCCTCCCAAAGGAGATAATCTTTGTCTAGGAGGAAAGGGAGGGGTGTATAAAGTTGAGTAGCTCCTAGATCTATGGTGGCTATGGTTGTGATATCTATCACAACCCTATTGATCTTGATCTCTATATTGATAGTAATATAATGAATGCTTAGATAAACTTAGATAACCAAACATAGGGTATAACCTCAATGGTACACCATAGTGAAAAGATGTTTTACTTCCATCTCCACTTTGTCGACTTGAATTTGAAGCAAAACATTAGACAAGACATAAACTATATTTGAAGTAGGAAAAATTCTTCCTTAACTTTATTTATTTAAAGTATCAGTATTAATGTTTTTTCAAATTAAAAAAATGATTTCAATGAAAAATATGTTCCATATTTTCTTGTATTCCTCAAGAAGGTGTCTTATATGTCCTAAGAGGATGTTGTTCTAAATGAATTTTTTAAGGCTGAAGGGTTGGAAAAATGAATGAATCCAATTCCAGACAACTTGAGCTCTAAAACAAAACCATAAATTATGTCTAAGGGAATTATTATGCCCACAAGAAGGAAATTTGGGTGGAGGAATAACCACATAGATTAGTATTTCTCCCACCAAGAGGACTTGGTATAATAAACACCAAACAAAAATGGTCTTTTTGGGTTCAAAAATATCAAACCAAACTGATTGAAATGTCTTATTCCCAAAAGGGGGGAAGGATATTTATATTACATCACTTGTTGAGAATTTACTATGGGATGTTGTTCAAATAAATCCATTTATAGCCAAGATGAGGTTGATATCACAACATAGGAGTGGAAGGAAACTAATTAAACTCTTTCTACCATATGGGAGAATTAGCAATGCCAATGTTGTGTGAAGTATGATCAAGAAAAATGATCTAAATTTTATAAATAGACTTAAAATACTAAGTATTAATCCTAAAAGTGAACTTTAGGTAATCCTAAGTGATCCAAGATCTAGTGCACTTGTCAAACATGTCCCCCTAGAAATTTAATACCCTATCGAAAGAGTATCAATGTTTTAATTCTATGAGATTTAGAAAAGGGTTTCTCATTGAGAGAGATAATAGGAGAACACCATAGGGAATTATATTAAATATAAATACCCTTATTAAATACATAAACTTTCAAAAATAGCTAGGGTTTAATAGAGGATTTTGAATACAAAATTCCCATAATCTTGACAATAACTAGGGTGATAAAAAAAGTTTGAAAGCCCAAATATTTTAAGGCTTGTTTGTCATAGGGAAACCATAAATAAATGTAATTCTTGAGAATAAATTTCTAGGACTCATGACCTTCTATATAAAAGATAATCCAATTATCATAAATGGCTAAACCTTTCTTAGAATTCCAATTAAACCAAGACCTTTCACTTTTCCAGGTCAATAATAAAAGTCCCATAAAACTCTATAAAATCCTTTGATACCTTATAAGTTGGCCCACAAAAACACCTAAGTAGATTTTATAAATTCTCATAGGCTGATTTTGAGGGGGGAATTGGTAAAACAATAATAATACTACACGAGTGGTGACTAGGACTTTGGAGTAGATTTGTAATTTTCAAACCAGAGAGAGGTTTGGTGATCCAATAGGATAACTTCTTCTCTAATCTGAGGACAACATAATTCCATAGGTTCACATAAGAAACTTGATAATAAAATGGAATACCTAAGAATTTCAACATTTCTCCATGAGAATCCACTTCCATTCATAGTCTCCTAACTAACTCGATAAAGGCCCATAAATCTACCTAAAACACTGCATTTTAGCCCACTAGATGCTTGAAAAAAAATCCAAGAAAAATATATATAAGCATTCAATGGCATTCTGGAGAACCTCCTCATTCTGTTAAAAGGTGAGAAAGTAGTCATCATAAAAATGCCCATTGACAAACTAGATTTGAGGAGTATTAGGGAGACATATGGATTAGATAAGTCCTCTAGAAGTGAAATATTGAAGTAGGTATCAAAATACTTTAGTTGTTAGCACATAAATGAGGGTGTTAAAAGTAAAACCTTGTCTGATAGAGTGAAATAGGCCAAAGCTCTTAAATTGATGCCCATTGATACTAATGTAAAAATGTCATTATAAAAGAGGGATTTAAATGAAATAAGGAACTTGGGACCAAACCCTAATGCTTGAGGCATCACTAAGATTAAGGACCATTCTATTCAATCATAATCCTTTGAAAAATCATATTTGATGAATAGATCCTTTTGTTTGGATGTGTGATCCCATTCCATACATTTATAAACTATAGTGATGCTATCCAAAATGTAATGACCCTAAATAAATCTAGTTTCCTCATATTAAATAATTTAAAGGAGCAAATATATTACCCTAAGCGCAAGAGCCTTAGCTATAATATCATAAGAGACATTTAAAATACTAATAATCTTATATTTTAAAATATTCTCAAGGTCCCCAAACTTGGGAATGAATTTGATATTACCTGTATTGCTGAGTCAACCCAAAGAACCTTGAGAAATGGCTTCCAAATAGACTTTATGCAAATTAAGTCCAACACAGTCCTAGAAAGATTGATAACATTCATAGGGAGAACCATTAATGTATGGGGATTTATCTTTGGCCATATATATTACAATCTTATGAATATCCTATATGGATAAGGGTTTGTAACAAGCCATCTGTTAATTGAGTGAGAGCTTGCAAAGAACAATATCAAGACATTTTCTCAACACTAATCTTTCAGCCTCTATGGATGGCTGAGATTGGAAAACATGCTTAGTGTTTCAAAAAATATTGAAGTAGCTTAGGTGTTTTAGTTAACCACTCCCTATCAACCTTAATATATTTTATTTACATGATAGAGTTGTGATACCTTAGATTAATAAATAATTCCTTGGAGACCATATCACCAATATTATGTCAGTGGATGTGAGCTCAAATTTGAGCTTCATGATCTTGGCTGTGAAGATTTTTTCTTTTGATTTAATGCCTTAAATTGACCACTTGATTTTTCAAAGACTCATCCATGGGAAATTTTTCAAGCGTCGAAGAAAAAAAAATTAATTTCTTCACAGTGATTGAATTTTCCCACTTTATGATGGAAGCCAATTTTTTTCAAAAAGAAATGGTGGTAGTGGGAGGTGGTCTCTTCCCACTAATCAATCCACCTAGTTTCACCTAAAGGATGATGGACAATGTTCTTAACTCTCTTAATGTGGGAAATAGTTTGGGGGTACTATAATTAGTAGGTATTTATAGAAAACTAATTGTTATAGATTTTGGTTTGAAAGTCAGACCAGTCCACATATAATTTAATAACATAATGATCCAATAGAAGGACATCAATAATAAAACTCACAAATTGATCAATTTCTTTAGAAAAAGAGAAGATATTTTGGTCTAACATAAGGGTTATATCAAGTCTCTTAAGAACTCATTCTAGCCCTTGGTGAAAAAAAAGTGAACCAAGCCATGGGAGATGGTTTCCTATGGTGGTGATTTAGATAAAAAATGCCAAGTTTGTTATGAAGGTAAAACCATGCTTCTAATTCACTAACACACCAATTGATTGGTCTTTGTCCTTGAGTGATTTAATCATATTAAATTCCCCACAATATATCTAGTGGGCCATCAAAAGAGTGTCTTCCAACCACCTCCAAAAACTTATCCTCTTAGCCACATCATTAGAGGCATATATATTCATAAGATCACGGATCCTCCCATAAAAATTAAAAATCATCCAAAGATCATGGTTAGTTAGGTCTAAACCCCAATCTATCGCAAACAAAACATAAAGTAGCATAATCTAGTGATAATGCCACTATGCCCAACTTCATGTTTGGACATGAGTAGTGTATACACCCTAAATTGGTCAAACAACCACACATATCATGTCTTTTCATATTCGTTTCATAAGAGACTCCAAATGGAGAATATGAGCCTTATTCACATTAGCCATGTCTTTTGTTTTACTTATCTTGGTCTTGTTTCATGCTCGAGTCACCTTTTTGGTCTATAATAAGTCATCTGTAGCCTTCCAGATGGTCATTTTAACTTAGCCAAACTCTATTTCCAAGGCCAATTTTATCCTCCTCAATCCTAAGCTTGTAGGATAGGAGTGTTGGGATTGGACTATAGCATTGGACCATAGGGTGTCCCAATTTTGGTGCTCCTTTCCTTTTGTATTTTGAATCCCAATGGTCATTTCTCTTTGCTCAAGAGGTCTTAAACCCTTCTTATCCCTTTTATTAAAGTTTTGTTTGTCTTTTGAGCATTGACTAATGTGAATAAAGTTATCAAATTAAAAATAAAGAGTTTCCTATATAAAGTACTTCATATGGAATTTTATATCTAGTACTTACTACGCTGATAGAGTACATAATTAAAAATCAATCAATAGTATAAATCAACATACTGCATCACACATAGATTTGTATGCTTGATCAAGGAAGGACCTAGGTGAAATTTCATTATTACATATAACATGCATGTTGATTATGCACATTCCCCTCAGGAAGAACTACATTTGATCTAAGATCTTACCTTCAGGGTTAATGTAGGTAGTGATCAAAACAACATGGGCTCTAGATCATGCGATTATACTTCACCTAACCTAGTTTTTACCCCTTTTAATTTTGATATATTTTTTGTTTAATTTGTGTATATAGACCTAGGATTTTGAAGATTAAAACATATATAAAAGGAGATCTATCAACATTCAACATCTAAAATTTCACAAACAGGATCACACGGGGACAATGAACAAAACCCAAACAACTTAGATCTTTGTGACCAGTTTAGAAAACAGTGGCAATAGTGGATAATAACATTAGACCTCGAAGTATCTTATTTTTAGTGCTCCTATCCTTTCATTGAATGAAATCTAGATCTAGGATCCTGACATTTTCTCAGTCCTATGCAACAATTTTTAAGCTTTGTAACAGTCATCTCAGTTTATTTTTCTAGATAAGTTACTTCTCTTCTCTATGTAATTAATTTGATCAATTATGAATTTTACCATATTTTATTAGATTTTCCCCCTTAATCCATACCCTTTATTGTTTATGAATTAAACACTAGCTTTCCAAAAATAATAAAACATTTTGTGAGCATGTCTTACTTAGAAAAAATTTCAAACCCTAGGTACCCTTAGGGTTTTTCCTTCATATTTTTGTGCAAAAATTCAATTTCAAATTTATGATTTTTGTATAATTCTTTTTTCATTTATTTTATTCAAATTTATTTTATAATTTAAATTATATCAATAATTTTTAAAAATTCTAAAACCCCAACAAAAAACACTAGATTTCTAAACTAGGTCCTCAAAACCCAATCCTTCCTTACAAATTTTAGATAAAATTTTTAGAATTTTTTGCAAATTATTTGGAGTGTCAAAAATATTTTCGAAATCTCTATGGTAGTAGTTATTTTATGCAAAAATTAAATTTTAAACTTCTGATTTTTGTATAAAATTTTGTGAATTTATTTTTAGAATTTAAATTATTGAAATAATTTTTAAAAATTCTAAAACCCCAACCCAAAACCTTAGATTTCAAAACTAGGTCCTCAAACCCCAAGCTTTCCTTCAAATTTTTAGATAAATTTTTTGGAATTTTTGCAAATTTTTGGAGTATCAAAAATATTTTCAAAATTTCTAATGTTGGTATTTATTCTAGTATTTATTTTATTAATATTACTTTTACAAATTCTCTTTGGTGAAATAAATAAAATGGATACTAAGGCACTTCTTCCCTCTCATTTGATAGATCAATTTATAAATTTGTCTCATAATTATGACAATGAATGGACAAATTTGCAAAGTTGTACATTAGCTAAAAATGTGGAAAATGATTTCATTTAAAATCAAGATAATTACTATTATTGTAATGAGAAATATGATGATACATATGAAAGTGATAGTGAGGAACAAGTAGATGCATCTTCTTCTCTCAAACCTATCTCTTTTCTTCCCTCTTCCATAGAAAATAATTTTGATAAATGGGAAAGGTACTTTTCACCTAATTCTGCTATGCACAATGCATCAAATGAAAAAATTAGTAATGCAATTCCAAGTGAATCTCTCATTGGTGATAACTTGATTCTATTTGAACCTAATCTCTCTCTCTCTCTCTCTCTCTCTCTCTCTCTCTCTCTCTCTCTCTCTCTCTCTCTCTCTCTCTCTCTCTCTCTCTCTCTCTCTCTCATTACTTCTATGTTCAAATTACAACAATATAAACACAATAGAATCAAAATTCCAATGATCCATCTCATGCTCTTAACTCTATTTTTTCAAAAGAATGTCTAAATGATAACTCTCTTTCTCTTTCTTCTCATATTAAAAATGAAAATAATGCATACACTCTATTCCAAGACAACATATATTCAAAAAATGTTATAATTTCACATGATAATTTATTGCATATTAAAAAAGCATTAAATTCTTCTATTGCCCCCTTTCCCTAGTGATGATGGAAGTGATAATGAGTATGATAGTGAACATGCTAATGAATATGAAAATGAGATTAAATATGCTCAAAACTCTGATTATGATAATGCATGGACTAATGATGATTCTTACACACATAATGATAAAGAAAATACATCTCATGCTTCTAACTCTTCTCTCACTCCTCTCAAATGTAATGTCCTAAAAAATGTTGTTTCTACTTCTAAGTATGATTATATTTCAAATAATGCACATGTTGATGATAAAATCACATCCTCTACTCAATTAGAATGTGACTCACTAAATAATAAAGGTAACAATGAACATCCCAAGCCACCCCATACTACAGTAGCACCTATTTATTACTCTTCTCCCAAAGAGAATGGTAGCCCACATCCCTTTACTGAGGTCCAAGTTACCATTACTCCAAAGGTTAAAGTGAGCACAACCCCTCTTTATGATCCAATTGATAAATGTAGCATTGCCATGGCTAAAATAAATGATCAAATTTAATGATTAAATGAACCACTTCAAGATGCTAATATACCATCCTAGGAGATTATTTATTAGATGCATGTAGTTGGTGAATTAAAACACCAAGTACCTCTCCTTACCTTGGAAAAGAAGGCTTATAAGTCTTGAATGGATGCCAATAATTTACATGGTAACCCTATTTAGAATACATTTATAAAATTTTCATTTCTTAAGCATTTTGAAATACCATCATTGCCTCGCTTTGATGGAACTAGGGATGCATTCATACACCTTCAAGCCTTTCAAAAGCCTTTTTTAATCTCATGTGAGTTATTTGATTCTACTCAAGTTGTCCCAACAGACACTAGTGGGTAATGAAAAGCATTGGTTCTATCATCTACTCCCTATTGGTTCCTTGCACACATAGGATGACCTATAGGAGGCATTTATCAGATATCACATAGCAAATATGGGCCCTTGTGTTACATATGAAAAATTTGTCACATTGCATCAGAATACTTTAGAGCCAATTAGTGATTATATATTATGATTCAAGATTCACATGTTAACATTGATCTAAAAGCCAATATATTTAAAGATCCAACATATCTTTATTAAGGGCCTTCACCAAACCCTCTTAGTGTATATACTAGATTAGATAGAGTCCTATTTTTGGCACTTATGTTATATAATTCTAGCCTTGGAGAATAAATTGGGATTGATTAAGTCAGATTCAGTTGTTCAAATTACATTGGATTTCATAGCATTACCTCCATATACAGCTCTTAGCACTCAACATCCACCATGTCCAAAACAAGATAGAAGACCACAGCCATAAAAGCAACCAATTAAGAATAGAGAGCTAGTTTCAAAAGCACCACCTATAATATGCACTACAAAGAACAACAATAGGTCACCAATATAGTTTGATTAAAATTAAGATAGCCCATATTTCATATTATCAACACTACTAGATATAAGGTTAATCACATTACCTTCTACTCATCGATGAGACCCACATCTCTTACACAGAAAACCACATTGGCCCTTTTTTAACTATCATCATATCTATGGACATAGAGATAATGTTTTTTTATGGAATTAGAGATTGTATTAATAGATGTGTTGATAATGACATCATATAATTCACATAGGGGGTACCAAGATCTCCTTCATCATAGGAACATAAACCTCATTCCTCCATGACTGAGTCATCCCAGGACACTCCTAAAAAATCATTGATTACTCATCATTAGAGTAATGTAATTTCTAAGACAGCCTCATAGGAGATATCCTATCCCACCTACTCAAAAGGTTTGGAGACCATTACAGTGAGAGAAACCTACATATATCAATGTAGTCTGAGGAGTACATAGTATAGTTCCATATACATATCCAGTACAACATAGGCACCATAATAACATATTGCTTCAGAGAGATATTCACTATAGCTAAGTATTCTAGGTACTATCTCATATATCAACCTGATATATTTAAGATTAGATGAATCCACATAAAAGAGTACTACTCTTGAGAGATATTCACTACAGTCAAGTTTTTTGGGTCCTATCTCACGTAGCAACCCACTAAGGTTAAGATTAGATAAACCCACATCAAAGAGTAATGCTCCTGAGAGATATTCCCTATGGCTGAGTTTTTAGGGACCTATTTCATGTAGTAACCAACTATGATTGAGATTAGATGAGCCCCCATCATAGGTTATAGTTCTAGATTGAACTATTACTCAATCATATGCATCACAACAGAAGCCATAGGGTGTTATTTCATGTAGCAATCCACTAAGTTTATGGTTAGACGAGCTTTCTTCATAGCACATAGTTTTAGTTTCACATCCATTATGGTTTCATCTTGCAAAGTCTCCAGGCATAACTACAGTTAGTGCACCATATATAACATCAAATATAGGGCATGTTCCTACATAGCATGAGTAGTATGGGTACTTATTTAGTTGGCCATTAGGGTTCAGATAGTGATACGATACACATTCATATTGGTATTAGTTCATAAGATTCACTTAGTGGGTAATAATGGAACCAAAGGACCACCCTTCGTATTCTTGATCCACTCTCAGGGAAGTGATATGCATAGCATTATCTCTTACATCCCCTTCTACTAACAACTAACATTCCTAGTTCTAGGTAACCATCCCTAGCCAAGCCAAATTATCAAAGTCTTGATCTTACTGATATCCTATTTTACCAATATTGAACCAATTCACTTTACCAATTCAATTTATAAATTACAAAATAAATAAAGTTATTTACTTACATACGATTCAAAATAAAAACTAGCATTATACTCAAACAATCAAATCACATCCCAAACAACATTTTACCAAAACATATGCAACCTTAACATCAATGTCAAATTAACTATTTATAAATTAACCATTCGTAATAAATATACCAAAATATTCCAAAATCCATAACACAATACACATGATTCAAAATATATATATATATATATATATATATATATAATGAGTTTTCAAAGCATATACATCATATCAAGGTACAATCAATAATGAATGGGCATCATGCCCTCACTCTCAGTCTCACTCTCCCCACAAGTACTAGTCTCATAATCTACTCTAGCACTTGATGGCCCCACACATTTATGAGTTATTGCATGCCTCTTAAAATGAATCTCTCGCTCTAGTAGCCAACCATGCTCCTCATGCAAGATCACATATCACCTCTAAAGGTTTGTGTACTCATTCATGATCCTTGTGCTAATAGAACCAAAATCAAGTTGAGGCATCCTATGCCTATCCAGCTCAACTCTTAGCTTATCTCTCTCTCTTGTGACCCTAACAAATGTAGTTGTCAATATAGAAGCCATGTCAAATAAATGATCATGAACACCAACCATAACTATCACTCACTCTATCAGTCCCTCCTCCACCACATCGTCATGCACATACCGTGTAAACTCTCAATGTGTTGACTCAATGATGGTCTCCTAATAATCATCATCTCCACTCCCCACCCTAGCATGCGCCTCATCATGAGCACCTCCCACTCCACTTAAAAACAAATTATGGAATTACATTAGGTATATACTTTGAAATCAAAATCAAAACCATAAACTTAAAAATAATATAAATATAATCACTGCTTACCTCCCATCATCTGGATCAGCTAAGGATCTTCATACGTGCGACTATTCCCTACCTCAATAAGATACAATGGATCCACATGATGTCTAACCCACCATGAAATATATGAATATGTACCTCCAACATCATCCACATCAAGAATATCTATAGCCATATCCCATGCATCTAAAGGTAATGGTGCTAGTTCAACCTCCATAGACCTCACACGAGTTCCCACCCTCGTAGGTGCTCGTGCACTCCTCACCCACACCCACACTATTGGAGGCACATCCTGTGGTACACCAAACTATCTAGTCATGCACTCATACTAAAAGTGCTCATATACTCCAACTTAGTGGTCATGTATCCAACAACTGACCCTCATATACCAGAATTGCACTCCATTCTCGACCCACCAAAGAAATGCTCTATAAGGCCTCCATATAATGTCACTAGACACCAATTTGTCTAGCATCCATCTATAATAATCTATCCTATGGGATCAAATAGTCAATGTCCTCGTCCACCACTCCCCAAATATCTATGGAGGTGCTCACTTCTCCCTCGATAATCCTATTGGCTGCATAATCGCTATGTGCTCATAATCCCAATAATGTAATAACATTGTTGCACTCAATTTGACACTAAATGCCTCTTATATCAACCTGTAGATATCCTTGTATAGGTGGGAAAGCATAGTCCTACCCCATGAGAATATAGTTCCATATAGCTCCATACTATGCACATTCCTATGCATCTTATATGCAATTGACACTCCACTCCCATCCATAACAACAAATGAGGCCAACAAGATATCCAACCATTTTTGCAAGCATGGAACACTAAATTGCACAATAACTTACAATAATACATCACCATCACTCACTCTCTAATGTATACCTAAGGGTACACCATAAAAATACAAGGATGCATGATCAATAACATCAACACCCATGTCATCTTACAATGTCACACACCATCCACTAATCGGTAAATGCAAAATTTGATACACATCCTATAAAGTCACAATAATCTCCCCTATAGGAAGCCAAAAAGTACAAGTATCTAAATTTCACCTCTCACATAAGGCAGTAATTAGATCTATCCCACTACATTGTGCCTAAGTCAGACACATGACCCAACCCTATCCTATCCATGACAAATCTCTCATTAGTATACAATGGTAACAACCATAATATCTCCATCACCTAGCCCCTACAGAAATCTCGCATCTGCACCTCACCTTGAAAACACTAGAAATAACATTATATCAAGTAACAACGATAAATTAAAAGAAAACACAAAAATAATAGTAACTAACAAAGCTGAATCTCAAAAATTCCTACCTATAGGACAACAATGCTAGGTATAGGAAAACATCATTAGACAAGAGTATTGTAACCTAGAGATGAGCACTGGAACTTGGTTAGGAGTGCTAGATGTAGGACATGAGTATTCAAACTAGTAAATTTTTCCATGGCTACTTTAAAGAGCTCAAACACCAAAAGTAGTCTTCAAAATAGACAAAAATCAAGTGTTTTAGCTATTTACCAGGGTAAGATTACCACTAGCCTAAACTTAAGCGACCAACTAATCGAACTGGGTCATGATAGGGGCTCATCTCCACAACACATCTCTAACTATAGAGATCTAAATCTCAACCTAGTCAATACATAAATCAATGGAGAATCAATCCAATTTCCTACATTACCTAGTTTTGTCAATCAAATCAAAATACCATTTTGCCCATAACTTGAACCCCATAACACCATTTTTCAAACCATTCTCTTCTGTGAAATCATGATAATGATACCTTAGACATCACTTCAAATTCACTCTCTTACTACCTCATCTACCTACTATGGCATGAGTATCTCTATATTTTTTTACTCAGACACACACCTTGATCATCACCAATAAAAACTTGTTCCACTTTCAACAACTCAGTCTAATCAATCAAATAACCTCTCAAGATATTCACAACAAGACAACCTTATTTCTACTTATGTTACTAGTCATCACTTTTGGCTAGGCCTCCTCTATCACAAATTTCATCCCTCTCCTCAAAAGGGGGTCATCATTTGTAATATTCCTATTTTTACACTTACCCAAAATGCCCATCCACTCTCATAGGTGAATATACCATGGTTCATACACATCCAGTAGTCAAATTATCAGATTCAACTTAGATTAGCCAAAATATATAGTGATTAAGATTACATGGGTCACTCAACATTACTCAAGATATTCAAAGGGATATACCTTCAGTTTATAGATGCATAGACTATTCGAATACCGTGGTCAAGACCATATGGATCCATAGTGATTTAAGCTTACAAGTATACAAGCTATTCAAATATAGTCATTCATATTATATGGATTCATAGTGACTTCAATATAGATTCAAACTCAGATACTAGATTCGGGGGCATGTACATTACTACACATTTCACACATACAGCTTCATGCAACATGACATAGTTACAGAATCAGATAGTAGACTATAGGGATAATGCAGAGAATAGTGTTTTAGTCTATAGTTTTACACATAAGACATGGTAGGACATATCATTTTACATGTGGTTATAAAAATTAATAGATTATATAGATGAATACCAAATTTGGGGGCATGACACATATGTTCATGTTCTTCATCACTCTAGATTGTATAGATGGAATGATAAGACATGCCATTATCTTATTACACATTGACAAGAGTTTTAGATTACACACATTTATACCTAGTTGGACCATATGGACATCTACATCAGTTAGTCCATTACTTTATCTAGACCTAGACTAGAAGAGTTTGTGTGAGATGGAGGACAAACATTGGTTTTAGACCTCTGAGCATTTCTTAGTTCTAGTTCAGAAATTCAGAGTGGGGGCATGATATATTTTGATCTTCATAGCATACGTATTTTATACACATTCTAGATTACATGAGTTTATGTGGGATAAAGGATAGACATTGGTTTTAGGCCTTCGAGCATTCCTCATTTTGAGCCAGATTCAACATAGAGGGCAAGTGTTTTCGTCCTTCTCCATGTCACATGGATTCCACTTTCAGATTCAGTATAGGGGGCATCCATCTCAAGGATTCTTTCTTTCTCTAGGAACTATTCATATCTCCATCCACTTCCCTAGCCATGAATTGAGTTGGACCCTTTGTAACACATTTATCTCCACATAGGCAAGTTCAGGTACACATTTTTATTCTTCTTCTTTTTACTTTATTAATTCATTTCATTTCATCACTAGAATAAAAGGGGGGCAAATGTATACACCCTAAATTGGTAAAGCAACCACATATCCTGTCTTTTCATAGTCCTTTCATAGGAGACTCCAATTGGATAATATGAGCCTTATTCACATTAGCCATGTCTCTTATTTTATTTATCTTGGTCTTGTTTCATGCTTGTGTCACCTATTCAGTCCATAACCAATCATCGATAGCCTTTAATATGGTCATTCTAGCTCAGTTAGAATCTATTTCTTAGGCCAATTCTATCCCCCTAGGTCTTGAGCCTATAGGGTAGGAGTGTTGGTATTGGACTATAGTGCTGAACCCTAGGGTGTCCCATTTTTGGTGCTCCTATCCTTTTACATTTTGAGTCCCAATGGTCATTTCTCTTCGCTCAAGAGGTCCTAGACCCTTATTATCCCTTTTATTAAAGTTTTGTTTGTCATTTGAGTGTCAACTAATGTGAATAAAGTTCCCAAATTCAAAATAAAGAGTCTCTTATATAAAGGAATTCACAAGGCATTTTATATCTAACACTTACTAATTTAGCATAGTACATAATAAAAAATTAGTCAATAGTATAGCTTCGCATTTTGCATCACACATATATTAACATGCTCGATCAAAGAAGGGCTTAGGTGAAAGTTTATTCTTGCATTTACCGTGTGAGTTGATTATGGACATTCCCTAAGAGAGAACTACATTTGATATGAGACTCTAGCTTAAGGGTTAATGTAGATAACGATCAGGATAATAGGGGTTCTTGATCAGGTGATCATACTTCCCCTAACCGAAAATTTCCCCCTTTTTCTTTTGTTATATTTGTTGTTTTGTGTCTATAGATAGACATAGGGTTTTGAATATTAAAATAGCTCTACAAGGAGCTCCATTGACATTCAACATCTAAAGTTTCATAAGCAAGATCACATGGGGACATCAAACAAAACCCAAAAATCTCAGATATGTATGACTAGTTTAGACAATAGCAACAAGAGTGGACACTAGCACTAGACCCCAAAGTGTCATTTTTCGACGCTCCTATCCTTTCACCTAACAAAAACTAAATCCAGGTTCCTAACATCTTCTCAGTCTTGTGTAGTAGTTTTCAAGATTTGAAATAATCATCTCATTCTATTTTTCTAGATAAGTTTTCTTCCATATGTGATCAATTTGATCAAATTTGTATTTTACCATATTTGATTAGATTTTTCCCCTTACTCTAGACTCTTTATTGTTTATGAACTAAACACTAGATTGCCAAAAATAATAAAACAAGTATCATTTGGCTAGATGAATTCCATAACCATCTAGAGGGCATAACCACTTATTTAACTTCATGCAGGCACAAGATATGCATGTTTAAAAACTTTTGATAACTGTCCTGCACTAAGTTTGCATGCTAGATCAGTTAAACCGTAAACATTTTAAAATAAAAAATTCATTAGAAATTGTCAAGTTTCATAGTTTTCCCCTCTTGGCCTTCTAGCACTGCAAAGCGGTTACTCAGGAAATAATGTTTTTAGGTTGTTGCTATAAAATATTCATGCACAATAGGTCATATCTTAGGTAAGAAAAATCAGCTTCTTCACTACCATGAGAGGATCTCCTTAAATTGTGAGTTGATTGATAATGTGGAGGAGGGATTTCCTATGGATTTACACCTAGGACTATGGTCATTTGCATCTATGTCTTGTGTATGAAATAGAGGTAACCCATGTCTCATGGATTCTTGTGTCTATTTAGAATCATATTGACTATTTGTGGAGCACTTGTTCTAGCCACATTGAGGTTGGGTAATGGTATTTGAGTAGTATGGGTTTTAGCTAGTTAGGTGATCATATTAGAAGATGTTGTTGGCTTTCTAGCTCCAACAAAATCTTTGAAGGATAGGTTATTTTGATAATTTCACCAACCCACCACCTGCCAGACATCATTCATCCCTATCATAGGACAAGACGGTTCTAGAGCCACTTTGTGTGGGGTGATTGAGGTAGCCATCAAAGGATAATGTTTAATCATGTGGTCCAAAGCCTGGAAAAAAGCAATTCAATAGGTTGATGTATATAACCTTCTAGGTGAAAAGTTGACCCCCTATTTGGATGTTTATGGTCTCGTGAAGGTCTTGAGAGAGGTCAACCTCAAAAAATATGTGTTGCTGAAGATGAGAGTGAAAAAATAGTTGGACTCAAAGCACACAAATCGACTTAAGGGTTTGACCAGTTATTCCAGGAAAGGCCAAAAATGCATCAGTAAGCCTGAAAAATCTATCTAGTCTAGAACCTTGATCTTAGTTTTATCTGAGACGACAAAATCTCGGGTCTAGAGTGAAAATAAAAATAGGGAACTCCTCACATAGAAAGGACCATGTTTGTGAATAATAGCACAATGAGTAGGGTTTTCAACTTAGAATAGGAAAAATATCTCGACCAAATTTTGAATCCCTAAAAGATTGTTACCATGGGCCAGTCAATTAGTTTTCACCTAGCATGAATCATACATTTGACTAAATGTGGCCAACAAAATACACTATAAGAGTATGGAATTCAAGCCATTGGAAGCACTATCAAAAACATGGAAATCTAATAAAACATCAATAAAAGAATCTAAGTCAGTGATGTCTTACCTCATGATATACTTTTAGATTAAACTTATATACTTGCTTCGACATCATGACTATAATCTCCTAATTAAACTATATCAAATGACATACAACTTGAAAAGAGCCTATTAAATAATGTGAAGCCCAAATGAGAAAGACAATAAATATAAAAGTGGTTTACCAGTTCTGCAGAGCTGAGACAATTGGTGGCGATTTGAGGGGGAAATCCCTAACTAAACCCAGACATGACAAGCACCTAGAACCCTCCAAGACATTAAGAGCTTATTTCTTTGTCCAACGATGCTCTAGTTGGAATGTCATTGGATCTACCTTTCTTTCTCAATTTTTATATATGGATGATTTGATATTGGTTATATAAAATCGGGGTGAAGTTGAAGCTAAACGATAAAAAACCAAAGAGTTGTCAGCTCAATACAAGCATCTTGGACTGCAACGCCGGCGAGATTATAATATGTTCCAATTATTGTATCATGGAAGTTAAATCTATCTTTAAAATAAATAAAAAAAGCCTCCTCTTTCAGCACCGGTTTTTCCGTCCTTGCTTTATAATTATATAATTTTTTTTCCTATATTCTTTCTTCGTTCTGGTCAATGGAGTCTGTGAATCGCCGCAGTGAGCTTCACGTGGTGATGTTCCCATGGCTTGCTCACGGCCACATTTCTCCATTTGTTTAGCTTTCCAAGAGGCTTTTAGACATAGGTAATGTCCAAATCTCATTTGTTTCAACTCCTCTTAATATTGCCAAGATCAAACTGTTTTTCACAGAAGCAATTGAATCTCAATCTGTTGGAGATGCCATTGCTTTAAGTGGATGGACTCCCTCGTGGTATTGAAAGCACATCTCATCTTCCAATCCATCTCAGCCCTCTTTCCCACACTGCAGCCAGAGGATTGCAGAAGCCTCTTGAATTTTTACTTGCCAGATATTGTCATTTTCGATCATGTATTATGCTGGGGTTCTAAAGTGACACTTAAGTTGAAAATTCCTGCGATAATATTCGCAGCCGATGAATTACTTCGACCGCCTCTTATATATCCTATGGTTTATGTCCTGCGAGAAGATCTCAAGGCGCAGAAATCACAGCCGATGATTTACTTCGACCGCTTTCCGATTTTCCATCGATTGCAATTCGGCATCGACCAAGAAATATAAATCTATTGATCGACTGTTACGATGTTTGCGCTGCAATAGCTATAACAGCTTGCTATGAGGTAGAAGGAATTTTTTAGAGTATTTCCAGCAGGTCACTGGAAATTTGGTGGTTCCTGTGGGTGCTCTTCTGCCTCGCCCTTATCCTCTGAAACAGAATACTCATGGGGAACATGACTATCTGAAATGGTTGGAGAAGCAAAGGCCTGCTTCTGTTTTTTATGTGTCATTTGGTACTGAATGTTTTCTATCCAAGAAGCAGATAGAGGAGATAGCGGACGGATTGAAAGCTAGTTTGCAGCCATTTCTGTGGATGGTGCGTTTTCCAGACTATTTAGATGAAGGAATGGATCATGTTCGAAGGAGGGTTTCAGCTTCCTTGCCTGAGGGATTTGAATCCAGAGTGGCGAATAGAGGAATGCTTTTTACTTTTGAGCATGTGGGCTCAGCAGGAGATTCTGTTGCACCCTTCTACAGGGGCCTTTGTAACCCATTGTGGGTGGAGCTCATTGATGGAGGGGTTCGGTGCTGGATTGCCTCTGATTGCTTTGCCCATGCAGTTGGATCAGGGATTGAATGCTCAACTGATTGTGAATGAATTGCAAGTGGGTGTTGAAGTGGAGAGAGGAAGTCATGGATGTATAAGCAAAGTGGATGTTTGCAGAGCTGTGAGGATCGTCATGGTTGATGAAGAGGCCAGAAATGTGAGGTCCAAGGCTTGAATTGTGAAGGAAGGCAAGAATGTGAAACCCAATATATCGATGATTTTGTGAAATTATTCCTAAAAGTTAATAGTTAACTCTTTTTCTCTCTATAGATGATTTGGTGAAATTACTAGTAGTTGACTCTTTTTCTCTCCAAAAGTTATTATTAGAGGTAGTGTTATAATTTCTGTCTTAATAGTTTTATAGTCTAGTCTCTGTAAATGTAAGCGTTTAAGTTATATTATTTAATAAAAAATACGGTCGTAGATGTTTGCCTAAAAGATAGGCTAATCACATAGTTCTAAATTTTCCTGTCTTTCAGTTTTATAATCATATTGTTCTCTGTTAACTTTGCAGCAGCAGTATTTGTTGATTGTCCTGCTACTTTTCATGTAATCAAAAACATGATCATGTTATCAGAGCCTGTTGAATTTTCTTTGTAGAATCATGAGGAATTTCGTCTATCAGGAAGAGTGGGTGAATGACCTTGAGAATATTGGACTGTAAACTCCAGGGCTCCTT
>JARHVA010006561.1:702500-757500 GCA_037957365.1 Torreya grandis | reverse complement strand
CAAAATGAGTGTTGTACCACTCATATAGAGAGTATCCAACTAAATTTTGGCTTCCTCATGGTCAATATTCTGAATCCTTCAATATATCACAATTTGTTTTCCCACTTATCCAATTTCTTTCTACTTAGCTCAACATTATAAATTGGCAAATCAAATTTAACATCTAATTTCAAGTGTGGGATTGTCTTACCATCTATAGAAGTAAAGCCTTTCTTAGAAGGTGAAAGAGGAATTTATTCTCCTTCATTTTTATCATCCTTTGATTTATACTTCATGCATTCCTCATATATTTCTTCAACCATAGTTTTCATACTAAGGAAAGCACGTTGGAATTCTACCTCAGACATATTAGGTCTCAAGCTTGACTATTGACTTGCACATCTTGCACCAATTTCAGAATTAAACTTTCAAAGTTTCCCTTTACCACACTTTGATTTAGACCTAGCTACATTACAATACTATACTTCAATGCCAAATAATGTTATACATCCTTGAACCTTGCTCTCATACCAAATTGATCCAAAAATTCAAGTCATAAACTTTGAAATGAACTTAAAATGGATGAATAACTGAATAATTAATCTCAACTTTCCCTTAACTTGATTCAAATTGGCTTTAATTCAAAAAATAGAAAAAAAAATAGAGAATAAATGATAATGATTCAAGAAATTGTTTACAGGGTTCACCAATTGCCTACATCCCTGAATCCATTCTTCTGAGTGTTCCAATCAATTAAAAATCTTAATAATTATTAAAAAAATCTTCTGAGTATGATAACAATAAATATATGTATCACATAACTTGTATTCACAAGCAAAATAGACTTCCATAGTTGAAAAGGACATCCTTACTGCCTTTGCACTCCAAAATCCTTCTCTGTTTCAAAACCAAACTTTGTTTTCACTTATTTAAGTAAAAAATAATGTATATGCTTATATGTTTTAATTCCTATCCAATTTAGGTGGGTGCATATACTATTTTACCCAAAGTCTTGGGTTCAACTCCCAATTTTCCATGCTTCTATGTGCTATTTGGGAATAAAATCCCACATTCTTAGGAGGAAGGCAAGTTTTATGTTTTAAATTGATGTGTTGTTCCATGTAAGCCTATCTATATATAAATGTGACCATCCTTTCATGCTACCCATGTGTTAGTCCATGCATAGGGTAAGTTGTCTAGTGCCAAGATTGAGTGTTAAGTATAGTTTATTCAAATCTATGTTTGGAGATTCGATGGTTAGAACTAAATGATGAATAATAATAGACATGAAATATATAGACATACATCTTATTGTGAATAAAATATTATCATGATGGGATAATATGGATAATGTGGAAATATATGAATAAAAATATATATTAAAATCTCAGTGGTTAAGGTGTGGTATTATTGGCTAGATAATTTGACATCTACAACTATAAAAATTAGCACAACATATAAAATAATTTAAATATAAATAATAATTAAAATATGGTAGTAAAAGACTACCCTCTATCAAAAGAGTGAGCTGATTCTGGTTGAGGGCCCCCAACACGCAAATAGTGGGGTCTATTTTAACCTTTATTCTTGTCTAAGACTAGCATAAATAAAATTTTCAATATCCTTATATTTTTTCCACACATCATCTTTACATTGAGACACTTGTCCCTTCAAAATAATGCCACATCATCCATTTTCAAGACCAAAATTTCCATAGTGCATAACATTTTCTAACAAACTTGGTTTTTGACCATTCAAAAAGTGCCGAAAAGTTCATACTGAACTCTGCATTGTGTAAGTAGTCTCTTCTAATCTTGAATTTATCTGATTGGAAATTTCATGGGGATCCTATGGATCAACCATTTGGGCTACACCATTTATCCCTATTTTAATGCAAATACCCTTAATACAATAGTTTAATAGCATTTGGGACTTTATATTCATGTTTTATATTCATTAACTTTATAGATAGCTACATTTTTATTATAAGTAAAATTTAAAAAAATAATGGAATACTCATCTCTTGCATACATTCTTTATATGCCCTTATACATTTTAATTATGCATGTTCAATGAAGTAGTTATGTTCTACCTCATCCTTTGGGATGATATCTCTCTGTATATACTTTGAATTATTATTTAATTATTTCACCTTTATTTAAAGTTTGTCCTCTTCTTGGAGTCAACTTGCATTTAGCCATGTAATCATGAAGTGATGTTATGTTATCTTCTTCTCCATAGAGTTCTTTCCATTATTTTATAAACTCTTTATTGGATTTTTTTTTAAATTCAATTTTTTTTTATCTACCTCTCCACTTCACTTAAATTGATAATTTCTTCTTTTCTCATCATATATCTACCCCAATATTCAGGAGCACAAAAAGATTGATAAAAAATATTGTCAAAGTTGAAACGGTAGTTGGAGAACTCTATTTTGGTGATTTGTCACTGGGAAATGATAAAATATTGATCATGGAGGGGTATAAAATACATTAATACGTTATTATACTTATATCACACCTAGTTGAGATACCTACCACCCATTCTAGCGTCAAGAGCGACTTTCCTAATATAATAAAAATGTAGTTTTTATCCTAATTTTAGGCATCCATAAAATGGAAACTAGAAGTCATTTGGATGAAATAAAATAAACCTTTAATGTGTATTTTATACCTATAATTTAAACCTACAAATTTTATATGTAACCCTAAATCCCAATATATGGCACAAGTTGTAGAAATAGGTCATAAAATGTAGCTTTTTGTAGTGAAGAGACAAGTTCTTGAGCTCCAAATGGCATTTATGCATTTGAGACCTCCAGGTGTGAATAAATAAATTAAATAAAATATATAGAGGTAAATGACACATTTTACCATTACCTATACATACAAATCCACCTTGAAGTGTGTTTTCTCTACTATTTAGGAATGTGAAAACAAATACAACAAATGTTATCAAAGTTGAAGTGATAGTTGGAAAACTCTACTTGCAGTGCCTCATGGATGGAAATTTGTGATTAAAAAATGTTTTTGGTGGTGTATAACATATATTAATATTCTATTTTCCTCTTATAATGCCTGATCGAGAGACCCACTACCCATTCTAGCTTCAAGAACACAATTTCCAATACAAGAAAATGTAGTTTTAAAGCCTAACTTCATGTGTATAAAATATATACTGTAAGTAATTTGGATGCAAAAAAACTAACACTCATGTGTATGTATAATATTTATAATTTCAACCTAATCATGTTTATCGAACCTGCAATCCATGGCACAAGTTACAGTAATAGGTCCTAAAATGTAACTTGTTTTGTAGTGAAGAGACTAGTTCTTGAGTTCCAGCTAGGATTTATGCCTCCAGGATTTCCAAGTCTAAATAAATCACTTTAATCATGTATATATAATAAAATTACATGATATACCATCAATTAAACATTTAAATCCACTTTGAATCATGTTTTCACTACTGTTCAGGAGTGTGGAAGCACTTATAATAAATGTTGTCAAAGTTGAAGTAGTAGTTAGAAAACCCCAGTTTTGGTTATTCATGGATATAAATTAGAATTTATAACACATCCATGGTGGTGGATAAAATTTATTAATATATTATTGGCCTCTAATCACACCCGATCAAGATACCCACCACCCATTTTGGCCTCAAGAATGCCCTTCCCAATATTGAAAAAATAAATTTTTAGCCTAACTTCATACATTTGTAAAATAGAAACCATAAATAATTATGATTAAATTTAAGAAATATTAAATGAATTTTTAATCCATATAATATCACCACATATAATATCAATGTAACCTTCAACACCAATTGGTGGCACAAGTTGTAGTAATGACTCCTAAAATACAACTTTTTTGCAGTGAAGAAAAATGTTCTTGAGCTCCAACTAGCATTTATGCCTCCAAGACCCCTCAATGAGAATAAATCACTTTTATCATGTACAAATATTCAAATGGAATATTATCCCATTACCTCAATGATCAAATAAACTTGGAAGCATGGTTTCACTATTGTTCAGGAGTGTATAAACATTGATAAAAAAAATGTTGTCAAAGTTGAAGTGGTAGTCAAAGAACTCTCTTTTCAATGTTTCATGGCTAAAAAATAGCACTAAAAAAACATTCAAGGTGGTGGATAATGTCCAATACCAAGTTATTTTCCTCTGATCATTCTCAGTCAAGAGACCCACCACCCATTTTGTCCTTAAGAATTCCCTTCCCAATATAAAAAAAATATAATTTTGAGCCTAACTTCAAACGTGCATTAAAAAAAAATTGTGAGTCATTTAAATGAACCAAAAAACATAAAATGAATGTAAAACCCCTATAATTTCACCTTGGATCACTTTTATTTAACCTTCAATACTAATCTGTGGCACAAGTTATAGTAACGTGTCCTAAAATGCAATGTTTTTATAGAGAAAAGATAAGTTCTTGAGCTCCAACTAACATTTATGCCTATGGGATCTACAAGTGAAAATAAATAACTTTGATCATGTCTAAATTTTAAAATTAAATTTCATCCCATGACCTAAACATATAAATCCAAAGGGAAGTGTGTTTTTAGTACTATTTAGAAGCATGAAAACACTAACAACAAATATTGTCAATATTGAAGGGGTAGTTGGAGAACTCCACTTATAACACTTCATAGATGAAAAATAGGTCTATTAACATGTTCAAAGTCATGTATAATGTATATTGATAGGTTATTGGACTCTTATCATTATTATTCAAGAGACTCACCACCTATTTTGGCCTCAAGAACGCCCTTCCCAAAATAAGAAAAATGTAGTTATGTATCCTAACTTCATATTGCGTAAAAAATTATCTATAAGTCATTTGGATTAAACCAAATTACCCTCAAATTCATGTTAAATACATATAATCTCATCCTATATCATGTTTATGTAAAATTAAATACTAATCTATGGCATAAGTTGTAGTAACAGGTCTTAAAATGTAACTTTTTTTGTAGTTAAGAGACAAGTTCTTGATCTCTAACTAGCATTTATGCCTTTGGGACCTCCAGGTGAAAATACATCACTTTTATCTTGTCTATAAATTAAAATTACATATAATACCATAACATCAATGTCTAGATCCACCTGTAATCTTATTTTCACTACTGTACATGAGTGCAAAATCACTTAGAATAAATGTTGTCAAAGTTGAAGTGGTAGTTGAAGAACTCCACCTCTGATACTTAGTGGCTCAAAACTAGAATGAACAACATGTTTGAAGTGGTGGATAATATATAGTAACATTTTCTTGGACTCTAATCATGCTCAATCAAGATACCCACTACCCACTATAGCTTCAAGAACATAATTTTGAATTAAAAAAAATTGTAGTTTTTAGGCATAACTTTAGACAAGAAAAAAATGGAAATCTTAAGTCATTAACACTAATTGAAAGAAACCTAACGTGTGTGTCAAATTAATATATTTTAATCATGGATAATGTATATGTTAATTTGGATATGAATCTATGGTACACACCATTAACATGTCCTAAAATGCAACATTTTTTTAATGAAAAGGTTAGCTCTTGACCTCCAACTAAATCCAGGTGAAATTACATCACTTTAAAAACAGACAATTAGGAAAATTACATGGGATACCATGACCAAAACCTCCAAATTCACCTATATGCATGTTTTTAATACTATTCGGGAGTGTGAAAACATTAACAACAAATATTGTCAAAGTTGAAGTTGTAGTTGGGGAACTCCACCTTTTATGCTTCGTAGACTGGAATTGTCATTTCCAACATGTCCAGGGTGATAAATAACATATAAGACTAGGTTATTGGCATCCCATAATGCCTATTTTAGAGACCTACTACCCATTCTAGCCTTAAGAATAGCCTTTCTCTAATAACTTAGTATGTATATTAATATTCTCATAGAATCAAGAATATCAAATTATTTACTAATAATGACAACCATGCGAAGGTGGAATATTATTCGGCACCATTAACATACAACAAAAAGTTAGTAAGTAATTAAAAATTAAATTTTTATTTACTACCTACAAAATTGATAAAATTTGGTAAAATTAAATACATATAAATATGACAAGTCAATATAACTTGGGATTTTAATCCAACAAACCATTATGAGCTACTCTAATCTTGATAGTAGCAAGAATAACTTCATGTCCGACTCAAAACTTTTCCATATATTCATGTTTTATATCCTCCCATGATATTTGACCAATTGAATATTTTTTCAAGGACAAAATTCTAATATTTTAATATCAACCTATATGTTTCAAAGTCTTCAAACAACCATAAATATAATTATTTTATATGATATCATTTAATTCATGTTCTAGTGACTACCACAGACCCTTTGGGATAATCAATTTTTTCTCCATATATGAATGGGGAAATCAATTTTTTCCCTCTAGACATCGACATAAGTAGTAATTTGTTCCATATTCATTGTCTTCATTAACAATAAGTATAAAAACATGCCATGTATCAAAAAACCATTAATGATGTTGTCAAGATAGACAATGAGATGATGTTGTATTAGATCAAATACATGGTAAAATTCATGTGATGGTGTCATATTTGTAAGTTTTAATACTAGTGGAACCTAACATGGGTCAATTTGAATTAAACATATGCAACTCCATTTTTCTACCAACTCTTGGGATTCACACTCATTCAAAAGAGAGTCCATGTATGTAGAATAGAAACATTCTAAGTGTCTCATATGAATAGTCCAAGAACCTAAATTTGATCTATAATGAAATGAGTGGATCTCACTTGATTGGGTTAAAGTCATATAATCCATTTTTTCATTCAACCATTCAATAATGGTTGTTATATTAGTTGAAATACCACCATATTCAAACTTAAATTCCTCTCTTGTACTGACAATTTTTACACATTCTCTAGTACCTTCATGCTTATATTTTCTATGGATAGCATAAGTGAAACTCTAAATATGTTCTATACCAATGGTAACATGCATCGTCCTCAACCAAAAAAACATCCATCTATTCTTGAGTTATGATGTACAATTATTTGACCAAATATAATGCAAATTGAAAGTAATGTTCCTCTTAGTAAACTGTCCGTAGAACATATAAAACATACTTGCATGTACAATGTATAATTTGATTTTCCATCACTGACATAAAACTTATAATACATTAAAATTTTTTATCTTGACTTATATTATTGGGTGCATGCATGAATGTCATACGCACAAATATGGTGACCTATATGTAGTTTTAGTATTGGGACTAAACTTCCATTTGTGGTTTGAATGTGTAATTCTAAGCAGTCATCTACTAAAATAATATAACCAAGTGGAAAAGTGTCATTTATTAGCTTAAAATGTTCATTCAACCATTTATCCCTGTGCATGTGACTTTCATACTCATAAACAATTTATTCTCAGAATTTGACCATCAATTTAAAATAGGTATATGTTTTCTAATAAGCTCACACCTTTTAGATTATTTGGCATCTTTCAATTGATAAGTCACATAATTTTATTTTCTCAAACCAACTAATTCTTTTCCAACTTCACTTATATTCTCCTCATGGATACAATTTTCTTAATTTTGGAAATCTACCACAAATATTATAATTTCCATCCAAAAATGCATTATTATAAAATAATTGTCCATCTAGTCTTTCACAAAAAATGGTTAGAATAAATTACATGGATGATTTTGGTAGAATGTCTATGCCACACTCCTAAAAAATGTTTTCAGTGTGCACTTAAAATCTATATGGAGAAAAAATCATTGTGGATTGAAAATTCAACATGATGCCTACAATAAAAAGTGGTGCACGTGTGAATTATTTTTACATAAAAGGTTTAGTCATCTCAAAATATTTTTGAATAATGAAACTTTGTGGATATTTTTTCAAAAAATTATAATACAATTATTTTTGGTTCATATCTAAGAAATGTTTCATATGTGGTTTATGATTAGAAGAACCAACTCTTCTTTTCACTACATCTATTGTATTGGGGAAACTCTTGTACTGTCTTTCAAAAATTATGCAAGTAAATCTTTGAAAGCATCATCTATAGCCTTTTAATTTCATGGAAGTCTAAAATATAATGCTCAAAGATAATTGTTATTGGCATCCTTAAGTCTTTGGCATATTCAAATCACTTTCTTTAATGTTTTGTTATTTATGTCCAGTGCTCAAATAGTTTCTAAAATCAATCATTTTTCCTTATTTGACTACTTATTGCACATGTTGTGATTATACATCAGGTAACATTATAATATTTGTTGTGATTTTAGGCCTACAATATGATATGCATCATGTATATTGTTAAAAATTCCATTCTTTTCAACATCTATGTTAGATGTTCTTAGTCTAAGGTGTACATTATAGATCTCATCTTAAAAAGTTTCATCAACAAAAAAAACAATTTATAATTTTTATTATAAAAATCTAATTTATAAAATAAATTATCCCAAATTTTTTAGTTATCCTTCTTAATTGGTGGTTGGAAATTTTTTTATGCATTGGTTTCAAAAACATTTCATCAACTTCAATTAAGTACTTGTTTTTTATACACACAATACCTGGAGGTGTTATTAATGGTGGAATTTTTTGATAGGTAGTTTCAAAATAGTTATGTTCACTACTAGTTTCTTCATTGTTACTTAGTGTTTCCATGGAATTTTATTTATTTTTGATTTCATCATTATGTGTTTCCATGAAATTTTCTTCATTGTTAAGGGGTAAATCATCATGCATAGATTCCTCATGAACAAAATCAAAAAGTTTATACTTTGAATGTGGACTTGAAGCTTAATTTGGACTATTCGGTAAACATTTTTAATTTTTATTAAATTTAACATTTCCAATTTCATCATTATCTATGAAATTTGGTTCATTAGGCATAGTGTGTGTACGTTGTCCTAAGAAAAATGTTTGAATTTGTATCTCCTCTTTTACTCTCAACTCTTTTAATTGATCCAATGTTTTGTTCCTTTGAATACTTCCTCTTCCTTAAATAAGAAGCGTCACCCATGACTAGACATAGAAAAAATTGATTCCTTTTGATGGTGGGATCATAAATAATAATTTGATTAGTTTTATCTTCATCGAAAAAAGTGCAGAATGATCCAAATAATGTAGGTGGGATCAAAGTTATTGAAACACCTTTAAAATAAATGTTAGATATAGAGTTTTTGTCTATTATGCCAATAATAAATATGCATTATAATGCCTACATGTTATAACATGTACATGTTATATCATGTACACATTATATATATAGTCATATATTATATTGTTATAATATATGATTATATGATGTAATCTAGACTATGCAATATTATTATGTCAAGCAATCTTATATAATTACTTCCATATTTGCATTTGTGATATGATCCTAAGGTAGATTCAACCATATGTTGCATTTTATATAATCGATTGAGCTATTATTTAGGTTCAAGAGGCTCAATGTAGCTCAAATCACATCTCTAATTTCAAAAATTGACTAATTAGACTAATTTAGCCCCAAATCATGTCTCTAATTACACTAATTGACTAATTAGATTAATTCATGAATAATTTAATCATAGATCACATCATACTATTCTCTCTAGGTAGGTTGAAGGGGCTCTAAATGGCCCTAATTGTCAGGGGATCTGTAGCTCTACCAATTAGAGCACAATTGATTACTTTCTTATATGCAATTAAACACGAAATTATACTAGAATGATAAAGTAGCTAGAAACTTGAGACAGCAAAGAATTTGAGAGACAATACACACTCTTGTATTAAATACTACTAGAAGAAAATACAATAAGGAAGATGCCACTTCTTCCTCCACCTCAAAGGCTTGCCACACCTCAATACCTTCTTCCCTCTCTCTCTTTCTCAACACAACTCTAAAGCCTGAGTTGCTATCCCTCCTTGAATGCTTCAGCTGATCTCCTTGACCTTGCTAGCTTCAATGCTATTACTTGCCTTCTTAGATACAATTACAATACATGCCTTATGGGTCTATAAATAAGATCCCATGCTTAAAAAAATAGAACTCTAGTTACAATAATTAGACACGCAGCTAGTGACTATAATTAGTCGCTTCACATGCAAACACTCACTTCACTTAACTGACTATTCATCAACAGGAGTTTCGAAAATACACAGGCGATCGACGCCGGTCCCTGCTGGTCTGGTGCTGCCGACGTCGGCCGACTCCCTACCATCGCCGGTCTCCTTCTCCACTGCGTCTGACCGACGTCAGTCATACTATCGACACCGGTGGCTCTGGTTCTTCAGCATCCTTACTCTTGTGTCTGTAAACAGTTGAAGCTTTTAGCTCCACACCTTAATAATCTCCCACTTGGAGATAAATAGCTACAACTTGTACCTGTACCTTTACACCATCTATTTTGTTCCTTAGGGTCTGTATTCCTCTTCAATGTCACTCTTAAAGACCAACCACCACTGAAACCTATGATGCTATACCTGTCTCTTATGCCACAAGAATGTTGTTGCTCCCAAATTCTCCATGACACACTTCTGAACCAACTCTAGCCTTAGCTCAGAAAACTCCCTGTACATGAAACCCTGCAACAAGTAACACAATATAGTAATAGGATAATGTAGCTAATATTATCCAACCTAGTAAAGATAAAATACAATGGTCAAACCTCCATTGTTCGCAGCCTAAACAAGACCATATATCATAGCCTTCTGTCTCATGTGTCCATCCACTCTCTTCTCTAAAACGGTAATCCATCCCTCTATCCAGTGCTTACTTCTAGTTGACAACACTACCAACAAATACCTATTCAGTTCTCCAAGGACTCACACTCTTCATCCATGCCAAGCTCCCACTATTTCTAGATTCTACCTGTATTGCTTCTTCCATCTTCCTAGTTCATGACTATCAGTAAGTAATATAAAGAAGGTGAACAATGAATATGAGGTTCACATACCTTTCCTGACCTCCACATGGGTGTTTGAGACTTATAGATCCACCCAACATCCATTCCAGTGACCGATATCGGCCATCTCTCAGTCTGCTCCCGACCGATGTCGGTTCCCTGCACTGACCCTGACTGCCGACGTCTTTTCCCTGGCCGACGCCGGTGTCCCTCCTGCCGACGTTGGTCCTTATGACCAACGTCGAACTTCTCCTGCCCGACCTACCAACCCTGTTGGTCTGCACATGACCGATGTCGGTATCTGGATGACTGACGTCGGTGCCAAGCTATCGACATCGGTGTTTGTGTGTTCCTGTAAGTGATGAAATTTTCATCTGCGAGCTCTTCTTGGATCAAACCTCTGTCCATGATGCCCTGCTCAGATTTATTCAGCCCCTATGACTGGTCTCTGTCCTTCATCTCCTCCATAAACACCAAGGCTTCTTTGTTCCTGTGAAAAGCATCAAATTTCCTCTTTCTGCAGTGAACTGTATCTATGCTTTCCGAATTTGAGCACATACCTTTTGAATCAAGAACTTCCATTCCCTTCCTATTCTTGTGACCAAGCCTATTAGGCCACATCTTCGAATCTACACCAGAAGTAGAATCAGTAATACAAGTAGACAGATAAAGAGTATCTACTTTCTTACCTCTTGCTAGAACAAGTGCTCCCTTGGTAACCTTCCAAGAATCCACTGTGAGGGTTATTGTGCATCCCTCATCTCCCAACCTTCCTACAGAAATCAAACTCTGCTTCAAAATTGAAACATGCATGACCTCTTTCAACACCCATGTGTTGTCAATCTGCAATCTCAACTGCACTTTCCCTTTGCCAACTATCTAACAAGGCATACCATCCCCTAAATAGAGCACTCCAAAATCTCCCTGTTCATACTCATAAAACAAATCTCTGTTTGGGGATGCATGAAAAGATGAACCAAAATCTGAAATCCATGATCCTACCTGACTATCCGAAGAAAGTATGAGAGCATCCTACATCACAATATTTGCATCCTTTGCTTCTTCCATTCCTGCATGTTAATTCTCTTTATCTCTCAACCAACACTCCTTCTTTGTATGTCCTTTATTTCCACAAAACCAGCAGGTGATACCTTTGGACTCGGATCTCCTTCTCGACCTTGATTTCCCTTGCTCAACCTTCTCCCTTTGCCATCCCCTGCTTTTTGCACTTAGAGCATTCCCTGATGATTCACCTACGCTTCTCCTGCGTATTTCTTCATTCAAGATCACACTCACAACATCATCAACTTTTAAGATTTTAGAAGCAGATGTAGAATTACTTACTGCCATAACCATACCATCCCAACTTTTAGGCAACGAACATAAAATCAAGAGAGCCTTTACCTCATCATCAAAAACAATATTGACTGGAGCTAGTTGGTTTACCAAACCATGGAAATCACTGAGATGAGTATGTACCGATCCACCTTCCTGCATTTGCAAAGTAAATAGTTGCTTCATAAGATATACCTTATTAGAAGCTGAGGGCTTTTTGTATAAATTTGCCAAGGACTTTATCAACTCCTCCGTTGTCTTGCACTGTGATAAGCTAGAAATCACAGACGATGCAAGGCTCAACCTTATGGAATTGAGAGCCTTCCGATCAAGAACGTTCCATTCTTCATCCTTCATATCTGTGGGCTTGTATGCAACCCCACCCAATGGTAAGTACAAATCCTTCTGATACAGATAGTCCTCAATCTGCATCCTCCAATGTTGATAATTCTTGCCATTAAACTTCTCCATTCGTAGCCTGCTTTCTTCTGCCATTGCTAAACTCCCACTCAATCAGAAAACCCTATGAATGACCTGTAATCAAAAACAATACCCTGCTTCCTGCAAACTGTAGCTCTGATACCACTTGTCAGGGGATCTGTAACTCTACCAATTAGAGCACAATTGATTACTTTCTTATATGCAATTAAACATGGAATTATACCAGAATGATAAAGTAGCTAGAAGCTTGAGACAGCAAAGAATTTGAGAGACAATACACACCTTGTATTAAATACTACTAGAATAAAATACAATAAGGAAGATGCCACTTCTTCCTCCACCTCAAAGGCTTGCCACACCTCAAGACCTTCTTCCCTCTCTCTCTTGCTCAACACAACAACTCTAAAGCCTGAGTTGCTATCCCTCTTTGAATGCTTCAGCTGATCTCCTTGACCTTGCTAGCTTCAATGCTATTACTTGCCTTCTTAGATACAATTACAATACATGCCTTATGGGATCTTATTTATAGACCCATAAGGCATGTATTGTAATTGTATCTAAGAAGGCAAGTAATAGCATTGAAGCTAGCAAGGTCAAGGAGATCTACAGGTGTAAGGTCAAGGAGATCAGCTTAAGCATTCAAGGAGGGATAGCAACTCAGGCTTTAGAGTTGTTTTGTTGAGCAAGAGAGAGAGGGAAGAAGGTCTTGAGGTGTGGCAAGCCTTTGAGGTGGAGGAAGAAGTGGCATCTTCCTTATTGTATTTTCTTCTAGTAGTATTTAATACAAGAGTGTGTATTGTCTCTCAAATTCTTTGCTGTCTCAAGTTTCTAGCTACTTTATCATTCTGGTATAATTCTGTGTTTAATTGCATATAAGAAAGTAATCAATTGTGCTCTAATTGGTAGAGCTACAAATCCCCTGACACTAATTTCCTTCATGATTGAATTAGTGGATTCTTTTATTTATTTTGTTATGATATTAGGGTTTGATTAACCCCTGATTTACATCCTATATAGTCAAAATTAGGTTCATGGTGTTTAATTTCAATTTAAATTATATGAACTAATTGTAACCCTAAACACTAAACCATAATTTAGGTTCACATGAATCAATATTACTTGAATCATGTCTCTATTTACACCAATTGACTAATTGGATCCATTCATGACATAATTGGAGCTAATTTATCCTAAATCATGGCATGTTCTTGTAGTTATGTTGAAAGGGCTCAAATTGGTCCTAGTTTCCTTCATGATTGAATAAGGGGACTATATGGCTTAGGGTGTTATGATAGTGGGGTCAACTAACCCACAAATTACATCTTATATCATCAAAATAAGGGTAACAACAGACTATTTTTCTCGATATGTGAGGAAATATGAGTTAATTTATTGACCTTAATCACATCCTATATTTTAGATTCAATGTGTAGCTATAATTACCTATGTATATACATTTTTGATATAATTAAAGGGTTGATTAAGCCATATGTTGCATCCTATATAATTGTTTAAGCCATAATTTAGGTTCATGAGGCTTAATTTGGCATAAGTCACATATCTAATTACACTAATTGAATAAATGGATCAATTCATGACCAATTTAGTCATAAATCATGTCCTCCTCTTTTAGTTATGTTGAACCTAGGCTCAAAATGGCACTAATTTCCATCATTATTTAATTGAAGGACTATTTAATTTAATTTTTTATGATATTAGGGTCAACTAAACCCAAAAATAAATTCTAGATAGTCAAAATTAAATTAAAAAAATAAATTTCATCCAAATTACATCAAATAATTATAACCCTAAACCCTAAACCTGGTGCATAATTTAGGTCCACAGGGCTTCATTTGGCCCAAACCACATTTGCACCAATAGACTAATTAGATCAATTTATGACAACATTAAATCTATTTTATCCCTAAATCATCTCTTATTCTTACAATTAGGTTGACATGGCTTAAATTTTCCTCATTCAACTCCTTGATTGAAAGAATCAACTATTTGGTTCATTATATGATGACATTAGGATCAATTTCATTCAAAATTGGATCATATAAAATTCAAACTACATTTTAATGTGTCTTAATTTTTCCATAATCATGTCATTTATTACACCATTTGACTAATTGACTTAATCTATTATGAATTCAAATCCAATTTAGCCTTAAATCACATTGTATAGTTGTAATTAGGTTATATGGGCTTTTATTGACCCTAATTGCCACCACAATTGAACCAATTGACTATTTCATTCATTACATGATGACATTAAGTTTATAGAGCCTCAAACCACATCCTATACATGTCAAACTTCCAAATAATTAAACCAAACTATTAATTCCTTTAGTTTTTGATGAAATAGTGAGTATATTGACGCCCAAAACACATTTTATAGTCACAATTAGGTTGAAGGGGATCAAATTATCCCCAATTTCCTTATAATTGAACCAATGGAAGATTTGGTTTATTTTATTATGATATTGAGCTTGAAAGCCCCAAATTATATCCTTTATAGTAAAAACTAGGATAATCAGGCTCAATTTCACTCAAATTGCATCACTAATTATACCAATTCATTCATTTACTAAATATGTCAAGAAATCTAAGCTAATTCATCCCCAAATCACATCATATAGTTGTAGTTACATCTAAGGGGTCCAAATTGGCCTTAATTTCCTCCAACATTAAAATGATTGGCTCTATCATTCATTTTAATGAAAATGGGCTTGGTTGAAGTATAAATCATATTATATATATCTTAAATTATGTTCATATGTGTAAACATACCAAATTTGTATCACTATATCGATTATGTCAATTTTTGGGTAGTGTATATATTAATATACTCCACATTAAAATAAAAATATAAAATTATTAGTGTGAGTAGATATAAACACAAACATAAACACTTATATATATATATATATATATATATATATATATATATATATATATATATATATATATATATATATATATATATATATAGTGTGTGTGTGTGTGTGTGTGTGTGTGCAATTTCAACATAATATGTAACCATTACTAAATAGACTATGAATTTCAATGATCTAATTCATAAAATTATTACCATGATGATGAGAATGCTCTCCTCTTTCCAAAAATATGTTTTTATTAGTTTGTGGACTATTTTAATCTTTTTATCTATGTTGGTTTCTAACTATGGATTTTTTGGGCCACTATGTGCAACAAATATAAATGCCTATATATGCTTAATTTTTTTTTTGTTTATCCAAATGTGAAAAATATTATATGGTAAAAAACTAAATTAAATTTTGTGCACTAAAAAGAACCAATTTTCATTTTTTGATGTAGTTATGGGGATCATATGGCCATAAATCCTTTTTTTTAGTTTTTGGAATATATTTAATTGTAACACACACACACACGCACACACACACACACACACACACACACACACACACACACACACACACACACACACACAGGTCACAAACTAGATGATCCTATCTAAATTTTCACAAAAGGGTTTCAAAAAATAGTAAACTTTGTTATTAAAAGGTTACATCGTATGAACAGCTAACTACTTTGTTTTCTTAAAAAAAGGAGTGCCTCATTAAATATTAGATATTTTTATTATTTATATTTAACCATTTAAAAAAAATTAATGTTTTGGAAACTAGATTCAAAATTCTACAATTCATGCTTTTTATGACATGTTCATGTTTTGAGAGTATCCATCTAAAATAATCTATAGAAGTTGATATTTTTCTATCTCTATGAAAAAAAATTCCACTAGTAGGCCCCTTTTTGTCTCCCAACTTTGTGCGCTTACCTAATTATTGAGCCTAAAATACATACATGTTGTAACATGTATGCATTATTTTTTTAGCATTGTGAGGATTTTTAAGTTATACAAGCTAAAGGACTAAATGACAAGTTATGTTTTCACTAAAATAAATGTTAAGTGACATTAATATTGTTACACTCTAAATTTGAATTTTTATACTCTTATACTTCAATTTTATTTTAATATAATAAATTAAGGCTACCTTTTATATATTTAATTTATTTTTAAAGCTTCAAAATTTACTATTTTGAAAATATTTTTTCAAAATCCAATCTAGCTAGTACTTAGTCATTTTTAAGGGTTTCAAAATTGAACTTAAGGCTTTCATGGTGTAATGTTTTCAAGTCAGTTGTCAGTTTTTGAGAAAACTATAATTATTTTATGGGTTCTAGGGCATCCTGATTGTTAACATTTTTAGGATTTCTAGGTATGTCAATATTATATTAAAGAAAGCTCACGTCTCACTAGAAATTGAGAGTTTAAGGAGTAAATTGACTAATAAAATTGAAAAACATGTTCATTGATTGCATCTTAATTACTTATTTCATGTCATATGTAATGTTTTTAATAAAATATTAGTTTGTGTGTTGTGATTAACCCTAAAATTTCATGTGATTCAACCAAATAGATGTGGTTAGAATAATGAAATTCTATGTTATGACCCATGCACACCCACCCACCCAACTATTTATATTAATATGAAGTGTTATTATCTCCCTTATAGGTAAGGATTTAGGCAACAAAACCCTAACCCCTCATGACCAGGGTAAAGTTAGATGATTTGGGGAATATTCATGCAAGACTAGGCCTAAGTCAAATATAATGGGACTAGGTATATTATTAAAAAAACTATACAAAAATTATTAAACAGATCCCAAAATAACTATATATCAATTTAGGGCACATTTGTGTGTAAGTAGGTAAATTTATGTCAAATTGAATCCCAAATAGGTCGGGAACTACATGGAAATACATATCCAAAAATGGGTCTTAAGTGGATATGATTTTCCTAAAAGTGAGAAAATTAAACTCAGATGGATTATTTGAGACGCATACAATAATTTTTTAATGATACTATAAAAACATGAATTATAGCATTTTGAGTATAGTTTATAAAATAATATTTTTAAAAACATTGTGAGGCATAGCTTGTTAGTAATAAAGTAAACAATATATTTAAAATTCATGGTTGTAAGAGTTGTGAATACAATAAATATTTAAAATATTGTAAATTCAATATAATGACATTGGGTATGTATGTCGAGGAAAAGAATGAAAGGTTGATTGTTTATCTCAAATCAAATAGAAAAGGAAACGAAATGTGAAAAAGGAAAAGAGTCATATTCTCCTTGAATCCTATATACATGAATGTATGTAAAGGAATTTATTAGCTATCTAAAATAGTATTATAATTCAATTTAAGTCTTTGATTTATGAGTATTCAATTCCACACTGTGTTTTTAGTGTGTCTTGTTTTCAAACTAATGTATCCCCATGCTATATTTTCTCTAAGTGAAAGAATAAAATTTATGTTCTACTATGATTTGAAAATAATAATGATAATATGTATGAGATATTATCTATAATAAATTAAGAATATATTTTTGCATATTGCATCACTCTTTTGTTAGGACCATGCATATGGAAAATATTTAAGATTTCATTGTAAAATTGGACAAAGTTTTCACAAAAGGTAAAATCTATTAAATTTTATATTTAAGAAGTAAAATATTTTAATAAGACTGCACTAGGAATTTAAATGGGGAGTTATACAAGATTCCATGCGTTCAACAACCTAACTACCCAAACTAACATGCTTATTTACCAATACTAACCAACTAACACATAAACATAACAAAGTAGATATGAATTTGGATTATATGATACCCCCCTTCCCCCACCCTTAATTAATGCAAAGGGTATAGAATATTCTCTGAAGCACATGATTGTGAAACCATAAAAATTCTTTGTCTTACCTTTAATTGGTACATTGTACATTATGGTATTGATCAACTAATGCCAATTGACATAAAATCCCATTACCTTGTGAATTGTGGCATGAACGATGAACATCCTAGTGGCATGCCCATCCCCTTTGACCATTTTGTATCATATTTTATTAGAACACAATCAAGTAATACTCAAATACATCCATCCTTATAAGGTCTCACATAGAAACCCATCTAATGACTATCATGTTTTGTGTATGGTAAATCACACTAACAAACCTTTTTTTCAAAACTAATGGTGCTAGAAACTCACCTTCCAAATTTTAAATCACCAATAACTAATCGAAGGCCATGCAATCTCTTCCCCCTATTAGGAAAGAGGTGAAATCCCATACAATGAAAAAACCAAATACAAACTACTAGGTATCTTCCACATCAAGAATATTTACGAGCTAAAGACCAAAAATTAACTACAACACAACATCAACATGAAAACCAAACACTAATATTACCAAAAATGTTATTTAATAATTTTACCGAAACTCCAAGTGAATAGCTAGCTAGAGAATTGGAATTATCCTTCAACCTCTGATGAGTCCTCCAAATTCCATATTGGCACTTATAATTTATTAATCAGAATGATCCTAATAGACTTGAAATATAAGACATAAGTATTTTTAAAACCTCTACTGACAACTTTGATAGTACAAGCATGAGATGAAATTATATAAAAAACTTGTTTTCAAGGCATTGGTTTCCATTGAAAATGTACCCATATACATGAAAATCATTGGTTTAGTAGATATTTCTCAAAAGATATATTTGGACCCTCTAGTGATAAAATTCACAAACATTACACCCTTATGTCTTCAATTTGTAAAAAGTCATAACCAATTATGCTATGTGCTTTCTCTCCAATTTATAAAGTAAAGAAAAATAATATTCCCTTTCCAAAAATGCATCATCAATTAAAAGTGGGTTTGACCAAAAATTAATGTTGGGGAGATTTGATCCTCTTACCTCCCCTTTTAATGTGTCTTAAAAAATATACATAGCTAACTCCTGTACAAGATTTTTTGAAACATAAAGTGTTAGGAATTAAAAAACTTTAAACTAGATTTAATATGGCCATAAATTAGATCTAAATCATGCACTTAGCATGCATCATGAAAACATTCCTCAAATCATAGTTATTATCAAAGCATAAATGAAGAGAATAAGATAACAATCACACATAACACAGATCTAACATGGTTAACCCAATGTGGGGTACATTTACCAAGAAAGTCCTCAATAAAAGTTACAGTAAAAAAACAAGATTACAATGAAATATCATAGAGATAGAATATATCTTGTAGAAAATGCTACACAAAGTAAATGTTTCACTTTCACTTGAACCTACACAATAATATTTCTCAAAAGCTGCTATACCATACCCTATAATAAATACTTGCACTTTGTAAAAAAATATGCACTTTGAATAGGATCCTCAAAGCCACACCGTCCAAATAAACCATCAACCTCTAAAGGTCACATAACACATATATATAACAAACCAAGGGAAAATCCACCAAATAAGGATAATTGCATAATTATTATTGAATATAAGCATTATCCACCATGTGACAACTCTCCTCCACCTAAGCAAACTGATCCATAAGCCTGCATAAGGAGGAACTTGCCATGTTTATCTCTCCTCTTCCAAAAAGCACATTTTTCAAGGACATGTGATCACAACCAACTCCTTGAAACAAATAAGGCATTCCATTTTCCAATGAACAATTAACTCCCTAATATCAAGGGAGTCAACATGGAAAATAGGCATCTAACAACTAACTCCACAAAACATGGAATACATAAAAATTAGAAATACAAGGAGTATTCCACTCACATGTGGAACAAGGTTCCACAAAAGGTGGAGTCAGGAAAAATATACTCCTCACATTTGTGGAGATCTCTAGGACCCAAAAATATATCCCCATGATCATGTGATATCCCCAAATGGCTCCAAACTCAATAATCTCCCACTTGGAGACTGTTTCTCCTGAACATAATCTATCACTTCTCCATGACCACTAAGGCAAACCAAATCTAAACAAAGTCTCATATTATCCAAAGTGACCACCTTGGTCATCATATCCATAGGATTATGGCTAGTATGAATCTTCTCCAACTTCACCAAGTTCTCCTCTAAAGCTATCCTGATGAAGTGATAACGTAACTGAATGTGTTTTGTCCTTGAGTAGAAAACAAAGTTCTTTACCAAATAAATAACACTCTAACTATCATTGTGTAGTCTCCCAACTTTTTTATCATGTCCTAACTCTTGAAATAACTCTTTTATCCAAATCATATCCTTGCTAGCCTCTGTGGTAGTAACATACTTTATCTCGATGGTTGAAAAAGCCACAACCTTTTGTATCATAGAAATCCAACTAACCACTGTATCTCCAACAATAAATATATATCTTGTCATACTCCTCCTGCTATCAATATCCCCTACCATATTTGAGTCCACATAACTATGTAAAGTGGTATTTGATCCACTATAACATAATTCAAAATCCATGGTTCCTCTCAAATATCAAAGAATCCATTTCACTTATTGCTAATGCTCATAACTAGGATCACTCATATACCTTCTCATAACTCCCACTAGTTAGGAAATATCTATCCTAGTATAAACCATGGCATACATCAAGCTACCAACTATTGATGAGTAAGGTACCTTGGAGATCTTAATATTTTTAGCTTCCATCTTAGGACACTGCTCCTTTGATAATCTAAAGTGGCCTACTAAAGGAGTACTAACAGATATAGCATCCAACATGCTAAACCTTTCTAAGACCTCCTTCACAGAATTTAATTGCGATAGAACCAACTTCCTCTCGTTCCTATCATGAGTAATCCTCATGCCAAGGATTTTCTTTGAAACACCTAAATAATTCATAGAAAAGGAGTCACTAAGCTATTTCTTGAGCATATGAATATGCTGTATGTTCTTTCTCGAAACTAAAATGTCATACACATAAAGGCATAAAATAATAAAAGAGCCATCATCAAAATGTTTGATGTATATGCAATGGTTAGAATTACACATTTGATATTCTTGTTCCAATATAAAATATTCAATTTTTTTATACCATTTCCATGGAGCTTGTTTTAGGCCATACAAGCTCTTCTTTAGTTTGCACACATAGTTATCTTTCCTTTTGACTGCATATCCCTATGGTTGCTTCATATACAACTCTTCATCCAAATCACCATGAATAAAAGTATTTTTCACATCTCATTATTCTAAGTGAAAATCCTCAATTGTAACTAAACCAAGAATAGTCCTAATAGAAGTAATTTTTACAATAGGAGAGATAATCTCATCAAAATCTACCTATTTTTATAACAAACCCCTTGACCACCATCGTAGCCTTATACCTTTTTATCCTTTCATCTTCTTATTTTATTTTGAAGATCCACTTGTTTGGAAATGAACTCTTGCCCTTGGGTATCCTCACCAAATCCCACATTTAGTTTTCCATGAGAGATCTATGCTTCTCATCCATGGCTTGCTCCCACTTCATCCTAACATCTACCTATATTGATTCTTCATAACACTTTGGTTCTCCAATGTTAGTGAGTAATAAATAATTAAAAGGAGAAAAATGTTTAGGTGTTGTTCTTACCCTAGAAGACCTTCTTTCCATAGGAGTTTAGGGTCCTTGTGTAGAAGTTCTTGAAATGAATCATTAGATATTTTTTGATCCACAATGTCATCTAATATTGTGTAATCTTTCTATTCTAGTTCCTATTCTTGAAATTGATTCTTATACATGGCATTTTCATTAAAGGTTACATCTCTAGACTAAAATATTTTATTATCTTTAATCCTCCATAAATAGAAACTAGAGCCATCCTCACCATATCCAACAAAAGTGTATTTCTCTCATTTTCCCTCTAACTTGGTCCTATCCTCTTTATTAATGAGAAAAAAGACTCACATCCAAAGAATATAAGAAAATAATAATCAAAATTCTTACTAGACCAAGCTTGTTCAAGAATGCCTCCATCCAAAGGCATAGAAGGTCTTCTATTAATCAGACATAATGTCATGCTAACTAATTTTGAATAAACTATAAAGGCAAACATGCATGTAACCTCATGCTCCTAGCAAATTCCATTATTGCTCTATTCATCCTTTCAGATACCCCATTCTATTGTGGAGTTCCTGGAAGCATCCTTTGCCTATAGATTACAATGTTAGAACAATAATAAAAAAAACATTACCACAATACTCACCTCCATTACCTGATCTAAGACATTTCAACTTGATACCTATTTCATTCTCAACCAAGGCTTTCCAGTTCTCAAAAGTGTTAAATAATTAGATTTATTTTTAATGTAATAAACCCAAAATTTCCTAGTTTCATCATAAATAAAAGTAACATAATAATTGGATCCGCAAATAAAAGATACCTAA
The DNA here is from genome assembly GCA_037957365.1 of Torreya grandis. Lineage (NCBI taxonomy): Eukaryota > Viridiplantae > Streptophyta > Pinopsida > Cupressales > Taxaceae > Torreya > Torreya grandis. The sequence continues at coordinate 734,581 of JARHVA010006561.1, read as the reverse complement.
GCTAGTCCCCATACACTCAAATGTACCAAATCTAACTTTTGATCTTTCTTTGTGGTTCTAACCTTTAATAACTTAACCCGCTTCTATTTCTCATACACACAATTCTCATAGAAGTTTATATCTATGTCTTTTAATCCAAGCAACTTGTCTTTTAAGATTGTCATGACCTTATGTCTCATATGACCAAGCCTATAGTTCCACATAGTTGCATTTCCATCTACATCAACTAAATCACAGGAATAAACACTACTATTCAAATATAAACTTCCAAATTTATTACCTCTTGAAACCACAAGATCACTTTTGGTAACTTTCTAATAATCTGTAGTAAACATTAATGAACATCCCTCACTACCCAATTTCCCCATTGAAACCAAATTCTATAAGAACATAGGTACATGTTTGATATCCTTAAGTATTCATGTGTTCCCATTATACATTTTACTTGAGCACAACATTTTCCTCATATCTCACATGATTTATCATCACCAAGATAAATATGTCCTAAATTCTATTGAACATAATCAATAAAATAATGCCTATGTGGGGTGGCATGAAAATAAGCCCCTGAATCTAATACCCAAGACTTAGAAAAAATATCCATAGAAATAATTAAGACATCTTGACATGATTTACCTGATGTCACAATTACCTCATTTTTTCCCTCATTATTGGAATTCTTATCCTAAAGTGACCAACAATCCTTCTTTGAGTGTCCACTCTTCCCATAATGCCAACATATCGTCGTTGATTTAAATCTAAATTTAGATCTACCTTTTGACTTTCCATGCTCACCTTTGCTCTTATCCTTTTTCCTCCCTTTAGTATAAAAAAAATAAAGCATTACCTAAAGATAATTCACTAATGCTTTTCCTTCACATTTCCTCACTAAGAATCACACCTACAACATCCTTAAAATTTAAGCTTCCATTGGAAGGGACTGCATTACTCACAACCATAACCAAGCTATCCTAACTATCAGACAAGAACATAAAATGAACAAATCTCTAATTTTATCATCAAACTTAATTATAACATATGTGAGCATACTTACAACCATATTAAAATCATTTAGATGATTATAAATTGAACCATTCTTAGACATTTTCATGTTAAATAATCTTTTCATAAGAAAAAATTTATTAGATGTAGAGGGTTTCTAATATAAATTTCCAAGTTTATCCATAAGATCTTTTGTGGTTTTATCGTAAAAAAATTTAAATTCAATATAAGATGCAAGGCATAACCATATGGCTCCCAACGCCTTCCTACCAAGTAATGACCAATCCACATCATTGATACTTATAGGTTGTTTTGCTTTCCCCTTGAAGGGGAGATGAAGCTCCTTCTGATACAAGTATTATTCCATATGAATTTTACACAAACAAAAATGCTTTCCATCAAACTTATCAACTCTGAATTTTATCTCTTCTTTCATAGCTCCCACTCAAGCTAATAACCTTTCCTGTGATTTACTACTTCAGCAAAACACAACCAATGGTTCTAATACTAGTTGTTAGGAATTAAAAAAAATTAATATGACCATAAATCAAATATAAATTATACACTTAGAATGAATCATAGAAACATTCCTCAAATCATGGTTATTATGAAATCATAAATAGAGAGAACAAGATAAAAATCACACATTACACAGATCTACCATGGTTCACCCAATGTGGGCTACATACACCAAGAAAGTCATCAATAAAAATTGTAATAAAAAATAAGATTACAATGAACTCTCATAGAGATAGAATATATCCTATAAAAAATACTACAAAAAATAAATGCTATACTTTTACTTGCACCTACACAATACTATAGCTCACAAGTTACTATAACACACCCTAAAATAAACACCTACACTTTGAAAAAACATCTGCACTTTGACTCTGATCCTCAAAACCACACCTTGCAAATAAACCATCAACTTCTAAAGGTCACATCACACCTGTATATATAACAAATGAAGGGAGAATCCACTAAATAAAGATAACTTTGGAATGCTTATCCAAGATAAGCATTATCCACCATGTGACAACTCTCCTCCACCTAAGCAAACTCATCCATAAGCCCACCTAAGGAGTAACTCGCCATGTTTATCTCTCCTCTTCCAAAAAGCACATTTTTCAAGGACATGTGATCATAACCAACTCCTTGAAATAAGGAATACATTCCCTTTTCCAATAAACAACTAACTCCCTAAGATCAAGGATGCCAACATGGGAAGTAGGCATCTAATAACCAATTCCATAAAACATGAAACACATAGAAATTAAAAATACAAAGAATATTCCACTCACATGTGGAGCAAGGTTCCACAAAAGGTAGAGTGGGGAAAAATGTGCTCACCACATTTGTGGATCTCTCTAGGCCCCCAAAATATATCACCATGGTTATGTGATAGCCCCAAAGGGCTCCACACTCAACATAAAGAGAAAATATAATATTTGAACTATACTTTTTGTGTTGTTAATATATATATATATATATATATATATATATATATATATATATATATATATATATATATATATTGCATGTAAATAAATTTCACCCAAATATTCATCCATGAGATGAAATTATTGCACCTTCTCTCTTTCTTGTCAGGTCCACCTTAATATACCAATGTTTTAAAAATGAATTATTCATGCACAAAAAAACTTATTCAGTGCATCATGCCTCTTATGAACATGCCTTTATGCCATACAACTATAATAAAAAATAATTCTATCTTTCTCAAGGTCCATATAACAGTTGATTTTGAATAAATTCCAATGGTTTTAGACTTTGTACAATAACAAACATGGGTTCAAATTTCCACTAGTTTAGAAAATTATTATTTAGTGTATATCCACACTATACAATTATGTTTTTAGGCTGTACCAATGTAAATTTTAGACCTTTGAACTGTACTAATGCATATTTTGGGACTATTTTACCTTACAAGTCCATATTTCATTAGCCTTAAACCATACAAACTTGTCATAACAACATACAAAATTTAGTTTTATAATATTAAAGCAACAACATGTCATTCAACAAAGGTTTGGGTTGTATAAGGGTGTAGACTATCCTCAAGGCATATAAAAATGAATAAGATGGATTATTTACTATTCAAAATGATTTCATAGGACATGCAAAATTAAAAAAGGGTTTCAAATTTATCTTGGGTAGTGTTATGCTATACAAATGAGATTTTTAAAGTTATTGCATGGTACAGATCAAGTTTAGAGTTGTGCCAACATAAAGATGGTTTTTGGAGATTGTAATAAAAATAAATACATATGAGGTAGTGTAGGTGGATTATTTTATTGGTGAACAATTGATTATAACTTTTTTATAACCTTATGTAGGAAAGGGAGGATTTTAAGTTGTAGAGGAGGTTTTTAAAGGACACTAATTGTGGATATTTTCTTACTTCTAGGGACTCCCATAGTGTATCTAGGTTGTGTAAGATTGGGGAGGGGGATAAATACTTCACTGAATTAGATTCACAACTGGGAAGAAAGGAAAACATAGAATTAAAACCCTTGATAGATATATAAACTAGTCTTTCTGTCTCATTTTAGGATGAGGTACTTGAAGAGATGCTAAAAAATGAGGATTGGTTCACTTCTAGGGGTGATTTGTAGATTTGATTGGTTTTAGCCAAAAATACTTTATTTTCATAAATGGGTCTTGGATTCATATAGGTCATTAATGGTAGGCACCCTAAAGATATACCCCTATTTCAAGGGTTTAATTATTTTGGTTTTCGATACTTTATAGGGATAAAATAAGGTATGTCAAGATAAAACATATAGTTGAGAGCAACATGTTCTCTTCAAGAAGCCCTAGTTTTTGGCTTGCAAACTCTCTTGGAAACCCTCAACACTAGGCCTAATTGGGTCCATTTTATGAATATACCATTACATTTTTGGGTTGCTTCTTACCTCTCAAAAGTTGGAAATACCTTGGGTAAGTTGATGGTGGTATGTGCCTCCACTTTAGATTTCCATCATACTATTTTTGAACATATCCTAGTTTGTTCATATGTTTTTCAGGTTCTTACAACCATGATTAATTTAAAAATCAAATATCAATGTTGGATTAAAACTTTTGATTATGAGGTGTTACCTTCTATATGTCAGAGGTGTTTTGAGAATGGATATATAATTTAAAATTTATATTGATCCAAGTGAAAATAGAATCCTCTTGGTGGAAGGAATCCCTTCCAACTCAACTTAAGGTATTTGCATCCAATACCTCAGGTTTTCCTATGAGAGAAAAATTTAAATCCACCAAGTTTGAGCACAAGGTTGTGTCTAGATAATTGGTATATTTTCATTCACATAAAGTATAGAATAAGGTTGTGAAGGAAGCTGGATTGGTTGGTTCAAAAATGATAGTAGAAACTATAAAGTGGCCTTTGGTGTCCCTCTAATATTTGTGGGGATGAGTTAGGGGACACATTGGAGAGTGAGAATTTGACAATGGAAAGGAAGAAGAAAGCATGTGTACTCCATGAACGATCTTATTAGACTCTCCACTCTCGAAATGGGAATGGTGAGAAAGGGACATATGGTTCTTTGAGGGTTTAGGTCTACCCTTGGTTTGTTATGAGTCCTAGGATGTCTGAGGGCCTGTTTTGGGTTTTCACACATGTTGAAATTATGTGGACTTGTTCCATTGTTTGGTGTCTTGATTTTACCTAGGGTTTTGTATATTGGCTCCTTCTAATAATTTTTTTTATAATGCCATTTAATAAAATGGGTGGGGTGCCCTCTAAACCTCATTATGTAGTAAAGAGAAAACATTTTAGAGGTACAATCACTGAGAAGGGGATGAATCAATGATACAAGATATTTCAAACTTCAATTGTAATCCTTTCAAAATTATAATCAAATACCATAATCATTCATAAATCATACAAGATGTTCATAATAATTAATAAGCAAGAAGATTCAAGATCACACACATAGCACAAGATCTACATGGGAAACCCTCTTGGAGAATAAAACCCACTCTCAAGAATGTAAACACATAGACTACTTGTCTTATAAGATGATTAAAAATAAGAGACCTTTTAGTGAAGCACCCACTTCATAAGGAGCACCCACCCATATGTATGAATAAACACCCATTTGTTCTAGATGTTGAGCACATACACAACACCTTATAAAATTAATAGATCCAAGATTCTAATTGCAGATCAATCTAGTTGGAGAAAAAATGTTTAACAACTCTCTTTCAACTCATCATACATATTCACATTTTCTCATATAACTAATTCATCTAAACACCTCATTTGGATCTCTCTAGTCTTCTTTACTCATCCTTAATCTGCTCTATACTTTATTCTATCCACTAAGCACACTCCCTCTACTCTGTCAAAACATCCACATACAAGTCTAAAAACCATTTCCTTAGTCTTCAATATCTATAGAGTCTTCATGAATATTAACTTCTTGGTCAACCATAAGACTTGTCTTAACCCTTAAGACATCTATCATGTTAAGACATATCTCAAATAAATTATCATAGGTCAGACATAGTATCTATGGGTCACACTTAAGCAACTATGCCTTCAAATTAGGCCTCAGTAGCACTTATAAGTCTCATGGAGACCTATTCACCCATTTGGAACTTCATCAAGCAAATTAAGAACATAAAATCAATTTAAAATACTTGGCCCAACACCATATGACCCTTATGACATCTTCATGTGATCACTCCTACAAAAACACTCTTCTACTAAAGGTCAAAACACTTAACTAATATTTTATACACATTAACACCATTAATTAATAAATAATAAAATTTGAAGCTCTATAACTTTGACTATACAAACATTCAAACGTTCTAACTAGATTATCTAGATACACCTTGAAGTCCTTTACAACTTTTCTTTTAACTACATCAATAAATTCATCCTAGATCAAAAGATATAGATAAAAAATAAAGCACTATTTTCCCTCATTAATTTGAATATTCAAATTCCAATGGTCACTATTCGAACACTAAACATTGAGCACTTTAACCTTGTTTCATTCTCCCTAGAAAATTTGGGTAAATATGTACCATTTATCTCCTCAAAGTAGCCTAGTCTTTACCTTACAATACTCACCATTGATCTTAGATCAGAGCTCCCATGATTGTTCTTCTTGGTAGCTCTGCATGCCTTATACACATTTGACTCTTTAACTTGACTTGCACCATCAATGTTTATCTATATGAACACCCATGAATTGTTGATCTTCTATCAACTCAATGAGATAGAGACACTTTTCACAATAATGTTTAATCTTAGGAACCTTTGAAAATTTGACTTCATGTGCACTATTAGATCAAGATCTATATGATGAATGCTCACTGTTAGATCTACTGATTAGTGACCTCAGAGTTTAAAGTAGTTAAACTTGATGGCCTCTTTCCCATCAGAGTCTACAAGAGCAAATTTAAAGGTTTATAACTTGAGCTATAAAACACTTCAAGATTCCAAATATTCATGGTACCTTCTTGGCTCTCTAGACAACATCTTTGTGAAATCCTTTGACTTCAGTCAACTTTCTGAGTACCTAAAATAAATGCACAATCTTACTAGTTCATTCATATATGCATGATGTACAATGATGGTTTGGTTTATCTTAATCTATAATATGCATGTTTCTCTTTCCAAATGATCAATTGACATACCAGACCTTCACCAAGACATATGTGGATGCCTCACCACTTCTTTGTCCTTACATACCTAAAAATTTGTCATATCTCTCCAAACCATCAATCTGATCACTCTATCATTAATGCATTAGTACCACATGATCTCTTTGACATCAATGGCATCCAAACATAAATGACTATTATCAATAATCTCCCCCTTTGTCATTGACGAAAAAACACCCTTAGAATGACTTCTTACTCATTTGAACTTCTTCATTCTAATATTTCTCCCCATTTGACATTAATGATAAAGGGCCTCTTCCTCAACATACCAACAATAATTACTCAACAATACGTATGCATTCAATTGCTATTCAAGATGCTTAGGATACTTAAAAACTTTCAAACACATGAATTAATTTCTCCCATTTTGACATGTACCAATCTAAACTTGGACTTCTCTGATCCTTGGACCTAAAAAACTACTCATAGAGCTTAGAAATCTCCAACTAACATCATGCTTCATATCATGTAATCTATTGTTTTATACACACCAACATTAACGTGGAATTTTTTTATCCTTGGACCTGTCTACCTATATAAATCATAATCTCTCTTTTCTCATGCATGAAGATTCAATACCTTGTCAAAATATATGACTTGGTTTGATCAAGACATCATGCCAATATTCTTGAATTCACAACTATAGTAGACATATTCACACTTCTATCAAGACTGAATCATCTTCACATATGCTCCCCCTTACATCATGTAGATCTTCTTCAAGCCTTTCAACCTATATATGTTAGATCCCCTTAACTCCATTTTTCACCTGGATCATAACATATTAAAAAATTCATCTTAATTAGCTAGGTCTACCATCAAATTTTTAGCACTTTACATACTCAATCAATATCCTTATGAAACAACCAATAGATATTATATCTTCATAACACTATGAACTCCATGACATACACAACATATCATATATAGAACTTAGATACCTTCTTCATGATATCAAAGATATGAAAACACATTCTCCTCATTATTCATATCAACTTTGTCTTTAGTTTTTATTATTTGATCAATCAATTTAATCAATTGACAAAATCTTACCTTTAGGATCAAAAATCCAAAACACACTTGAACACATTTGAACAAGATCAACATACCTTTTTATGCAATAGAATATATAGATAACTCACCATCCTTGATCAAGCACTTGGAAACTTCTATTATTTGCCTATAGAACTTCAGAACTAACAAATTCATTCTTCACCATTTGACCAACTAGAACATCCTTCAGATTCGATAACAAATTTAACTTTAGGATTGTTGTTTTTAAAAATATCTTATCATGTCCTTCCATAGTAAACCAAAACATATTCTTATGACCTTTCTTATCTTAAAACATCAACCAAAGTTCAACTAGCATCCACCATGATTATTCTTGTTATCAAGTGTGTCCTTGAAGACTAGATATAGACACCTTAACCCATAATGTCCTAAAACAATGTGAAACTAGGAGTTTCCCACAACTCCTCATATTCCTTCTCCTTCTTGGTCATCTGATACTGATAGTTATTCTTCTTAGGTTTAAGATAGGCAAAATGCTCATCCAAAATAATATTATCCTTTTATTCTAAGAATGGATTGATAATATATGGAGACAACATAGATTCATGACATACCTTTTCATCTGAAGAAAGAATCTTATCACTAGTCATTGACAACTGATGTTCTTTGCATGAAATCTATTCAACTATAGTAGGATGTTCACTTAGATTTATACATACCTTAGGATTAAACTCAACTAACATCTTGGTCTTCTCCTTTAGCTTGTTCTCTTCATTCATAACATGAGCAAACAATGAGATATCTTGGCATTCTTCAACCTTTATATCATTCTCCACCACAACAAATAGACAACTTGGACTTGCAGACTCAACATGACTCACACTTTTCATTTTTGGTTTCCATAAGTTAACTTGTATTCTTCCTTTCATACTAAGAGTCTGATTGAACTTGTTTTGACTTAATGGCCTTTATTTATAGAACATAACAATGTGGCCAATATTCTCACAGTTCTAGCAAACCATTATTTTTGAAATAAACTCAACTTGCCTTACCTAATTTGGAAAAAATATTGTAATGTGTCCTATGTCATAACAATTGAATCACTCAACTTTTTTCATGTTATTTATTAATGATTCTACTCATTCTTAATATGTCTTCTACACTCTCTATCCCTATGACCACATTGATTACAAGCATACCAATAACCATTAAAAATTGCATACCTCATGGCATTTGGTTATGTAATATGATTTCTCCTTATTATGTCAACACATTCATTCCTTGATGATGATTGATCTTCAAGGTATGATTTTATTTGTTTACATTGGTCTTTATCTTATCTTGAGTTACATTCTTTTGTTCTTCTTTGTAACCAAGTCTAGCTCTATCATTAGCATGCTTTTGACTATTCAAAATGTTGTCTAGATCACTTGAGCTCTTTTCAAACATCACATATGGCATCATCTTACTATATGCCTTTTATAACTCATCTTTCAATGACTCATTTTCAATCACATACCTAGAACACTCATCTTCATTAGCTCTTAGGTTTGTAGATAGGATTTCCAATTGACAAATGAGATGATTGACTATATCTTCATGATGCTTGGTGTCTTCATTTATTCTCACCTCAAACACACCAAATTGATCTTCATAGTCCCTAATTTGAGACTTTATCTTGTTGTTAATCTTATTCTCAATCTTTAGTTCTTCACAAGCATTTCTCAATTCAGTCTCTTAGTCCTCCTTATTTTCTTCTTTATCTATATCACTCCAAGTATACTCCTTTTGATATGAGAAACTTCCTTCCTTAGCCATGTATAGGACTTCATCTTCAATACCAAAGTCAAAATAATTGTCTTTACTCTTATCTAATGAGCTTCAATCTTTATTGGTGTAGATATTCTTCTTATTCTGAAAGGAATTCTTGTTATCATACTTTTTGAGTTCTTTTTTATCAGACCTAAAAGACTTCTTGCCTTCATCTTGGATTTCACCAAGATCTTCATTATCAATCTTCTTATATTTAGGAGGGCACTTGTTAGCGAAGTGTCCTACTTCTCCACAATTGAAACATTTGAAGGGTATTTTACCATTATACTTCCTTGAGCCTATTTTTAATTTACTTATAAATAAATTTATTAGTTCATCATCATATATCTCATCATACTTGACTTCCTTACCTTGAGTTCTTTTCTTATTTGGCTTCTTTTTTGCCTTGAATGTTTCTTCCACTTTTGGTAGTTTTTCATCATTGAATTTCATCTCATAGGTAGTAATAATGCCATGAAATTAATCCATCTTCATCTGAGTAAGATCATGTCTTTCTTCTAAAATAGACACTTTAGAATCAAACTTGAGGGAGAGACCTTAATACCTTTTGTACTATAGTATCTTCTTTAATATTCTCTCTAACACCTCTGATAATGTTTACAATCTCATCAACTCTTTGTAAAAATGATTCCATAGAATATTCTTCATTCATTTTGAGATTATCCAATTATCTTTGGTGAGTCTGTAACTTGGCCAACTTGACCTTTCAATCCCCTTCATAAATGATATTCAATTTATCCCATATCTGTTTGGAAAATTTACAATGAAATACCTTGGTGAACTTAGTTTTTGATAGACCATAGGTGATGGCATTCATCACCTTAGAATATTTCTCACACAACTTATTATCAACTGCACTAGTTGGAGGAGTTGAGGGGGTTGAATATCCATCCAGAATAGATTGCCAAATGTCAAACCCTATTGACATGATGCATGTTGTTCCCAAAAACTGTCACTTGTTTTTGGGGAAAACATATCAACTATTTTGGTCCTACAGGCCAAAACTCTCTCTTCCATTTTAAAAAAATGTTCTGAGCGCTCAAGTTCTTCAATTATTCAAGCATTTTCAGCCAAGGGACTCACAGGTTCAACGGGTTCAACAAGTTCAACTGGCGGGCTTTGACAAAGAAGCAAGTTCCAAACACTTAGGCATTTCAAGGCTAGTTCAATGCTGAGGTTTAACCAAAAAGTCCATTGGCAGGTTTTAAACAAATTGAAATAACCGTTGAACCATTGAACCCCACTTCAGCAAGGTTAAATGGGTTCAAAGGTTCAATGACATCGACAAACTTCAAAGAGTTAAGTGCTTCATTAAGTTCAAAGTTTAACCACTCAGAAAGTTCAACGGCTTCAAAGGACTTAAAAGAAAAGAAGGCTTCGAAGAGTAAAGATTGAATGGTTGAACCATTGAACCTTGAACCAAAATGGTTCAAAGGTTCAACGAGTTCAATAAGATCAAAAGACTTAAAGAAAATAAGACTTTGAAGAAGAAAGATTGAACCATTGAACAATTGAACCTTGAACCAAAAGAGTTCAAAGTTCAAAGGTTCAATGAGTTCAATAGAAAAGAAAAGAATCTAGAAAGTTCGAAGGACCAAAAGATTCAAAGAAAGAGAATGAACCGTTGAACCTTGAACCAAAATGGTTCAAAATTCAAAGGTTTAAAGGTTCAAGGAAACTCATAGTTTGAAAGGAAGCTTCGAGCAAAGGAAGGAAGTGGAAGATTCTAGAGGAAAATTTGAAGAGATGGTTTAGCTGATTGAACCAAAGAGCCAATTGAACCAAAGAACCGATTGAACCAAAGAGCCAATTGAACCAAAGAGCCGATAGGACCGCCTGAACTGTTGAACCATTAAACCGATGCACTCCAAAGGTTCAAAGGTTCAAGGTTCAATGTGGTTCAAGTGACCAGTGACATCCCCATGGACATCAAATTCAAGGTAATAAAATGCCCATTTATTTTCAAATATGGCGCAGAACCTTAAAACAAACTCAGCGACCAGTTGAAGAAGAAGCCGAAAGAGCCAGTAGAAAGAGAAGAGATAGCCTGAGAGCTCAAATCATGAGGAAGAAAAAAAATAAAAAAAGGAAAGAGGGAATGATGTAGAAAGACTAAAAATATTTGTGTAGGAGTTATTTCTAGTAGGTGAAACAGTCCACCAGGTGGACATTAGAGAGTGTGAGCACTCAAGGACGTGGCCTATTTTTCTCTATCGAGTAAAGGCAAAGTAGATAGCTGTGTAAATATCAGATAGAGGACCAGATGACCCAATCTTGGGAGAAGACATTCGAGATGATTCTGTACACCAAAGTCAAGGCTGATGCCTTGTTCCAACATGGCCCCTTGATAGAACTAAAAATGCATTCAAGGCATTGAATGCACAACATGGGCCATTTTATGAAACAAACCACCAAGTCTTTCTTGGCTGATATATATTGTAATCTCTCTTATTATTTTAAGGAGATCTCTTTGTTATAGAAGCAAAACTCTGCCCAAATTGAGAGACATTTCTTGAGACTTTGAACTTAGATTGTTAATCATATTTCTTTATTTGAATTGGAAAGCAAGTGACCTTTCAGACTTTGCACTGAGATATCTTGTGTTGTTTAGGAAATTTTTCTTATGTCTATTTCCTAGAAGCATTTTTTTCCATTTAATTTAACAAGTAGAACTAGTGAAAGTAACTAGGAAGGTGTCCTAAAGCCGAGTGTGGAGAGACTTTGTGCTGCCGCAATTATCTTTAGTGTGTTTATTTTCTATTTTTATTTAAAGGATCTTGGGATGACTTTGTGCCCCCATTATCCTTCATATTTCACTCTTTAGAAGTTGAGGGGGAGACTTTTTGCTATACCTCATTCTGCTTGTTACTTCATCTAGTTACTGTTACTTTCTAGAAATAATTCCTATTGTTTGCTACAAACCACTTCTGAAAGAAGAGAAGTGCCTTCTAACATTTCACCCAAGATTTTTCCTTTATTCTTTGAAAATAATCTCTAAAAAAAGAGATATGGATGGTGTTGTCCAACCCCTAAGTGTTATTTTCTACTTATATATATAGTATATAGTGCCTCACATTTATAGGGAACCTCCCTTTGATGAGAGGAGAGATTTGTTCCCTTTTTATGTGGTTGACCTACACATTTGGCTGGTAAATCTCCTTATGTTGTGGTTAAAACAACCTATTTTGCCCATCAGTTAGCTGGTGAAAAAATATTCACCCAACAATTTTTGGTGACTCCGTTGGAGATGTTACATGTAATTTGAAGCCTCAAGCTTCAAATTGAAGTAGTCCCTATCCTTATCCATTTGTTTTACACTCTTGCAGCTCCACAGTATATAAGAAGCCAGAGGTCTAAAGGTATTATTGACCCTATATTCGAGTTGGCTCAACAAAGTGATTTTGATCTACTTTCTTCACCATCTCGCCTCCAATGAACTAGTAATTTTCCTCCTATAAAAGTCAGGTCTCCATTACTAGGCAAAGTGTCCATTTCTATTGTTAGTAGATCTTTGTCACTATATACCCCTAAATCATTTGTTATCCCTCCCTTCAGTAGTCAAATAATGGCAGTTCAAGGCCCCTGGGGTAACTCTTTTGGCCCACTCAATTTAACTCCACCTCTACATGAACTGCCTCACAGTTTTAAGAAGAATTTCCCTAAGTTCTTTGGCAATGGGAGAGTTCATCTAGATGAACATATTACAGCCTTTAGCATAGCCTATGGTGTGATAGGTGTGGAGTATGAGGACGTAGCAGTCAGGGTATTTGTGGAAACACTATAAAGTGTTGTTGTAGACTGGTTCTACCATCTGCAGGCTCAGTCAGTGACTAATTGAAACACCCTCAAAGCTAAATTTGAAGCATGGTTCAAGCCTATAAAAGATGTGCATTCCATGTTGGCCCAACTCACATAGATGAAGAAGGATCCTCATGAACCTATGAGGGTCTTCATAGCCATGTTCAAAAAGTTGAGGAACAGGATCCCTACAATTGCTTAGCCAACAGCTGAGAACCTTAAATGTTTTTCATCAATTCTTAGCTTCTAGAAGTAAGTTTTCTACTGAGATGGGCTGACCACATAGACCTTACTGCTGGTTAGGATTTGGCCACTAAGGTGGAAGATGATCTCATCTTGGCAGAGAAGATAAGGAGAGATCTTAATAGAGGAAAATCTTCTTCATCTTATGAATATCCATCTACAGGCACCATTGATCCAATAGTGCAGAAGTTGGTAAATGAGTTGCTAGCTCTCAAGAAGCAAATGGCACAAGGGATGTCTTCTACTCCATACTGAGAATACCAAGGAGGACATTCCCCAATCAGTTATACCAAGGCAACGCTACTAGGAATCAAGGGCAGCCAAATCATTTTCCTCCCCCACATGGGAAGCTTACCATTGAAGCACCTCCAACGAATTCAACAGTTAGATATCTCAAAATAGAATCTAAATTTTCCTTCTAGCCTAAGCTAAACCTAGAAGATGATGTTGATCTCTTTGCAGAAGACCAAGAAGAATTAGTTGGTGACTCCAACATTAGTTTCTTGAATTACCACGATGAACCTAGAAGTAAAGGTGAAGTGTTTGATGGATCATACGCTATGTTCACCCAGTCCAAGAATCAGTCAGCCCAACAAGCTGATAAAGAAAAATTAGAGTGAGATAAACCTATAATGTCAATTACCAAATGAGGAACTTCTCTACCTTTCCAGCCAAAGGACCCAGTGAGTAATAAAGAAGTAAGTACCTCAAATATGCCTTCACCTTCCACTTCAATTTCATAGATCAGTCCTCCCCCCTAAAAACTAGAAGGATGAACTCCCTTCCCCTGTTCATAATTCATTTCAGACATTTGACATAATCAACCATGTTAAGAAAACCAAAATTCAAATGTCTAAATTTGAATTCCTGCAATCTAACCCTGAATAGTTGGATAGGTTAGTGGAGTGTGTGAAGAATCAAAATATCCCTACCGGACAAGTTGTTAGAAAGGTAACTCATGATCCCACAAGGAACATGTCTATCCCAAACAACCTCGTCATTACTCCTCCTACTGCTCCTAGGAGGACATAACCATTTTATGTCCCCCTACTGATAAATGGACACTAGTTAAATAATTGCATCATAGACTCAGGTACATCTGACAATGTCATGCCTGCTAAAGTGAAAAAATCTTTTGGTCTCACACTGACCAAGACATTTGGGAGATTTTTCTCCATGGAGAAAAAATAAGTGCCACTAATGGGACAAATCAAGGACACCCAATTTGCATTTGAAGCATTCTTGGACAAGAGAACCAAGATGATAGTCCTAGTGGCCCACGTCCCAGCCTCATACAGAATCCTTCTTAGGTGAAAATTCTACAAAGATGTTGGGGGTGAGTTAAGTATGGACCTATCTAAAGCAAGGATCCTAATTAAAGGCCTCATATAGAGGCTGATCCCTGAGAAGGAAGCAAAATATGTTGTCACTCAAATATCAATGCCTGAAGCCCAAATTCTATTTGAGTCCTCAGGTAGGGGTAATTATTTTTTGTCTACTGAGGAGGTTCCTGTTATAGTGGATGAAATTTATGTAGGTGGTGATCCAAAAATTGATTCAAATAAGACATTAGAAGAATTGGTATGGTGCAGTATAGATGAAAAAGGATCTTCCATCTCTAATGAAGAAAAATATGATAGAAGATCAGTTTATGATGACATTTGGATCCTAGAATTTGATGGCAGCAATTCTTCTACCGATGTTGAAGCTGGGATTGTGTTGATATCTCCTCAAGGAGATATTTTTCCTTCTTCGTAGAAGTTGCAGTTCAGCAACACCAACAACACTGCCGAGTATGAATCTCTGTTACTAAGGTTGAAGGCTGCTCAAGACAAAGGTGTCAAACTCCTTCACACCAAAGGAGATGCTGAGTTGGTGGTTTGTCAGGTATCTAAGGGGGACGATCAAATCATGTTTTGGATTGAAATATAAGAATGAAGAATTATGGTAATGGACTATGTTGCTGCATGTCAAAATCAAGAAAAAAACTCTTTTGCAAGAGAACAAGGATTCATGATTTTTAGACTAAAAATCAAGTCTTGATGTGGGGCAAGAGGAGAGAACCAAAACGAATGACCAAAAAAGTTGATTCTTGGTGGAGAGGTCCATTCACCAATCATCACTTCTAGGGAGAAAATGGTTTCTTGTTGATATATCAAGACAAAATGCCATTTTCACTGTCTCATATTGGGTAGCATCTAAAGCACTTCAATCCTTGAAGTATCAGATAAGATTAGCTTATACATTTGTATATTTGTATAGTCTTTAGCTTATTTTGTGTTGTTCATTTTTTTTTTGTATTTGGCACCTTTATTTTTGGGTAGCATGAATCCATAGCCTAATGGCATACTTAAAGGCACTGGAGATTCTAGATTCTACTCCCTTCAATTGTTTTTACAATCGATAGAAGTTCCCCAACTGGAGCCAGCTATTGTTCCAAAAATCTGTCACTTATTTTTGGGGACAACATTTCAACTATTTTGGTCCTATAGGCCAAAATTATCTCTTACCTTTTCCAAAAAAGTTTTGAGCACTCAAGTTCTTCAATTATTCAAGCATTTTCAGTCAAGGGACTCACATGTTCATAAGGTTTAACCGGTGGGCTTTCACAGAGAAGCAAGTTCCAAACACTTAGGCATTTCATGACTAGTTCAATGTCAAGGTTCAACCAAAAATTCCATCAGTAGGCTTCAAACAAATGGACTGAACCATTGAACCATTGAACCCCACTTCAGCAAGGTTCAAAGATTCAATGGGTTCAAAGGTTCAATGACATCGACAAACTTCAAATATTTAAGTGCTTCGTTAAGTTCAAAGTTTAACTACTTCAGAAAGTTCAACAGCTTCAAAGGACTTAAAACAAAATAAGGCTTCAAAGAGTAAAGATTGAATGGTTAAACCATTGAACCTTAAACCAATATGGTTTAATGAGTTCAAAGGTTCAACGAGTTAAATAAAATCAAAAAACTTAAAGAAAAGAAGACTTTGAAGAAGAAAGATTGAACCGTTGAACTATTGAACCTTGAACCAAAAGAGTCCAAAGTTCAAAGGTTTAATGAGTTCAACAAAAAAGAAAATAATCCAAAAAGTTTGAAGGACCAAAAGATTCAAAGAAAGAGAATGAACCGTTGAACCTTGAACCAGAATGGTTCAAAGTTCAAAGGTTCAAAGGTTCAAGGAATTTCAAAGTTCAAAAGGAATCTTTGAGTAAAGGAAGGAAGTGGAAGATTCCAGAGGCAAGTTCGAAGAGATGGTTTAACCAATTGAACCAACGAGCCAATTAAACTAAGGAGCCAATTAAACCAAAGAGCAGATAGGACCACCTGAACCATTGAACTGATGCACTCCAAAGGTTTAAAGGTTCAAGGTTCAACGTGGTTCCAGTGACTAGTGACATCCCCACAGACATCAAATTCAAGGTAATAAAATGCCCATTTATTTTCAAATATGGTGCAGAACCTTAAAAAAATCAGTGACCAACTGAAGAAGAAGTTGAAAGAGCTAGCAGAAAGGGAAGAGATAGCATGAGAGATCAGATCATGAGGAAGAGACAAAATACAACAAGGAAAGAGGGAATGATGTAAAAATACCAAAAATATTTGTTTAAGAGTTATTTATAGTAGATGAACTAGTCCACCAGGTAGACATCAGAGAGAGCGATCACTCAAGGACGTGGCCTGTTTTTCTCTATCGAGTAAAGGTGAAAGGGACAGCAGTGTAAATATCAAAAAGATGACCAGATGACCCATGCTTTGGAGAAGACATTCGAGATGATTCTGTACACCAAAGTCAAGGTTGATGCCCTATTCTAGCATGGCCCCTTGACAGAACTAAAAATGCATTCAAGGCATTGAATGCATAGAATGGGCCATTTTGTGAAACAAAGTGCCGAGTCTTTCTTGGCTACTATATATTATAATCTCATGTATTATTTTAATGAGATCTCTCTGTTATAGAAGCTAAACTCTGTCCAAATTAAAAGACATTTCCTGAGACTTTGAGCTTAGATTGCTAATCATATTTCTTTATTTGAATGAGAAAGAAAGTGACCTTTCAGACTTTGCATTGAGATATATTGTGTTGTTTAGGAAATTGTTCTTATGTCTATTTCCTAGAAGCATTCTTGTCCATTTAATTTAACAAGCAAAACTAGTGAAAGTAACTAGGAAGGTGTCCTGAAGCTGACTGTGGAGAGACTTTGTACTGCCACAATTATTTTTAGTGTGTTTATTTTATATTTCTATTTAAAGAATCTCGGGATGAATTTGTGCCCCCATTATCCTTCATATTTCGCTCTTTGGTAGTTGATGGTGAGACTTTGTGCTACACATCATTCTTCTTGTTACTGCATCTAGTTATTGTTACTTTCTAGAAAGAATTCATGTTGTTTGCTGCAGACCACTTCTAAAAGAAGAGAAGTGCCTTCTAACATTTCACCCAGGATCTCTCCTTTGATCTTTGAACACCATCTTTGAAAAAATGAGAGATGGATGGTGTTGTCTTACCCCTGATTTTTATTTTCTACTTATATATATAGTATATAGTGCCTCATATTTATAGGGAACCTCCCCTTGATGAGAGGAGAGATTTGTCCCCTTTTGATGTGGTCAACCTACGCATTTGGCCGATAAATCTCCCTATGCTATAGTTGAAATAACCTATTTTTCCCATAAGTTAGTTGGTGACAAAATATTCACCCAACAATTCAGGGCTTCATCCTCACAATCCAAAAAACATAATTGGACCCATTGAACATTGGTGACAAATTTTTAGAGAAAACTTGTATCTATTGACTTGACATATTATACCTTGGATCACCTTCAAGTGGTTAAACTTTCAAAGAAGGTCCTTCTATGATAAAAATTATTGGAGGTACAATCACTGAGAGGGGGGTTTTAATCAGTGAATATATTTCAAACTTTAATTATAATTCTTGAAAAATCTTAATAAATTACCATGAGCATTCATAAATCATTAAGATGATCATAATAAGGAATAATTAAGATGATGCAAAATCACACACATAATACAAGATCTATATGGAAAACTCTCTTAGAGAATAAAACCCACTCTCAAGACTAAAAACATATGGACTAATTGTCCTATAAGATGATTACAAACAAGAGGCCTTTTAGTGAATCACCCACTTCATAAGGAGTACACAACCCTAAGTATGAACAAGATCCCACTTGTTCTAGATGTTGAGTACTCACACAATAACTTATGCAATCAATAGCTTCAAAATTTTAATTGTAGATCAATCTGATTGGATAAATAATGTTTAATACCTCACTTTCAACTCATCACACACACTCAAACTTGATCATATAATAAATTCATCTAAACACCTCTTTTGGATCTCTCTAGTCTTCTTCGCTTATCCTCAATCTACTCTATACTTAAATTTATCAACTCAACACACTCCCTCTAATCTCTTTCCTTTGTCTCTATCTTCTACTCTCTTAAAACATCCACATATAAGTCTAGAAACCATTCCCTTGGTCTCCACTATTTATAGAGTCTTCATTAATATCAACTTCTTGGTCAGGCATAACACTTTCCTTAACCCTTAAGACATATATCATGCTAAGACATAGCTCAAATAAATTGTCACAGGTTGGCCATAGAATCTATGGGTCACACTTAAGGATCTACAACTTTAAATAAGGCCTTAGTATCCCTTATAGGTCTCATGCAGACCTATTCACCCATTTATCACTTCATCGAGCAAATTAAGAACATACGATCAATTTCAAACACCTGGGTCCACTTCATATAACCCTTATGACATATTCATGTGAATTTTCCCACCAAAACAATCTTATGATAAAGATCAAAATTCTTAAACAGTATTTTTTACATAATAACACCATGAATGAACAAATATTCAACTTTAAAGCTTCATATCTTTGACTGTACAAACATTCAGACTTTGTAACTAGATTCTATGTATGCGACTTGAACTCCCTGATATTTTTTATTTTTTCCATTATCAATAAATTCATCCTAGATAAAAATATATAGCTAAAAACCTAAGCACTATTTTTACCTCATTAATTTAAATATTAAAATTCCAACAGTCACTGTTCAAACACTAAACATCAAGCACTTTAACTTCATCTTGTGCTCCCTAGAAAATTTGGACAAATAAACACCATTCATCTCCTCAAAGTATCCTAGTCTTTACCTTGAAAATATCACCATTGATCTTAGATCAGATCTCTCATGATTATGCCAATTGGTAACTCTATGTGCCTTTTACACATTTGAATCCTTGACTCAACCCACACCATCAATCTTTATCTGTATGAACATGTGGGAACCATTGATATTATGTCAACTCAATGAGATAGAGACACTTGTCACAATCGTGTTTAATCTTAGGAACCTTTGAAAATTTGAATTCATATGCATTGTTGGATCAAGATATGGATGATGAACACTCACTATTAGACCTACTAACTAGTGACCTCAAACTTTAACATAGTTAAACTTGATGGTCTATGGTCCATCACAGTCTAAAAGATCAACTTTGAAGGTTTATAATTTGATCTATAAAAAATTCAAGAGTCCAAATATTTAGGGTACATTCTTGGCACTATAGAAAACATCTCCATGAAATTTTTTGACCTTATTTGATTTTTTGAGTACTTGAAATAAATGCATAAACTCATTGGTTCATTCATATATGTATGACGTGCAATGATGGTCTGACTTCTCTTACGTCAGAATATGCATGTTTATCTTTCCAAATAATCAAGTGACATACCATAACTTTACCAAGACATCTATGGATGCCTCACCACTTCTTCTTTGTCCCTATAGACCTACAAATGTGCCATATCTCTCCAAACCATCAATTTAATCACTTTGTCATTAATGAATTAGTACTGCATGCTCTCTTTGACATCAATGACAACCAAATTTTAATGAATATGATCTACAAAAAAATATCACCCTTTCATACCCCTTATCATAAATATTGCTTATTATCTCTCTCCCTCATTTTCAATCCTCAAGCTTGCAACTCTATCTTTAATCCTCTTTCATCTGGCTCCAATATCGCTATTGGGACTATGCATAGGGAAATTGTTGAAGACTACAATGTAAAATTGGACAATTTTTTCATAACAAGGTAAAATTTATATTATATTTTATATTTACAAAGTAAAAGAATTTAATAAGATTTCAAGGGGAAATGGGGAGTTACACGAGACTCCAAAGGGTTCAACCACCAAACTACCAAAACTAATATTTATATTTACTAACACTAAGAAATTAACAAACAAACATAACAAACTAAATATGACCTTGTCTCATATAACCCAACATTTATAATATTCATGCATTTTTGACAAACTTAACATTTTATGAGTCTCATCGCAACCTTAGTAGACTACAACATCTATAAATTACTATTAATGAATTTTAGTGACTGATGTTTGTTGTTCCCCAAAAATATCACTCATTTTTTGGGACAACATTTTAAATTTTTGCTCTTACAGACCAAAATTGTCTCTTCCATTTCCAAAATTTGTCCTAGACATTCAAATTCCTCATTTTACAAGCTTCTCAAAAAATCCATGAACTCTGCAGGCTTAAAGCTATGGACTCAGTAGGCTTGAATCTATGGACTCTGCAGGTAAAGAAAATCTACGGACTCTTTAGACCAAGTTAATGGGATTTACAGGTTGATTTCTATGGACTTGGTTTCTACAGACTCTATAAGCAGGTTCATTTCTACAGGTTCAAATTCTTCTATAGGTGGTTTCAGTCAAAAGAATCAATTTCAAAAAATTAGCTATTTTTGGGATTGTTTCAGCACCTTGGTTCAATAAAAAATCTCCATCGGCAAGCATCTAAGTGCAAAAAGAGACTTGAACCATTGAACCACTTTGGTTCAAAGGTTCAATGGGTTCAAGGTTCAACAGGTTTAACGTCATTGGCAAGAGTTAAGTGCTTCATCAAGGTTCAAAGTTCAATCACTTTAATTGGTTCATTGGCTTCCAAGCACTTAGCCAAATCAAGGTGGCTTGAACCATTGAACTGTTAAACCGTTGAACCAGTTTGGTTCAAAGGTTCAACGGGTTAAAATTTCAATGACGGGTTCAATCAAATAGTTCGTCAATCAGTTCAACGCTTTGTTTGAACCGTTGAACCATTTTTGGTTCAACATCTTGGTTCAACAAAAAGGTTCAATGTTTTTTTTCAATGCTTAGTTCATCAGTTTGGTTCATTCAATTGAACCATCGGCTTGAACCATCAGCTTGAACCATTTTTGGTTCAACCAATTGGTTCAACATCTTGGTTCAACAGAATTGTTCAAATCCATGGTTCAAACACATGGTTCAAAGGCAAGTTCAACACATGGTTCAACCAAGCAGTTCACTCACTTGGTTCATCTGCTTTATTCATTCAGTCAATTCATCGGCTTGAACCATTGGCTTGAATAATTTTTGGTTCAACCAATTGGTTCAACGAAACAATTCAACTGTTGGTTCATCGCCAAAGTTCAAAGGGGTGGTTTAATGCAAAAGGAAGCATCTCAAAGGACAAGTGCCCTTGCGGAGGACACTTAATCGACAAAATCACCCTTCGGAAGGGTCATTTTCAAGGAAGTCGAAAGGTAATTCTTTCAGATTTTAGTTTAAGGCATTTAAAATTGGCTAAAGACATAATTATTTTAGACTTTTGTCTGAGGGAATTCCTTTAGACAAAAATTCTAAAAGAATTCAAGAAGTAAATGCAGGCAAAAAACCTGAAGACTTGTTCAAAGACTTGGTGGAACAAATTTCTGCAAACTTTTTATCCGTAGGAATTTTCGTGAACTTTTGTCTGCAGGAATTTTCCTCAGGGAAATTGTCCGTAGGCGAAAGCCTATGGAAAATGTCTGTGGGAAAGTACCTATGGAGAAACCCAAGGGATAGTCTATGGGGGAAAAATGTGAGAGACTCTTAAGGAAAAGGCCACTGAAGGACCCTGAAGGGTAGGTGCTCTTGTGGGGGACTCTCGACTGCCAAAGTTGAAGGACATTTTCAAGAAGTTCAAAGAAAGAACTTAACTGTTTGCTGAAACAAAGAAGCTCGAAGGCCATTTGAAGACTGCCTAAAAAGATAGATACCCTTACGGAGGGCTCTTTCTGACTCATTCAGGGATCATTTCTTAAGGTCTGAAAGGGCAAGTCCAATCTAAAAATGTGCCAAATAGAGAACTGAAAGAGGACCCAGGGGTGATGCACCTAAAGACATCAAATTCAAGACAGTGAACTAGCCATTAAGAGCACATCAACGGGCGTGTGAACATCAATTTTAAAGCCCATAAAATAGTTTTTGATCCTTTGAATCTATAGACTCGAATGCATTCATGGACTTCAAGGCCAAGACTAGTAGAAAGTGAGGAAGATATAGAAAAACAAATTGAATCCAGGACCCAATTCAATTAACCAAAAAAGGAGGAATGATGAAAGTAAGATCAGATTGCCAGGTGGATAATGAAAGTTACAATCTTTCAATTGCATGGCTTGTTTATCTGCATTGAGAAGATCAAATGGGTAAAATGCCCCAAAGTTCCAGCTTGTCTTTGTAACAGTTTTCCACGCAACATGATGTGTTATTGTTTCTGAGTCCTCCTTGAAGAGGCTATATAAGGGACCCTCTCTTATTGTAAATGGACCTTTTTTTTGACAATCAAAATGAAACTCTACCCAAATTGAGAGGCATCATTGAGACTTTGTGCTCATTTTGTTGATCATATTTTGTTATTGGAATAAGAAAGCAAGGGATTTTTTCAGACTTTGTGCTGTGATATCTTTGTTGTTAAGGAAACTATTCTTATGTCTTTTTCCTTGATATATTTTCTATTCTATTAATTCAACAAGTAGGATTAGTAAAATTAGTCAGAAAAGTGTCCTGAAGAATCAACTATGGAGAGACATTGTGCCCCCATAGTTGCCTTTAGTGTGTTTTCTTTTCATTTCTATGTATAGGACTTTAGGATGACTTTGTGTGCTCATTGTCCTTCGTACTTTACTCTTGAGAAATTTAGGTGGATACTTTGTGATGTATCTCAATTTTCTAGTTACTACGCCCTTAGTTACATTCAACTTTTACTTCTAGGAGTATTCTTGTGGTTAGTTGAATAGTTCTGCTGAAAGAAGAGGAGTGTTGTCTGTCATTTCCCTTGAGTTTTTTCTTTGTTTTTCACACATCATCTCTGAAGAAAGAGAGATGGATGGCTTGTTCTACCCTTGAGTATTATTTTCTGTTTATACATATATATAGCATTTCCATAGGGAACCTCCCCTTGATGAGAGGAGAGAGCAGTTTCCTTCTGATGTGGTAAATCTACAAAGTTGGATGACTAATCTTTCTACTTTGGCTGATTAGACCTATTTTGTTTACCACTAGGTTGATAGATAAAATATTCAACCAACATTTTTTGGTGACTTCGCTGGGGAATATAACCCATTATCATTATAACCCTTATCCATTATAGACACTAGTGACTCAGTTACTTATCTTACCCATTATTCATCTATAGCCTTACCATTCACCTCCACACTAACTAGGAAAGAACATATAGTTTAAAGCCTCAAATCTTCAAACTGAAGCAAAGTCAATTCTTTTTTGTTATTTTTTTGTTTCACAATCTGGCAGATTTAAGGTATACACGAAGCCAAAGGGATAAATGTATCATTGACCCTATATTCGAGTTGGTACAACAAAGTGATTTTGATCTACTTCCTTCACCATCTCATCTACAAGGAACCAAGAACTTTCCTCCTACTAAAGCCAAATCTCCATTACTAGACGAAGGATCAATTTTTACTGTTGATAAAGCTTTGCTAGTAATTACTCCTCTAAGATTTGTTATCCCTCATTTTCATAATCCTATAATGGTATTTCAAGGCCCCTGGGGTAATGCTTTTGGCCCTCTTAATCTTAATCCACCTCTACATGAGCTTCCACATAGTTCAAGGAAGAATTTTCCCAAATTCTATGGTGATGGGAAGGTTCATCCCGATGAACACATTACAACATTCAGCATAGCTTATAGAGTAATTGGAGTAGAATTTGAAGTTGTAGTAGTCACGTTGTTTGTAGAAACATTACAAGGTGTTTCTGTAGATTGGTTTTATCATCTATAGGCTTGGTCTATAACTGATTGGAATACTCTCAAAGATAAGTTTGAAGCCAGATTCAAACCTACAAAAGATGCACATGCACTTCTAGCTCAACTTACACAGATGAAGAAAGAGCCTTATGAGCCTATGAGAGACTTCATAGCCAAATTTGACAAATTGAGAAATAGAATTCCTATAATTGCTTGACCTACAGCTGAGAATATTAAATGTTTCTTCATTAATTCTCAGTTTCCTGAAGTCAGTTTTCTCTTGAGACGTGCTGGTCAAATAGATCTTGCTACAGCTCAACTTTTGGCCACTGAGATAGAAGATGATCTCATCTTAGTAGGGAAGATAAGAAGAGATCCAAATAGAAACAGAGCTTCATCATCTTCTGAGTTTGCATCTACAAGCACCATAGATCTAATGGTGCAAAAATTAGCAAATGAGTTGCTGCTTGCTCTCAAAAAGCAAATGGCTCAAGGAATGTCTTCTGCTCCTACATATAGAAGGGCATTCCCAAATCATTCATATCATGGCAATGTTTCCAAGAACCAAGGGCAACAAAATCATCTTCCTCCCCCAGAAGCAAAACTTACCCTGGAAGCTCCTCCAACCAATTCAGCAATGGGATACCTTGAAGCAGAATCAAAGTTTTCTTTCTAGCCTAATTTAAATCAAGAAAATGATGTTGATATCATTGAATACAATCAAGAAGAATCAGCTGGTGACTCCCACATTAGTTTCTTGAATTACAAGAATGAACTTGAAAGAAAAGGAGAAGCTTCAGATGGATCATATGTAGTGTTCACCTAGTCCAAAAACCAATCAGTCGAGCAGGCTGATAAAGAAAAGATAGAAGAGAAATTACAACCAACAGTCACAATTGCTAAATGTGGAACCACTCTTCATTTTTAGCCAAAAGATCCGATAATCACCCAAAAGGTAAATACATCAATTGTGCCTTCCCCTTCTACTTCTAATTTGCAAACCAGCCCACCTCTCATCCCTCCTAAAATTCAAAAAGTTGAAGTACCTTTCTCTATTTCTAGTCCAATTCAGACATTTGACATAATCAATAATGTCAAAAAGACAAAAATACAAATGTCTGAGTTAGAATATTTACAGTCAAATTCGGATCTATTGAATAAGTTGGTTCAATATGTTAAAAATCAAACCATCCCTACAAGACTAAAGGCTAAAAAGGTAACTCTTGATTCTCCAAAGAACACGCCTATTCCAAATAATCTGGTCATTACTCCCCTAGCTGCTCCTAGAAAAATAGAACCTTTCTATGTTTCCATGTTAATTAATGGCCACAAGCTGAGTAACCATATTATAGACTCAGGTGCATCTGATAATGTCATGCTAGCTAAAGTAGCTGAGTCTCTTGGTCTCACACTGACCAAGACATTTGGGAGATGTTTTTCCATGGAGAACAAGCAAGTACCATTACTGGGGCAAATCAAAGATGCCCAATTTGCATTTGCAGTCTTTTCAGATAAGAGAATCAAGATGACTGTCTTGGTGGCTGACGTTCCAACATCCTATGGCATTTTTCTTGGATGAAATTCTATAAGGACGTGGGAGGAGAACTAAGCATGGATCTATCTAAGGTAAGGATCCCTATCCAAGGTGTGATGAAGAGATTGCTCCTTGAAAAGGAAGCAAAGTATGTAGTCACCCAGACATCAGCGCCTGAAGCTCAAATCCTTTTTGAATCCACAAGTATGGGTAACTACTTTCTATATATAGATGAAGAAAGACCCTCCATCTCTGATGAAGGAAAGTCTGAAGAAAATTTAGTATCAAATGAGATATGGACTCTGGAATTTGATGGTAGATGTTCCTCTACTAGTTCGGGAGCTGGCATTGTGTTAATATCTCCTCAAGAAGATATGTTCCCTTCATCTTACAAATTATAATTCAGCAACACTAACAATATATCTGAACATGAATCTCTGTTGCTTGGCATGAAGGATGCTTAAGAAAAAGGCATCAAGTTTATTTATGCCAAAGGGGATGCTAAATTAGTGGTTTGTCAAGTGAGAAATCTATATCAGACCAAGCATGAGAGATTACACCACTACCATAACTTGGTTTGGGACCAAATTGAAAGCTTTGATGCTTTCAACATTTCTGCCATACCCAGAGAGTCTAATGACAGAGCTAATGCACTTGATGTTTCAAGAACTCTCTTAGTTCCTCACTTAGATTTCAAAGCAAACAGATATACCATTGAGCTGGTCTATAGACCAAGTTTTCCTAACAATGTTGATCATTGGAAAGTATTCAATGATGATCATCAAATCATTGCCTTCCTAGAAATGAAAAGACAATTTTGAACAACTATGTTTTGAAGGCAGTGAATCTCATAAGCCTGAATCTATTTCTGAATCTAGTTCAGATATAAATGAAGAGTTCTTACAGCTGAAAGGAAACAAAATTCCCAAAGGCTTAGTTTCTCTTAAGAAGTTGTTTTACAAGCATGATAGATTTATCAAACAATAGCAAACAGATTCAAGTTTCTCTCAAGGATTCGATCAAGTGAATCTGACCAATAAAGAAAATCCCAAGATGGTCAACATTGACCTGAAGTCTCTCAGACCTGATGAAATTTTCCATCAAATTTCTCTCAAGGCTGACTCAATGCCGTACAAGTAAAAATCTAGACAATATAATCCAAAAAATTTAGGTACTATTATGTCTGAGATACAG
Source organism: Torreya grandis (assembly GCA_037957365.1). Lineage (NCBI taxonomy): Eukaryota > Viridiplantae > Streptophyta > Pinopsida > Cupressales > Taxaceae > Torreya > Torreya grandis. Next base: position 707,145 of record JARHVA010006561.1, on the reverse strand, counting down.
AAAATGTTAAATGCTAGAATTATCTTCCCAATCCATCATTTACATGGATTGCCAACATAATGCCTATAAGGAAGAAGAATGGTAAAACTCACATTTGTGTAGATTTTAAGAATCTAAATTAGTCATCTTTTAAATACAATTACCCTTTGCCAATCATGGATCAAGTGCTTCAAATAGTGACAGGGTCAGAGATGTTATCAATGCTGGATGGCTTCTCAGGATATAATCAAGTCAAATTTGGTGAAACAGACCAACACAAGACTGCATTCACCACACCTTGGGGTACATTTGCATATAGAAGAATGCCTTTTGGCTTAATAAATATTGGTGCTACCTTTCAGAGAGAAATGGACATAGCTTTCAAAGATGAGATTGGAAAATTCATAGTGGTATATCTTGATGACTTAACTATCTTTTCAAAGAGTCAATCTGATCATGTACGCCACTTACAACAAGTGATGGAGTGCTACCACTAGAATGGTATTTCCTTGAACCCCAAGAAGTCTATTTTTGAGCAATAGAGGGGGAAATTATTGGACACATTGTGTCAAAAAAAGGCATAAAGATTGACTCAGACAGAGTCAAGTCTATTCTAAAGCTGAATTTGCCTACAAGTAAAAATGTTGTTCACTCTTTCTTCAAAAAAGTGAATTTCTTATAGAGATTCATCCCTGAATTTGCTGAGAAGACTAGACACATTGTGAACATGATGAAAGGTAAGATCACCTTTAGCTAGACTAAAGAAGGCAAATCAACATTTCAGGATATCAAGACTGCCATTGCTCACACCCCTACCTTAGTTTGTCCAGATTACCACAGAGATTTTATCATATACAGCTATGCATTTGAACACACTCTCTCAGCAATTCTTGTTCAATAGGACAAGGAAGGTATGGAATCTCCTATCTCCTTCATGAGTTTCCCTCTCAAAACCCATGAAATGAAGTATTCAAATATAGCGAAGCACGCCTGTGCATTGGTGAAAGCAATCAAACATTTTTGCTTTTATATTCTAAATTCACACACTACTACCTTAGTTCTTGACACTACAGTCAAGTCTATATTAACTTAGTAGGTGTTTGGCACAAAAAGAGGTAACTGGATTGCAAAGATCCAAGACTTTGATCTAGGTATCAAGCCAACAAAGTTGGTTAGGGGTAAAGGCTTATGCCAATTAATTGCTGACAATAAGCCAGAAGATACACAACGTGAAGACACTGAAGTGGAAGTGACACCAACTATCCTTTTTGTCTCCACTACTAATGAGTGGTACTCAAGTATTGCCTATTTTCTGACTTATGGTGAATGTCCTGCTCATTTGTCTTACAAAGAAAGGAGGACTATCAAGTTGAAAGCTGCCAATTTTGTCTTTTGGGACAACGGCCTGTACAAGAGAAACATAGATGGAGTATTCCTTCGCTCTATAGACAAAGAGAAACAAAACCAGCTCTTGAAATCTTTCCACAATCTAGCCTATGGAGGACATTTTTTTGCTCCTGTGACTGCTCAAAATATTTTGTAAGCCAGGTATTACTAGCCAACTCTTTTCCAAGATGCACATAAGTGGGTCAAAAAATGTGAACTCTGTCAGCAATTTGTTGGAAGACCCAAGTTAGCTGCTATGCCTCTCAAGCCAGTGATCATAGAGGAACCTTTCCAACAATGGGGGATTGATTTTATTGGAGATATAAACTCATCTTCAAGTGCTAGACATGATTATGTCATTATAGCAATTGACTATTTCACCAAGTGGGTAGAAGCAATTCCAACTAAGAATGTTACTTCTGAGGTTGTATGCAACTTCCTCAAAGAGAATATAATTTCCAAGTTTGGAGTTCCAACCAAAATAGTTACTGATAATGCAACTTATTTCACCTCTTACGATATTACACAATTCTATTTCCATTATGGAATTACACTCTCTCACTCTTCTAATTATTTCTCACAAGGGAATGGACAAGCTGAATCCAACAATAAGAATATGGTAACTATCATCAAGAAGCTACCAGATGATAATCAAAGGACATGGCATAAACCACTGGTTGATGATCTATGGGCATACAAGATCACAACAAAGAGGGCAATTGGTATGTCTCCTTTTCAACTTCTTTACGATATCAATGCTGAGATACCAATCACCTTAGAATTGCTAGCTTTGAAATTGGAAAAGGCAATTGAAGGTCAGACATATGGAGCTCTTTGGATAAAAGAATCATATGCCTGACTCAGCTGGAGGAATAGAGAACCATGGTGGTGGTATAGAATTGCTGCTCATCAAAGTTTGGTAAAGAAACTCTTTGACCAGAAGGCCAAAAATCATGATTTCCAGATTGGGGATCAAGTCCTGTTGTGGGACAAAAGGAGAGAACCAAAGGGGATGCATGGAAAGTTTGACTCCCTTTGGAGAGGTCCATTTATAATTCATCAATACATTGGTGGAAACAACTTTATGTTGAAATATCAAGATGGCACACTCTTTTCTCTGCCTCACATTGGGTAACATCTAAAACACTTCAACTCTTGAAGTATCAGATGATTGCATCTGTATAGATGTATATTAGTACTATTTTTATTTCTATTTTATTTTGTTGTTTTCTTTTTGATGCCTTTCATTTCTGGGTAGCATGACTCCAAAACCCAATGGTACACATGAAGACACTAGAGATTCTAGATTCTACTCCTTTCAATTCATTTTGCAATTGATAGAAGTTCCCCAACTAGAGCCAGCTGTTGTTCCCCAAAAATATCACTCATTTTTTGGGACAAAATTTAAAATTTTTACTCCTATAGACCAAAATTATCTCTTCCATTTCCAAAATTTGTCCTAGGCATTCAAATTCCTCATTTTCCAAGCTTCTTAGAAAATCTACAGACTCTGTAGGCTTAAATCTATGAACTCACCAGGCTTGAATCTACGGACACTACAGGTAAAGAAAATCTATAGACTCTATAGACCAAGTTCAATGGGCTTTACAGGTTGATTTCTATGAACTTGGTTTCTACAGACTCTGTAGGCAAGTTCATTTCTACAGGTTCAAAGGATTCTACAGGTGGTATCAGTCAAAAGAATCAATTTCCAACACTTAGCCATTTTTGGGATTGGTTTAGCACCTTGGTTTAATCAAAAATCTCCACCGGCAAGCATCTAAGTGTAAAAAGATACTTGAACCATTGAACCGTTGAACCATTGAACCACTTTGGTTCAAAGGTTCAATGGGTTCAAGGTTCAATAGGTTCAACATCATTGGCAAGAGTTAAGTGCTTCATCAAGGTTCAAAGTTTAATCACTTCAATTAGTTCATTAGCTTCCAAGCACTTAGCCAAATCAAGGTGGCTTGAACCATTGAACCATTGAACCATTGAACCACTTTGGTTCAAAGGTTCAATGGGTTCAAAGTTTAATGACGGGTTCAATCAAATAGTTCATCAGTCAGTTCAAAGCTTTGTTTGAACCGTTGAACCATTTTTGGTTCAACCGATTGGTTCAACATCTTGGTTCAATGAAAAGGTTCAACGTTTTTGTTCAATTCTTAGTTCATCAGCTTGGTTCATTCAATTGAACCATTGGCTTGAACCATTTTTGGTTCAACCGATTGGTTCAATGTCTTGGTTCAACAGAATGGTTCAAAGCCATGGTTCAAACACATGGTTTAAAGGCAAGTTCAATGCATGGTTCAACCAAGTGGTTCACTCACTTGGTTCATCCGCTTGATTCATTCAGTTGGTTCATCGGCTTGAACCATTTTTGGTTCAACCGATTGGTTCAACGAAACGGTTCAACTATTGGCTCATTGCCAAAGTTCAAAGGGGTGGTTCAATTCAAAAGGAAGCTTATCGAAGGACAAGTTCCCTTGCAGAGGACACTTAATCGACAAAATCACCCTTCAGAAGGGTCATTCTCAAGGAAGCCGAAAAGTAATTCTTTCATATTTTTGTTTAAGGCATTTAAAATTGGCTAAAGACATAATTCTTTCAGACTTTTGTCTGAAGGAATTCATTTGAACAAAAGTTTTGAAAGAATTCAAGAAGTAAATGCGGGAAAAAAACCTGAAGACTTGTTCAAAGACTTCACAGAACAAATTTTAGCAGACTTTTATCTATAGGAATTTTCACCAGGGAAATTGTCGGCAGGAGAAAGCCTGGGGAAAATGTCTGCAGGAAAGTACCTGCGGAGAAAGCTTGAAGGATAGTTTGCAGGGGAAAAATGCGAGAGACTCTTAAGGAAAAGGCCACCGAAGGACCCCGAAGGGTAGGTACCCTTGCGGGGGACTCTTGGCTGCCAAAGTTGAAGGACATTTTCAAGAAATTTAAAGAAAGAACTTAACTATTTGCTGGAACAAAGAAGCCTGAAGGCCATTTAAAGACTGCCTGAAAAGACAGATACCCTTACGGAGGGCTCTTTCTAACTCATTCAGGGATCATTTCTTAAGGTCTAAGAGGGCAAGTCCAATATGAAAAAGCACCAAATAGAGAGCCAAAAGAGGACCAAGGGGTGACACACCTGAAGACGTCAAATTCAAGACAGTGAACTAGCTGTTGAGAGTACATCGACGGGCATGTGAATGTCAATTTTAAAGCCCATAGAGTACCCATTGACCCTTTGAATCTACAGACCTGAATGCATTCATAGACTTCAAGGCCAAGA